>CM019711.1:29108693-29533838 GCA_009760885.1 Achatina immaculata
TCTCTCTCTCTCTCTCTCTCTCTCCCAACCCAAACCTCACGAAAAAATCCCTCAAAAGCCCTCGCTCAAGCCTCGAATCCCCGTCTCATCTCTTCTAATTCATGACCTACTCGCCTCCTCCAAACCTGGGACAAAACAAAACAGACTTTTCAATTCCAATTCGCATCCTGCTCCAAATCCGACAGCTCAGACCTACAAATTGGGATTCAAGCTGTCACGTATCCCCCTCTTAAATCGATAACTACGTCTTCCTGGAGTCGAGTTAGCAAGAACGTGGTTGAGTTGCGCCAGAAGCAACAGGCCTGGACTGGCCGGCTCTCAGGGGGTCGGGGAGTGGGGTGAGACAAACAGATTGATTTCAGAAGTCTTAAGTGCCAGATGAATCTTCTACAATTATTGATGTGGCTTTTTATGTTTTTAAAAGGATTTCTTACTTCTGTTTGTGTCGTAGAGGAAACGAATATCCTGTATACTCAGAGAGGTATTCACTTTGGTCGTTCGTTCAGACATGGACGCCGGGGGGGGGGGGGGGGGGGTCGGGGAGTGGGGTGAGACAAACAGATTGATTTCAGAAGTCTTAAGTGCCAGATGAATCTTCTACAATTATTGATGTGGCTTTTTATGTTTTTAAAAGGATTTCTTACTTCTGTTTGTGTCGTAGAGGAAACGAATATCCTGTATACTCAGAGAGGTATTCACTTTGGTCGTTCGTTCAGACATGGACGCCAGTCTCTCTCAGAAAACTGCGCCAGTTTGTCTCTGGGTTTTTCTGCATGGCTGAAGAGCTTCTACTGAGGGTGGGGGAGGAAGGGGAGTTGTCTGGCCAGGGCCTTTACCTGAGTGGGCTATGTAACTGGGTGGTTGAAGGATAGGGTCTCTTGGGTTCTTGGGTCGCAGTCACGTATGTCTGTTGAGCCAGTCTTCAGTTAGTGGTATATATAGTGAGGTCCCAGCCTGCAATGTAGTGTATCCCTGAGGAGGTATGAATCTGTGTATGGTAGAGGAGAGACAAGGAAGGTGCGAACATCAGAGATTTGCAAAATATTTGAAAGAAAAAGAATTGAAAACTGGTCATTTAACACTTTCTGTCATTCTGTCTTCTACCTCCTTATTACACTTTCTTTCATACTACCGTATTTTCTTCCTCCATACTAGCCTTTCTCTCATTCTGTTTTCTACCTCTATATTAGCCCTTCTTTCATTCTATTTTCTATCTCTATTCTTTCCTTTCTCTCATTTTATTTTCTACCTCCGTACTAGCCTTTCTCTCATTCTATTTTCTATCTCCATGATGGTCTATATGTCAATTTATCTTCTACGTCAATGTTGGTGTTTCTGAAGCAAAGAAAAAATGCATTCAGGGAACCCTTAGAAACATAGCAACCTCTTTTGGGGTCACAAGCAATGTCTAGAGAAATACCTAGCAACCTCTCACAGAACCTCTAGCGAACTCTCGTCGATCTCTATCGACCTTTCGCGAAACTCCTCGTGGTTTGTAATTGAATCCCTATCGACCTATTATGGAACCCTTAGTGACCTACCACAGAACCCCAACGACCTTTCTTGGAACCCCCCCGAGAGAACTCACTAGTGACCTCCCGGAAAACCCCGACAAATATTTCACATAAACCATTTCATGCTCGGTTTAGAACCCGGGGCAAGACAAACAGAGTAGTTTAGACAGACAAACATACAGATAACACATGCTAATCACCAGAGTATCGACTGTTTAGTAGTTCTACATAATCTTTTCAAAACTTGAACAAGCTGAAAAGATCGTGTATTGATCTGTCTGTCTTTGACTGCGGTATTCAAAAGAATTAAATGTCTGGAGTTAAGGATTAGATCAACATGGTGGCCCTGATAGGAAATTTGTGGAGTGTTTTAACAAATATTTTTGTAAATAAGAGAGAGATGTGATCCATTAGAAGAATGTTAAGAATATCATGGACAGCTAAGAACAGAAATAATGTTAAGGATGCCATGGACAGCTAAGATAACAAAGAATGTTAAGGATATCATGGACAGCTAAGAACACACAAAATGTTAAGGATATACTGGACAGCTAAGAACACAAATGTTAAGGATATATTGGACAACTAAGAACACACAAAATGTTAAGGATATACTGGACAACTAAGAACACACAAAATGTTAAGGATATATTGGACAACTAAGAACACAAATAATGTTAAGGATATATTGGACAGCTAAGAACACACAAAATGTTAAGGATATATTGGACAACTAAGAACACACAAAATGTTAAGGATATCATGGACAGCTAAGAACACACAAAATGTTAAGGATATATTGGACAACTAAGAACACACAAAATGTTAAGGATATCATGGACAGCTAAGAACACACAAAATGTTAAGGATATATTGGACAACTAAGAACACACAAAATGTTAAGGATATCATGGACAGCTAAGAACACACAAAATGTTAAGGATATCATGGACAGCTAAGAACAAACAAAATGTTAAGGATATCATGGACAGCTAAGAACACACAAAATGTTAAGGATATATTGGACAACTAAGAACACACAAAATGTTTAGGATATCATGGCCAGCTAAGAACACACAAAATGTTAAGGATATCATGGACAGCTAAGAACACACAAAATGTTAAGGATATATTGGACAACTAAGAACACAAACAATGCTAAGCTTATCATAAACAGCTAAGAACACAAATAATATTAAGAATATCATGGACAGGTAAGAAGACAAATCATGCTTAGAATATCATTGACATGCAAGAAGACAAAGAATGTTACAGACATCATAGACAGCCAAGAAGACAGTAATGTAAAGAATATCACGGACAGCTAAGAAGAAAAAGATTATTAAGAATATCATGGACAGCTTTTAGCAGAAATGCAGATGAAACCACTGACAACAATTATTGAGGAAAGACGCTGGCGATGGTTGGGACATGTGCTCAGAATGACTGACAACTCTCTACCAAAAATAGCACTAAGATGGACACCACAGGGGAACAGAAGTAAGGGTAGACCAAAAGAGACATGGAGAAGAACAACAGAAAGGATGTTGAGCAATAGAGGGCTCACCTGGGCAAGAGCAGAAAAAAAGGCAAAGGACAGGCATTTGTGGAAAACCCTTGTGGAAGCCCCATGTGCCCTGGGCACTTAAGGTTCAGAGAGAGAGAGAGAGAGAGAGAGAGAGAGAGAGATATCATGGACAGTTTATCAGACAAATAATGTTAAGGATATCATGGACAGCAAAGAAGACAAAGAATGGTAAGGACATCATGGACAGCTAAGAAGACAAGGAATGTTAAGAATATCATGGACAGCTAAGAAAACAAAGAATGTTAATAATATCATTGACAGCTAATAACACAAACAATGGTAATAATATTATGGACAGATAAGAAGACAAAGAAGATTAAGAATAACATGGATAGGCAAGAAGACAAAGAATGTTAAGGACATCATGGACAGCTAAGAAGACAAGGAATGTTAAGAATATCATGGACAGCTAAGAAGACAAAGAATGTTAAAGATATCGCGGACAGTAAAGAAGACAAAGAATGTTAAGGACATCATGGGCAGCTAAGAAGACAAAGAATGTTAAGGACATCATGGGCAGCTAAGAAGACAAAGAATGTTAAGAATATCACGGACAGCCAAGAAGACAAAGAATGTTAAGAATATCATGGACAGTAAAGAAGACAAAGAATGTTAAGAATATCATGGACAGCTAAGCGACAAAGAATGTTAAGGATATCATGGACAGCTAAGAAGACCATGAATGTTAAGGACATCATATACGACTAAAAGAACAAAGTATGTTAAGAATATCACAGGCAGCTAAGAAGACCATGAATGTTAAGTATATCATATACTGCTAAAAGAACAAAGTATGTTACGAATATCATGGGCAGCAAAGAAGACAAACAGGGAATGTCTAACAAAAGCAAATGTAGAAAGGAACCCAATTAAACCCACAAGAAAAAAGGCAGACATCGTTTCCTTGGACACAAAATAAGAAGGGGAGGGCTTTAAAACATCATAACATCAGGAAAGGCAAATGGGAAGAGAGGCAAGGGAAGACCAAGAGGGAAAAATCACAGACAGTCTAACGCGATGACACGACAACACAAAAAAATTACGGAGTTGATGAAAACTATCAAGGAACGGGATCTGTGGAGGAGCATGCCCTCCAATGCCCATAGAAAAAGCACTTGATGATGATCATGATAATGATGACGATGCTGATAATGATGATGATGATGACGACGACGATGACGACGACGACGACGATGATGATGATGATGATGACGATGATGATGATAAACACCTCTGGTAGCAGCACTATTGTTTCTTTTGTTTCCTTTTATTGTTTCTATTGTTGTAATCATACATCCCAACTGTAAACCACTACTGATGGTATAACATTTGTGCTTATAACTGTTGTTATAAGCACAAAAACCAACTTAAGATTATTCATTTCAAATGTAATATCCACCCTCATTTATGCATTGGAAAGCTGGAAAACAACTAAAGAAATAGACAACAAATTAGACTCTTTCGAAAACAAATGCCCAAGGAAAATATTCGGTATAAAGTGGAATGAATTCAAGAACAACGCAGAGATAAGACAGATGAGCAAACAACAACCTGTCTCATGGTTGATCAGAAAAAGAAGGTAGACATATGTCAGTTACGTGATGAGAAGAAACAATCAGAGAATCCCCAAACAAGCTATCAAATGGAACACAGCAGGCCGAAGAAAAAGAGGTCGATCACGTCAAACTCTAAAGAGGACATTGTTAAGAGAAGCCAATTCAGTGGGCATAACATATCTTGATGAGATTTAAAAACTCGCCGAAGACAGGACATCTTGGCGAACTACCATGCGGGCCCTATGTGACGTTTAACGGCACAGGAAAGATATAAGATGTAAGAAACCACTAACTGTAGACAGACCTTCTATGTAGTTTCTAGCCTGTCTGAAGTGAATAATCATTTCAGACAATAGATCAAGATCTCGGATTCAAAAGTAGAACCATGTTTACTGAACAACTTTCAGAACTTTCTAGAGCGAACTTTAAAATCGTCTGTTAAGAGGTAGAACTTTCAGCTGATATAGGTGGCTCTCAGTGACCTGTAGCTGAATCCTTGCGTTAGGATTGGTGAATCATAGCCGATCAAGACCCTATTCTACAACAAAGCAACAACAACAAAAACAACACAGTATACTGACTCCAGCCATTCATGATTTGTACAGATGGCCGGGACAAAAACAGACTGACAGGTCACACTCACTTTCCTCGGCCTCTGAGTTCTTGTCCAGGTCGTTCTCCTGCTCCATGGCCATGAATTGCTCCTCGGCCGTGACCCTGACCTCATTTCCCATGGCGCCGGCCAAGGCACGCCTCAAGTCCTTGCGTTGCCTTATGCTGTGAGGAATGCTGGGAAGACGAATGTCTAAACGGGAGCCAGACGGAGTTGCTACCTGAGAAGTTAGGTAAGTGACAAAATGAAGAAGGTAGTTAAGTGACATAACGAAGAAGGTAGTTAAGTGACATAACGAAGAAGGTAGTTAAGTGACATAACAAAGAAGGTAGTTAAGTGGCATAACAAAGAAGGTAGTTAAGTGACATAACAAAGAAGGTAGTTAAGTGACATAACAAAGAAGGTAGTTAAGTGACATAACGAAGAAGGTAGTTAAGTGACATAACAAAGAAGGTAGTTAAGTGACATAAAGAAGAAGGTAGTTAAGTGACATAACGAAGAAGGTAGTTAAGTGACATAATAAAGAAGATAGATAAGTGACATAATAAAAGTGACATAATAAAGAAGATAGATAAGTGACATAATGAAGAAGATAGTTAAGTGACATAACGAAGAAGATAGGTAAGTGACATAATGAAGAAGATAGTTAAGTGACATAATGAAGAAAGTAGTTAAGTGACATAATGAAGAAGACAGTTAAGTGACATAACGAAGAAGGTAGTTAAGTGACATAATGAAGAAGATAGGTAAGTGACATAATGAAGAAGATAGGTAAGTGACATAATGAAGAAGATAGGTAAGTGACATAATTAAGAAGATAGGTAAGTGACATAATGAAGAAGATAGAAGATAGGTAAATGATATAATGATGAAGACAGGTAAGTGACATAATGAAGAAAATAGGTAAGTGAATGCTGGAAAATCACCAAAAAACCATAGAAAACAAGCTGAATTCTTTCCAGACTAAATGTTTACGAAAAATTAGACAAATATTCTGGCCAAACACCATAAGAAATAACATCTTTTTGGCGGAAACGCAGATGAAGCCACTGACAGCAATTACTGAGGAAAGACGCTGGCGATGGTTGGGACATGTGCTCTGAATGACTGATGACTCACTATAAAAAACAGCACTAAGATGGACACCACAGGGAAACAGAAGTAAGGGTAGACCAAAAGAGACACGGAGAAGAACAACAGAAAGGATGTTGAGCAATAGAGGGCTCACCTGGGCAAGAGCGGGAAAAAAGGCAAAGGACAGGCATTTGTGGAAAACCCTTGCGGAAGCCCCATGTGCCCTGGGCACTTAAGGTTCAGAGAGAGGTAAATGACATAATAAAGAAGATAGATACGTGACATAATAAAAGTGACATAATAAAAAACATAGACAAGTGACATAATAAAAGTGACATAATAAAGAAGATAGATAAGTGGCATAATAAAAGCGAAAGAATAAAGAAGGTAGATAAGTGACATAATAAAAGTGATATAATAAAGAAGATAGATAAGTGACATACTGGCATCAGCTGTAGGAATCTCTGACGAAACCCCGCATCCAGTCATTCATTCGTTCTACTTCGGTGACAGCCGGCAAGCCATGTTTCGCCATTTTGTTTTGCTGTTGTTGGTAAGTCTTCTTGGTAAGTCTTCTTGGTAAGTCTTCTTGGTAAGTCTTCTTGGTAAGTCTTCTTGGTAAGTCTTCTTATTCGTATGCATTTAGCGGTAATGCGTGTTACCCTGACTTTTGCGATGCGCCTTTTGGCTGGGTAACTCCGACTTCAGCACCTTTCCTTGCTAGGGCAGACTGTGGTCTTGCTCGGACTGCCATGAAGACTGGTGTAGGCTGACCTGGCCAAAACTTTGTTTTCCAGCCTCTGGTGGCTGTACTTAAGCCCCTTCTCCACATCAGGCCCAATGGCTTTGAGACAGTTCCACAGAGACACTCCGACTTTGGGATGAGGAATCCGATGAGTGCCTGAAAGATATCCATTCCTCGCCACCTATAGTCTACTGGCTCTGTTCTGTTTACCACATTCTGGTAGCCATTGTTGTAAAGACCCATAGGCTTGTCACGTCCTGGATTCATTGGTTTCACACCAGATTTTCCTCATCCTTGCCGGTGATCTCCATGTCCCCATCCGTCCACCAACCTGACATTATATTTAGTGTTGATTGCTACAGGTTTCTGGGCTACAGAAGTAGGTCAGAGTTTTTTTTCAATCAGATCTATGTTCACTGTCTCACAAAGACTATGTTAAGATAAGTGTGTTCTTAACAGACTTGCTGTCAGGGGAGGTAATTCTAAGTAAACGTGTTCCTTTCCCTGCCCCGCTGCCACTTTCTCAGGCAGCTCATTTTTCTCTCAGTCTTCCCCTATTTCGTTCCCCCTGGAGCTTTCCTGTGTTTGTCAGGCTCCTCTAACTTCTTATCCCATAACGTCCAAGGAGATTTGATTGGCTCCCCGTTATTTGTTATTTTAAATAGTTACAAAATATTTGAAAGAAAGAAAGCGCACCATATACAGAGACCCCCAGAGCCCATTGTGGCCCCTCGATGGGGAGCATGGAGGTGGCTAGAAAGAAAATGGGAAAGCATAAGGCATAATTAAAGTGTAAATAAATAAAACGCTGCGGAAAGTTAAAGTTCCTGTCTTGTCTTGTCGTGTCGTCTTATAGAACTACGGGGTTTGTTTCAAAAAGGGGATATTTAAGATTTCTGTGATTTCCTCCATCCACCTCCTGTTTGAGCGGCAGAAGCTAATGTATCCAGTAATATGATCAGAACAAAGTGATGTGCTTCTTCTTCTTCTTCTTCTTCTCCACCTACTCATCCTCCTCCTCCTCCTCCTTCTTCTTCTTCTTCTTCTTCACCTACTCCTCCTCCTCCTCCTCCTTCTTCTTCTTCTCTTCTTCTTCTTCTCCACCTACTTATCCTCCTCCTCTTTCTTCTTCTTCTTCACCTACTCCTCCTCCTTCTTCTTCTTCTTCTCCACCTACTCATCCTCCTCCTTCTTCTTCTTCTTCTCCACCTACTCATCCTCCTCCTCCTTCTTCTTCTTCTTCACCTACTCCTTCTCCTTCTTCTTCTTCTTCTTCTCCACCTACTCATCCTCCTCCTCCTTCTTCTTCTTCTTCTTCTCCACCTACTCATCCTCCTTCTTATTCTTCTTCTTCTTCTCCACCTACTCCTCCTCCTCCTTCTTCTTCCTCTTCTTCTTCTTCTCCACCTACTCATCATCCTCCTTCTTCTTCTTCTTCTCCACCTACTCATCCTCCTTCTTCTTCTTCTTCTTCACCTCCTCCTTCTCCTCCTCCTCCTTCTTCTTCTTCTTTTTCTTCTTCTCCTTCTCCTCCTTCTTCTCCTCCTCCTCTTCCACCTACTCCTCCTTATTCTCCACCTACTCCTCCTTGTTCTCCTTCTTCTTCTTCTTCTCTTCCTCTTCTTCTCCTCCTCCTTCTCCTCCTCCTCCACCAACTCCTCCTTGTTTTTCTTTTCTTCTTCTTCTTCTTCTTCTTCTCATCCTCCTCCTCTTCTTCTTCTTCTTCTCCTCCTCATCCTCCTCCTCCTTCTTCTTCTTCTTCTCCTCCTCCTCCTCCTTCTTCTTCTTCCTCTTCTTCTTCTTCTCCTCATCCTCCTCCTCCTCTTCTTCTTCTTCTTCATCGACATTCCTGTCAGCATCTAAGTTGCAATCTACACTTTCAAGCTTCAATAAAAGAGGGATATGACCCCGAACCTTTTCATTGAGGGCATAGAGTTTGTTGGTGATGTCACGTCCGATTATGGTCTTCATCACGCAGGCCAGGTAGGGCTCCTTAATTAGCAGGTACTCCAGGCTTTGCCTTGGCCAGAACAAGAACCGACACATGGCAGCCGCTACTATGGAGACCTATAGAACAGATACAGAAAAACTTTGATAGCACCTTTCATGATGATCTCATTGTTACAGATTGTAACACAGTATGTAATTACACCTGTTACAATATGTAACAATTGTAATGTGTCACAAACTGTTATATAGCATACGCTGCCCTATATCGCCGTTTGCTGTGCGTCACAAGTTGGCATAATGTCGATAACTGCCGTGTGTCACAAATTTTGATATGTCACAAAGTGCCACATGTCACACATTTAATGTCACAAATTTTAACAAGTTACAAATTTTTTCATATGTCACAAATTTTCATCTGTGCCATATGTCACAAATTGCCTTGTATCATATGTAGGCTTACCATATTTGTTTCTCAAACCGGGACGCCTACCATATTTTTTTCTCAAACCGGGACGCCTATCATAATATTTGTTTCTCAAACCGGGACGCCTATCATAATATTTGTTTCTCAAACCAGGACTTCTTCTTCGTTCGCTTATACCACCAAGATCGCACCGTGATCCCGCTGAATTTACTGCTGTGGTTCTCGATGTGTCCCGTGGTCTCCCTGTGGTTCCCGAGAGGCCCACAAGAGATCCCCGAGAGGATCACAAGAGGTTCAGAGTATCGCGGGGCTTGGGCCTGAATTCTTGGTGGGTTGCAGAAGCGGGATTGAGTGACACCGTGGTTTTGTTTCACCAGTTGTTTCTAGAGTTGGACTTTCTCACCGGAAAACCTCGACGTGGTTTGGATATCAGTATATCCGAGCCGGGTGAGAGGTGGTCGCCCATCCAGTCCAGCGTTGGACTTTCTTACCGGAAAACCTCAGCGTGATTAGGATACGCATACATCCCCGCCGGGTGAGAGGTGGTTACCTATCTAGACTGCCCTGGTCCAGTGTCTCCGACTTCAGCATTTTGTGGTCGTGGCCGCTTCTCTTCCTAGTTGTGACCAGGACGGAGCTTTTGTCCAGGAGGACGAATCCTCGCCTCTAGTAATTTTCACCCCAGGGTTGAGCCGGTTTAGGCATATTATCCCGGTATAGGCGTGTTTAGGACGTGACCGACCTCTAGAGCGGAGGTACAGTGACATGAGTAGCCGTCAAGTTTCATCTACTCATCCTCCTCCTTCTTCTTCTTCTTCTCCACCTACTCATCCTCCTCCTTCTTCTCCACCTACTCATCCTCCTCCTTCTTCTTCTTCTTCTCCACCTACTCCTCCTCCTCCTCCTTCTTCTTCTCCTCTTCCTCCTCCTTCTCCTTATTCTTCATCTACTCCTCCTTGTTCTCCTTCTTCTTCTTCTTCTCCTCCTCCTTCTCCTCCTCCTCCACCAACTCCTCCTTGTTTTTCTTTTCTTCTTCTTCTTCTTCTTCTCCTCCTCTTCCTCCTCCTCATCCTCCTCCTCTTCCTTCTTCTTCTTCTTCACCTACTCCTCCTCCTCCTTCTTCTTCTTCTTCCTCTTCTTCTTCTTCTCCTCATCCTCCTCCTCCTCCTCCTTCTTCTTCTTCATCTTCGCCGACATTTCTGTCAGCATCTAAGTTGCAATCTACATTTTCAAGCTTCAATAAAAGAGGGATATGACCCCGAACCTTTTCATTGAGGGCATAGAGTTTGTTGGTGATGTCACGTCCGATTATGGTCTTCATCACGCAGGCCAGGTAGGGCTCCTTAATTAGCAGGTACTCCAGGCTTTGCCTTGGCCAGAACAAGAACCGACACATGGCATCCGCTACTATGGAGACCTATAGAACAGATACAGAAAAACTTTGATAGCACCTTTCATGATGATCTCATTGTTACAGATTGTAACACAGTATGTAATTACACCTGTTACAATATGTAACAATTGTAATGTGTCACAAACTGTTATATAGCATACGCTGCCCTATATCGCCGTTTGCTGTGCGTCGCAAGTTGGCATAATGTCGATAACTGCCGTGTGTCACAAATTTTGATATGTCACAAAGTGCCACATGTCACACATTTAATGTCACAGATTTTAACACGTTACAAATTTTTTCATGTGTCACAAATTGCCACATGTTACAAATTTTCATATGTCACACATTTTCATCTGTGCCATATGTCACAAATTGCCGTGTATCATATGTAGGCTTACCATATTTGTTTCTCAAACCGGGACGCCTACCATAATATTTTTTTCTCAAACCGGGACGCCTACCATAATATTTTTTTCTCAAACCGGGACGCTTACCATAATATTTTTTTTTCTGAAACCGGGATGACTACCATAATATTTTTGCTCAAACCGGGACTTCTTCTTCTTCGTTCTCTTCTACCACCAAGATCGCCCCCTGATCCTACTGAATTTACTGCTGTGGTCCTCGATGTGTCCCGTGGTCCCCTTGTGGTTCCCGAGAGGCCCACAAGAGATCCCTGAGAGGATCACAAGAGGTTCAGAGTATCGCGGGATTGCATGACACCATGGTTTTCATTGCATCAATTTAATCTAGAGTTGGACTTTCTCATCGGAAAACCTCGACGTGGTTTCGATATCAGTATATCCCCACCAGGTGAGAGGTGGTTGCCCATCCAGTCCAGCGTTGGACATTCTCACCGGAAAACCTCAGCGTTATTAGGATACGCATACATCCCCGTCGGGTGAGAGGTGGTTGCCTACCTAGACTGCACTGGTCCAGTGTCTCCGACTTCAGCATTTTGTGGTCGTGGCCGCTATCCTTCCTAGTTGTGACCAGGACGGAGCATTTGTCCACGAGGACGAATTCTCGCCACTATTAAATTTCACCCCTGGGTTGAGCCGGTCTAGGCGTATTATCCCAGTAAAGGCGTGTTTAGGACGTGATTGACCTCTAGAGCGGAGGTACCGTGACATGAATAGCCATCAAGTTTCACTCCTGGTTTAAGTCGGTTTAGGCATATTTCACCAGTATGGGTGTAGAACGGACGTGGCCGAACTCTAGAGCAGAGGTGCCGTGGTATGAGTAGCTCTCGCCGCGAGACTACTGGACATACCGATTAAGCTTCACTTTATCCTTTCCTTCACCTTTTCACGTCGGCGCCGCAAGGCAACCCTTATTGCTTTTTCGCATTTTCTTCATTGGCCGGGAGGAGTTTCACTCCACGCGCGGCAACCGAAGAATCTCACCAGCAGTGTCCTAGTTTAACCCATGGGTTAAGCCGATTTAGGCAATCTGCCCCAGTATGGATGTATACAGGACGTGGCCGGCCCCTAGAGCAAAGGTACCATGATGTGAGTATTACTGACCTCGGTACTACCTGTTACTTCACTTAATCCTTTCCTTTACCATTTCCACGGCGGCTTTGCGCGGCAATCCTAGTCGCATTTATCTTCATTGGCCGGGAGGAGTTTCCCCCACGCACGGCAGCCGAAGAATCTCGCCAGCAGCGGGTTTTCGGAGTTTTCCTTTTCCTAGATGAGCTACCAGACAAGACTCATCTACCCGAAACGTCTGGTTTTCAGACGCCAGATATTCGCCTTTGCCCCTTCTCCTGTCAGTTTGAACAGTTCCGCCACGAGAAGGCCAGGAGCTTGACGTGGACTGTCAGAGGCTATTTGAGACGCATGCCGTGGATTTAATTGGAGTGGAGAGCATATCCCCACCCCACCTCCAGCTATAACAGTCCTTAGAACCTCAAACCGGGACAATTTTGAGAAAATACAACAGAAAATAAAGCCTACTAGGATAAGTACCTATGATTGAAAAAGCTAAATAAAGAAGTTGTTTAAAAAAACAGCAATGAGTTCAACGCAAGTTTTAACTGAACATACCTTATTATTTAGAAGTTATTAATATTTATCACTGGTGTGAACTTTCTGTAAAAATTCTTTGTTATTTGTAACGGCATCGAAACATTTGTTGCAATTTAGTTCACTGTTAATTTTGCAGCGTAGTAAAGCTTTGACGGTTGATTCAGCCATTCTAGCTCTTTCTTCAGATCATATGATATTCATTATTGAGAATACTCTTTCCACTGGTGCAGATGTGCCGGGCATGTTGAAAATGTATTCCATAATTTGAACAAGATTCGGCAATGAAATGTTCTGCTCTTTGAAATGACTGAAAAGTTGTAACCATTTTTCTTCACAACTTGTATTTTTCCAAATGTCATAGTTTGCTGACCAAAAAGCTTTTGCAACCACTATTTCATCAAACATTTTGGAGATTAAATTAATTCAATGTACAGTACAGAATGATGGCAAATGCCGACACGCAATTTGAACTCAACTAAGATAGGACATGCGCAACAATGACGTGGCCAGTGTAAGTTCCAGTGTAGCCAAATCTAACTGAAACAAAATATCTTTTTTAAAAATGAAATAAAAATATCTGGATCTCATAGGCTACATGCTATTATAAATTCTGTGAAAAAATATCTGGATAAAAAAATAAAACATCTAAATTCATTAGGCCACATGCTCTAAATTTTGAGGGAAAACATCTAGACAACTTTAAAAGTATTTAGATCTAGATACAAAATATTTATACTGGCAACAGTGAGTGTAACAGAGGGGATATTATAGTTACCAAATCGCCATTTTTCCAGAGGCTTCACTATTTTTTTTACCTCTTGTCTATTCGGCACTTTTAACATTTTACCAAATAACCGGGACAAAATGACAAACTGGCCGTAACCCAGGGACGACATCATCAAACCGAGACAATCCCGGTCAAAACGGGACGTCTGGTAAGCTTAATCATATGTATATCACAAATGCAAGTATGTAACACAGGTTTCCAGTATATATACGTGTCCTCTGACTGCACGTTTATGTGTATGTGTATGTGTAGCTGTGAAAGCGTTCCTTTATTTCTGTGTAAGTAACTGATCGCAACTAAAGAAATGGACAAGAAATTAGACTCTTTTGAAAACAAATGCCCAAGGAAAATCTCGGTATAAAGTGGAACGAATTCAAGAACACCGCAGAGATAAGACAGATGAGTGAACAACAACCTGTCTCATGGGTGATCAGGAAAAGGAGTTGGACATATGTCGGTCACGTGATGAGGAAAAACAGTCAGAGAATTCCAAAACAAGCTATCATATGGAACACAACAGGCCGAAGAAAAAGACGTCGACCACGTGAAACTCTAAAGAGGGCGTTGTTAAGAGAGGCCAAATTAACAGGCATAAAATACCGTGATGAGGTTGAAAAGCTCGCTGAAAACAGGAAAACATGGCGAACTACCATGCGAGACCTGTGTGACGTCTAACGGCACGGGAAGGATGTAAGAAGTGATCATATATGCAGAGTAAATGTTCTTCCTTGGTTGTGGTCATGCGTGCGACAACTACAGGAACACCATCCACACAGGACAATCAAAAGCAGGTAACAACATAAGTTGATCAGAATATGGAGTTGTTTAATGCAGGACGATGAAGACAGACATCAAATAAATTCTCTCGAAACATGGTAACACTGTCAGTGATTGTCTCATGTGCATACTCTAACAAAAACTCATTTCGCAAAAAAAAAAAACTGAGAAAACTGAGCACTACATCGATCAAGACACAAGGAAGATATACCACACATCACATATACTATCACATTTAGACTACTTCTCAACAGTCTGGGATGGTTGCTTTGTGTCAAATACAAAGAGGCTTTACTCATTTAAAAAACGAGCGGTAAAGTTTAGCAGTGACCAGAATTATACATATACCACATATCAACACAACCATATTAAAATTCTACCCCTCAAAAACAGGTATTCAACAGAGCCAAGTTAGTTCATCAAATTCTCTCTCGGAATGCTCCGTCTTATCTATGGAAGCTGTCTTGGAGGTAACCCAAATTTCAGTCAACGCTTAAACAATATTCTTCTTCTAAAACCTAGATCTGATCTTTTTTTTTTTTTTTAAGAAAAGCTTTGCTTTGTCTGCTACATATCTTAGGAATACCCTCCCATACTATGTAAAACAAAAATATGAGCTATGTTTCTTCCTACAACTACAAACCTTTCTGGTATCTACCTAATGTCGACTACATGCCTTCATGATTAGAAAAAAAATTACATGTTATATTTGACCCCCGCCCCCCCCCCCCCCTTTTTTTTACAGGCACTGAATTTAATTATTTTTCCTGAATAGTAGTGGGTAGTAGTTTGAAGATGTTAACAGTTTTGAGACTGCGAGAATATACGTATATATTTTTAATATGTGCAGTTATTTTCTGTACTGAGTGCGTGGATAAGAATGAATGGCAAATGTTTATTTTATTTCATTTTTCTCAGCTTTGTCAATGTTGATTACGTTCGTTACATGCCTGGCATATTTCGAATGTCTACAACAGAGAGAAAGTTGTGTGATGGAAGGGCAGAATGTCAGACGAGCCTGCGTGCCCGGCTCGTAACCTTTTGGAAATAAAGATCAATCAGTTTCTCTGAGGAAAGTTTCATTTGTTTATATTGTCTTTTCAGTTGTCCTCTATAAGGGCAATTTTGCCGAAATATTGAGTTGTTGTTGTTTTTTTTTCCCCTTCCTCTCTTCCTCCCTTCCTTCTTTCCTTAGTACACGTAGTTTACACTGATTACTGGAACCGGCATCGGAGCATGTATGGGAATGTTCTGACGCAACCCTTATGAGACCAATCAATCAATTATGTCTCATTATTATCACATTATTTACAACCCTTCGTGCTCATTTCGTCGTCACATTATTTATCTTCCATATCGTCACTGATATTCCGCGACAGTGTAGTGGTTAGCGCACTTCCATACCGATCAGAAGGTCACCGGTTCGATTTCGCATCTGGGAGGAATTTAACAAATTTTTTCCTGAGACCCATCGGCATGGAGTTCACCCAGCCGTGAAAGAATGAGCACCTGGGGTTTGCCCTAGGATAACAGAGGCATCTGGGACAGGTGCTGACATTCCTACCTCAGATGCTGTAGCTTCCTAGAAATGTGAAGGCATTAACACTTCACACTGGACTTTACCGTCACTCTCACCACATCTTCTTATAACTTTTCTAAACTATTTTTAAAACTGAGAGCAAAAATTTTACCTGAAATTTCTCCTCGCCTGTCATGGTTGATTCGAATTCGGGCGAATCGATGAACTGTTTTTCTGTAATCGCGTGGAGCAGGTTTCGATTACTGTAGACGTGCATCCTATGGAAAGCGAATACAAGTCTTAATCAAATGTATACACATTTTCAGAAAGTGATTAGTCAAAGTAATCGATATAAACCTGAATCTGATGAAAGCGATACATTTAGGCAATCGACAGAACCCTGCACTTCGTGTATAGCCACTACTCGACAGAATCGATTAATAATAAATCCTGCGGAAAATGACTATAAGATGAATGTAATCGCTCAAATGTGTACTCAGTTGATAATGATTACAGGGCGTAATCGAGTCGCGCATGAACTTTTGTGGCTAGTGATAACGTGGCGTAATCGAAGTAAAACACGTGTTATGTAAAAAAGTGATTACAGGATGTAACCAAGACAGCACGATTATACTAAACAACGTTGCTTGCTTTGATTTGTACGGAATCGTTTTTCTTGGTATCGTTTTCAAACGAAATGAAAAGGACATATTCGGCGGATACGTTTTCAGGAAAGTGTTAATTTGACATGCTGACGTGGATAAGAAACGTAACATCCGCCAGGCCTGTGACAAAGTTTGTGACAACAACGGAGACAAATGACAATAACATTAGTGACAGTTGACAAAAATGACAATAACCTTAGTGATAGATGACAAAAATGACAATAACCTTAGTTATAGATGACAAAAATGACAATAACCTTAGTGATAGATGACAAAAATGACAATAACATTAGTGACAGATGACACAAATGACAATAACCTTAGTGATAGATAACAAAAATGACAATAACCTTAGTGACAGATGACAAAAATGACAATAACCTTCGTGATAGATGACAAAAATGACAATAACCTTAGTGACGGATGACAAAAATGACAATAACCTTGGTGACAGGTGACAAAAATGACAATAACCTTAGTGATAGAGACAAAGACGACAATAATCTAGGCGACAGATGACACAGAAGACAAAAATCTAGGCGACAGATGCCACAGAAAACAGTAATATAGGTGACAGATGACAAAGATGGCACACATTTAGGCGACAGACGACACATAAGACAGTAAGCTAAGTGACATATGACACAAAACAGTAATCTGAGTGACAGACGACACAGAAGACAGTAATCTAAGTGACAGATGACACAGAAGATAGTAATCTAAGTGACAGATGACGAAGATGACAATAATCTAAGCGAAAGATGACAGAGGACAATAATCTAGATGACAAATGACAAAGATGACAGTAATCTAGGTGACAGATGAAGAGGACGATAACGTTGTTGACAGATTCCATCCATCCATCCATCCATCCATCCATCCATCCATCATCCATCCATCCATCCATCCATCAACATCTTCACGTCCGTCCATCCATCCATCCATCCATCCATTCATCCATCCATCCATCCATCCTGTGCATCAACATCTTCACGTCCGTCCGTCCGTCCGTCCATCCATCCATCCATCCGTCCATATCATTGGTCGGCGATGGACTAAGCAATCACCGTAGAGTGCGTCCCGTGGCGTCTTGCAGGGTAGCAACAACTTCTCTCCACCTCTCACGGTCTCCGGCCAGCCTTTGTACTGTGCCCCAGCTGTGCTACATGCTACTCATTTCCGTTACTGCAGTTCTCTACCAGGTAGTCTTTGGTCGTCCTCTCTTTCTTTTTCTCCTCGAGTGTCCATCTCACGGTTGGTCTAGCGATATTGACTGGGGGGGGGGGGGGCGGGGGCTCTTCGGGTCATACGACCAATCCATTTCCAGCTTTTCTGTGATAATGACAACGATGACAATATTATCGATGACAAACGACGAGGAATGAGAATAATATCGATGATCGATGACAACCAACACAACCGCAGTGATAGTGGAAAGGAACGTTGTCTGTGCTAAAGTCATGGCGCAGATATCACGCCGGGGCAAACCACAGTTGATCAAGACCCTGTCCCACCTCCCTGTTGGTGCTCACAATAACTTGTTCAACCTGGTAAAGTGGAGAGCATGTGAACACCCCCCCCCCCTTTACACACATGTGGAGGAATTTGCCAAGTATCTCTGGGGGGGGGGGGGGTTGGTTAATAATCCTCTAACAATCATTACAGAAGTCGCCACCGTAAGCCCACAACCAGTTCCACGCTTGCTGCCACAACATCTCCACGACATTGGCCGCTAAGGGCATCCCGCTCGCAAGTTTAAAGGGAGATCCAACAACAGAAGAGAAAGGATGTAGTGCTGCTGATATTGCTGGTGACAGATGCCAACTTGGGAGTGGTCGGTTTGTGAAATTCTCAGGGTTAACTAAGAGGCGAGTGAGTTCGATCCCCTCCGAACTGGCTGTATCGGCATTTGATAGATTCTGCCAGGGCATTCCCTTCATGAACTCTGCTACCTTACCTTCCATGCTGGCCGAAGATGCTGTCAGCTCTGGCAATCAGCGACCCACACCTGACCTCCAGGCGTCAGGGTTGGCAAGCAGCCGTAACTGACCAAGACCCTGTCCCAACCCTCCGTTGGTACCTCCCAGTAACAGGCCTAGCCTGGATAACATGGCAGGGGTCGCCAAAGTACCCATGGTGGTGGAGTCTACTAAAGAAGTATTGCATACCCTCTGCTTTTTAGCTGTACTCAGGGACTGAAAAAATAGCTACCATAACCCGCTCCCACTCCGATACAGTGCTGTACATCAACATCTTCACTACAATGGCTGCAAAGAACACTACTTCGCAGTTGAAAGAAGAAGAAGAAGAAAGTACCTTTCACACACTCTTGCTCTCTCATCTCATGTACTCATCTACGCTTCACACAGCTATAACCACTTTCCTGCCTAAAATAGGCTTCTTTGTTTACAGTATCACAGACTTTGACAAGCTTAAGATGGCTGCTCAACCCACGTGACTGGTCAACCCACGTGAGTGGTCAACCCACGTGACTGGTCAGCTCAAGAGAAAGAGGTTTCTTATCGAGAGAAAACGAATGGTTAGATAAGAGGAATGAAGAAACAATCTTTTATTTGTTGATGAGTGAAGAATTGTGGGGCGTGTTGGGGGTGGGGGCCGACAGGCCAGTCTGACAGTCCTTCTTTTATCTGGAAGACAGAAGGAAGAGAAACTAAGAGGAATAACTTGAAGGAAGACGGTTTCCTCTCGCGTGGAGAAACAGAGGAAAGAATCTTTTAATTTGTTGATTGTTTGTGTGTGTGTGTGTAAGTAAGGAAGGTAAGTTCTAGAAAGATCTATGTTGCGCATGGCGGGACTATTCCTCTGTGTTAAAAATTAACTGCCAGACCGTTAAATTTAGTCTTCCTCTGAGTACTAGCTTCTTTTTTCGTCATGAGCCCGATTGTTTGGGGGAAGGTGAGGGGGGGGGGCTCCTTCTAATTCGAACAAGACCCCCTTCTCCTCCCCCCTCCTCGCGTTCTTCGTCACAGTTCGACCTTTTATTAGGGTCGTGCTCTGTAATATCTTGTCATAGAAACACTTTCACACCCGTCATAGACTCACAGTCTCGCTCTCTTTTTAGACACTTACACTCGTCATAGACTCACTGTCTCGCTCTCTTTTTAGACACTTACACTCGTCATAGACTCACTGTCTCCTAAACCCGTCATAGACTCATTGTCTCGTTGTCTTCTAAACCCGTCATAGACTCACTGTCTCGCTGTCTTCTAAACCCGTCATAGACTCACTGTCTCGCTGTCTTCTAAACCTGTCATAGACTCACTGTCTCGCTGTCTTCTAAACCCGTCATAGACTCACTGTCTCGCTGTCTTCTAAACCCGTCATAGACTCACTGTCTCGCTCTCTTTTTAGACACTTACACTCGTCATAGACTCACTGTCTCGCTGTCTTCTAAACCCGTCATAGACTCACTGTCTCGCTGTCTACTAAACCGTCATAGACTCACTGTCTCGCTGTCTTCTAAACCCGTCATGGACTCACTGTCTCGCTCTCTTTTTAGACACTTACACTCGTCATAGACTCACTGTCTCGCTGTCTTCTAAACCCGTCATAGACTCACTGTCTCGCTGTCTACTAAACCCGTCATAGACTCACTGTCTCGCTGTCTACTAAACCCGTCATAGACTCACTGTCTCGCTCTCTTTTAAACCTGTCATAGACTCACTGTCTCGCTGTCTTCTAAACCCGTCATAGACTCACTGTCTCGCTGTCTTCTAAACCCGTCATAGACTCACTGTCTCGCTCTCTTTTTAGACACTTACACTCGTCATAGACTCACTGTCTCGCTGTCTTCTAAACCCGTCATAGACTCACTGTCTCGCTGTCTACTAAACCGTCATAGACTCACTGTCTCGCTGTCTTCTAAACCCGTCATGGACTCACTGTCTCGCTCTCTTTTTAGACACTTACACTCGTCATAGACTCACTGTCTCGCTGTCTTCTAAACCCGTCATAGACTCACTGTCTCGCTGTCTACTAAACCCGTCATAGACTCACTGTCTCGCTGTCTACTAAACCCGTCATAGACTCACTGTCTCGCTCTCTTTTTAGACACTTACACTCGTCATAGACTCACTGTCTCGCTGTCTTCTAAACCCGTCATAGACTCACTGTCTCGCTGTCTTCTAAACCCGTCATAGACTCACTGTCTCGCTGTCCTCTAAACCCGTCATAGACTCACTGTCTCGCTGTCTTCTAAACCCGTCATAGACTCTCTTACATGTCTGTTATATTATCACTCCCTGTTACCATGGGCTACGAGAGGGGGAAATCAAGTCGGTGTATTGTTCAGGGGCCCAGAGGGTTCTTCCTGTCTTAAGGTGGGCCTAGAGGGCTTCAAAGGGGCCCATTGTGGATGAAAACAGAGAAAGTAGGGGTGGGGTAACGGCTTTGGCTGGCTCACGAAATTTTTCTCGGAAGCCCTGCCTACAATACCTGTCATAGATTCACTTAGTTGCCTGTCATAGATTCATTTACTCGCTTGCCATAGATTTACTTACGCACCTGCCATAATTCACTTACACGCCTGTCATAGATTCAGTTACAGGTCTGTCATAGATTCAGTTCCAGGTCTGTCATAGATTCACTTGCACCGGTGGCGTAGATTCACTGACTCGCCTGTCATAGATTCACTTACTCTTTTTGCTGTCATAGATTCACTTCCTCGGCTGTCATAAATCCACCTACTCGCCCCTCATACATCCACCCTGCACACACATATCACATATTCACTTACACGCCTGATATGAGAAGTCCAAGTTTATCAGTCCGTGTTACAGCCTGCGTTGCGTACGCCTCACCTTCGTGCAAGGTCATCAGGGAACAGAACTCTGAGCGAACAAGTCTCTTGTAGAGTTGTCTTTCATGAGAAAGAAAAGAAATAAAGAAAATTATTAACATCATCTGCTGAACTGAATACGCTGCCATCAGTGTCATTATTATGTAATGTCAATTTTGTTGTTATTTAATATCTAAAAGCTAAGAAGAGCGAATTAAGATAAGAATTCTATTTAAATCCATAACAAAAGGACAGCCCACATTCAGTATGCATATAAAAGGATGGCTTGCTTATCTCATTAACATGAAAGATACGAAGGAGAAAAAGGTAGAGGGATGACAGGAGAGAAGTTCATTGACAGTCTAAAGGGAGAGCATGATGCAGCTGGAAAGAAGGAGAGCATCTGAGATCAAGATTTGCGGAGAAGTGTTACTGATATGGTACATGATGATGATGATGATGATTGACTGAGTGAAAGATTTCTTTTTTTCAAATTCCTGGCTTAAATTCAATAACCTATGTTAACGTGTGATTGATTTTCACGTGAAAATCCAGAATTTAATATTAAAACAAGTGCACAAATTCAAGTATATTGGTGCAACGATAACATCGGATGGTACCTTGGTACGGCGATAACACCAGACGTACCTTGGTACAACAATAACATCAGATGGTACCTTGGTACAACGATAACATCAGATGGTACCTTGGTATAACGATAACATCAGATGGTACCTTGGTATAACGATAACATCAGATGGTACCTTGGTATAATGATAACATCAGATGGTAGGTGTACCACAGAGGTCAAGAACAGAATATGCCAGGTAAAGATAGAGTTTCAGAAAATGAAAACCATTTAGTACAGTCCATCTTTGTCGCCAAATACTAGAAAAAATAAAAGTCTTGAAATGCTACATCGAGCCAGTTCTACCATATATGGAAGCGAGTTATGGTCACTAACAAAAACAACAAAAAGAGCACTAGAGGCAACTGAACTGTGATTCCTACGAAGAATGTTAAGAATACAATGGACAGCCAACATAACAAACGAAGAATGCCTAAGAAAAGCCAATGAAAACGAACATTAATAAGCACATACGGGGGAGGCAGTCAAGGTTTAATGGCCATATAATGAGAAGAGGAGGGACAGATAATATCGTGACAGCAAGGAAAATTGAAGGCAGGATAGAGAGAGAGAGAGAGAGAGAGAGAGGATTTTAGATGGCTTGACAAAATGGCGTGGGAGAAGCACAAAAACGGAATTGATTGATAAGATGAAAGATCGGAAACTTCGCCGACGTCTCCAGACATGGCACATGATGATGATGTTCCCAGTTACCTCTTAATCCACCATCAGGGCATATTCAAATGAATTTGGAGAGCTCACCCTGTGTGAACATATATTGTCATTTGTTTCGGAGGGAGTCGCTGTTGGCGAGATTTTCAGCTGCCGTGCGTGGAGCGGTACTCCTCCCGGCCAATGAAGAAATTTGCAAATGAGGTTGCCGCGCAGCATCACTGCGGAAAAGGTGGTAGAAAGGATAAAGCGAAGCAAACAGTCAAATCACGGCACCTCTGGTCTGGAGGTCGGCCACGTCCTGAGTGCAGTCATATCGGGTGAAATGCATGAACCGGCTTGTTCCAGAGGTTAAGACACTGCTGGCGAGGCTCTTCAAATGCCGCGCGTGGAGTGAAGCTCCTCACGGTCAAGGAAGTAAATGCGGAAAAGAAATAAAGGTTGCTGTGCGGCGCCGATGGGAAAGGGTGGTGGAAAGTGAAATTTAACCGGTATGTCCAGTAGTATCGCTACGAGAGCTATACCACGGCACCTCTGTTCTAGAGGCTGGCCACGTCCGAAATACACCTACACTGGTGAAATATGCCTAAACCGGCACACACCAGGGGTGGAACTTGATGGCTAGACATGTCATGCCACCTCCGCTCTAGAGGTCGGTAATGCCTGATATACACCCATACTGGTGAATTTTGCCTAAACCGGCACATACCAGGGGTGAATCTTGAAGGCTATGCATGTCACAGTACCTCTGCTCTAGAGGTCGGTCTCGTCCCAAACACGCCCATACTGGGATAATGCCTAAACCGGCTCAACCCAGGGGTAGAAGTCACTAGTGGCGAGGATTCGTCCTCCTGGACAAAAGCTCCATCCTGGTCACAACTAGGTAGGGTAGCGGCCACGACCGCAAAATGCTGAAGTCGGAGACACTGGACCAGGGAAGTCTAGATAGGCAACCACCTCTCACCCGGCGGGGATGTTTGCGTATCCTAATCACGCTGAGGTTTTCCGGTGAGAAAGTCCAACTCTGGACTGGATGGGCAACCACCTCTCACCCGGCGGTGATACACGGGTATCTCAAAACACGTCGAGGTTTTCCGCTGAGAAAGTCCAACCCTAGACTAAACTGATGCAATGAAAACCACGGTGTCACGCAATCCCGCTTCCGAGACGCACCAAGAATACAGGCTAAAGCCCTGTGATACTCTGAACCCCTTGTGGTCCTCTTGTGGATCTCGTGTGGTCTTTTCGGGGGCCACACAGGGGACCACGGGACCTAACGAGGACCACAGGCGTGAATTCAGTAGGATCACAGTGCAGTTTTGGTGGTAGAAGCGAACGAAGAAGAAGAAGAAGTTTCGGAGGGAGTATCACGGCAATAAATGTTAGGTACTACTTTTCACAACTGAGTTGATGGAGTGCGGTGATGCTGGTATGCAGCCCACTTCTTCTATCATGAGAAGGCAGGTAGCTATTAGCTGTACCGCTCCAGAGATAAGTACGACGGTGGCCAGTGATTGCGTCTTCTACAGGAAAGTCTTCAGTTAAATAGGTCACCAGCTTTTGCGGTAACGACTACCGGAGATAACACTAAAAGGGTATCATCATCACCATCATCATCATCATCATCATCATCATCATCATCATCACCTGTTCAACAAACTTCCATCGTACGCTGCTTGCTTCCCTAGAAACACAACAACATGAAATCAAGGCTAGATTGTTGTTATTGTTGTTGTTTCTGTCACTGTTGTTATTGCTGAGGCAGATGTTGTTGATGTGCTTTTTTCTGTTTTCAGTTGTTGTTGGTGCTGTTGTTACTGAGGCAGATGTTGTTGATGTTGTTATTACTGAGGTGGATGTTGTTGATGCTGTTTTTGGTGCTACAGCCGTTGTTCTTCTGTGTCTTTTGATTTTTCTTTTTATTTCCGCTTTCTCAAAAAAAAATGCTTATGCGTCAGCCCTGGCTTCGTGTATCCGCCAACTATGTCACAGACGTTCTTCCACGCTTGTCACAGATCCACTTACACGCCTGCCATAGACTCCTCTTTCATATGTGTCACACATTCGCTTTCACATCTGTCGTTGACTCAACTCCGCGCATGTCATAGACACACACCAACGATCAGACGAAGATCCACTTCGACGCCTGTCACAGACCAACTTCGACGTATGTCACAACCCCCCCCCCCCCACGTCTGCCACAGGCTTACTTCCACGCTTGTCACATATATATACACATACACACACACGAAACAAACCTGGACACTCTTAGGGGCTGGAAGAGGCTGACGTACACATCCTCCAGCTCGTCACAGAACTTGACAGGCCTGACGCTGTACATCAGGGAGAACGTCTGGACCCCGTTGAGAATCAGGAAGGCAAAGTTCCAGGAGAAGAAGTCCGGCGCGCAGAGAATGACCCACGACCAGATGGACATGAGAAGGAATCCTGGGATATAAAACATTGGACCCTTTGATTGTCTGAATCATGGACTTTTCATACACTTCCCGCATCTCTCTCTCTCTCTCTCTCCTCTCTCTCTCTCTCTCTCTCTCTCTCTGAACCTTAAGTGCCCAGGGCACATGGGGCTTCCGCAAGGGTTTTCCACAAATGCCTGTCCTTTGCCTTTTTTTCTACTCTTGCCCAGGTGAGCCCTCTATTGCTCAACATCCTTTCTGTTGTTCTTCTCCATGTCTCTTTTGGTCTACCCTTACTTCTGTTCCTCTGTGGTGTCCATCTTAGTGCTATTTTTGGTAGTGAGTTGTCAGTCATTCGGAGCACATGTCCCAACCATTGCCAGCGTCTTTCTTCAAGAATTGCTGTCAGTGGCTTCGTCTGTATTTCTGCCAACAATATGTTATTTCTTATGGTGTTTGGCCAAAATATTTTTCTAATTCTTCGTAAACATTTAGTCTGGAAAGAATTTAACTTGTTTTCTATGGTTTTGGCGATTTTCCAGCATTCACTTCCATACAGTAGTACACTTAGAACATTACTCTTAAATATCCTGATTTTCGTATTTATGTTTAGTTTTTTTGATTTCCATATAGTCTTATCTTATCTTATCTTATATCCTTCCCGTGCCGTTAGACGTCACATAGGGCTCGCAAAGTAGTTCGCCAATTTTTCCTGTCTTCGGCGAGTCTTTCAACCTCATCAAAGGATTTTATGCCTGTTAACTTGGCCTCTCTTAATAATGTCCTCTTCAGAGTTTCGCGCGGTCTGCCCCTTTTTCTTCGGCCTGTTGTGTTCCACTTGATAGTTTGTTTTGGGATTCTCTGATATAGTCTGCAGCACTGCAAAAGCCTGGTTTGCTCTAGTAAGTCTGCTGTTGATGTCCTCTGTGCTGTCTCCATTTTGTACTACTCTGCTGCCAAGGTATACAAATTCACTGACACGCCTGCCATAGACTCCTCTTTCATATGTGTCACACATTCGCTTTCACATCTGTCGTTGACTCAACTCCGCGCATGTCATAGACACACACCAACGATCAGACGAAGATCCACTTCGACGCCTGTCACAGACCAACTTCGACGTATGTCACAACCCTCCCCCCCCCACGTCTGCCACAGGCTTACTTCCACGCTTGTCACATATATATACACATACACACACACGAAACAAACCTGGACACTCTTAGGGGCTGGAAGAGGCTGACGTACACATCCTCCAGCTCGTCACAGAACTTGACAGGCCTGACGCTGTACATCAGGGAGAACGTCTGGACCCCGTTGAGAATCAGGAAGGCAAAGTTCCAGGAGAAGAAGTCCGGCGCGCAGAGAATGACCCACGACCAGATGGACATGAGAAGGAATCCTGGGATATAAAACATTGGACCCTTTGATTGTCTGAATCATGGACTTTTCATACACTTCCCGCATCTCTCTCTCTCTCTCTCTCTCTCTCTCTCTCTCTCTCTCTCTCTCTCTCTCTCTCTCTCTCTCTCTCTCTCTCTGAACCTTAAGTGCCCAGGGCACATGGGGCTTCCGCAAGGGTTTTCCACAAATGCCTGTCCTTTGCCTTTTTTTCTACTCTTGCCCAGGTGAGCCCTCTATTGCTCAACATCCTTTCTGTTGTTCTTCTCCATGTCTCTTTTGGTCTACCCTTACTTCTGTTCCTCTGTGGTGTCCATCTTAGTGCTATTTTTGGTAGTGAGTTGTCAGTCATTCGGAGCACATGTCCCAACCATTGCCAGCGTCTTTCTTCAAGAATTGCTGTCAGTGGCTTCGTCTGTATTTCTGCCAACAATATGTTATTTCTTATGGTGTTTGGCCAAAATATTTTTCTAATTCTTCGTAAACATTTAGTCTGGAAAGAATTTAACTTGTTTTCTATGGTTTTGGCGATTTTCCAGCATTCACTTCCATACAGTAGTACACTTAGAACATTACTCTTAAATATCCTGATTTTCGTATTTATGTTTAGTTTTTTTGATTTCCATATAGTCTTATCTTATCTTATCTTATATCCTTCCCGTGCCGTTAGACGTCACATAGGGCTCGCAAAGTAGTTCGCCAATTTTTCCTGTCTTCGGCGAGTCTTTCAACCTCATCAAAGGATTTTATGCCTGTTAACTTGGCCTCTCTTAATAATGTCCTCTTCAGAGTTTCGCGCGGTCTGCCCCTTTTTCTTCGGCCTGTTGTGTTCCACTTGATAGTTTGTTTTGGGATTCTCTGATATAGTCTGCAGCACTGCAAAAGCCTGGTTTGCTCTAGTAAGTCTGCTGTTGATGTCCTCTGTGCTGTCTCCATTTTGTACTACTCTGCTGCCAAGGTATACAAATTCACTGACCTCCTCCACTAACTTGCTATCTATTCTGATTACATTTACACTCTCTGCATACTCTAAATAAAAAAAAAAGATTGAATTGTCCCGCATATAAGACGCACTTTTCTTTCCTAAAAACATCTCCAGATATCACCCTGCGTCTTATACATGTAGGGTTAGGCTTGGCTAGTCCGTGTGGGTGAGGTTTGTGGTGTTGGACTAACACCTAAACACCCGTCTTGGGTTAACCCTTCCGGGTCCAGGTGAACAATATCCGTCCTGTCCAGTTACAAAGTTTAAATAGTAGAAGAATATCCAGAGACGTACAGCTTTGGATCAACACCCTGCTGATAGGAGGGCAATGAAGTTCATGGAAAATATGGCTTGTTTTTTTTTTAGTTTTGTTCTAAAATATTACTTGCCAAATTATAGGTGCATCTTATACACTGATGCGTCTTATATGCTGGTACGCCTATACCCCGCTACGTCTTATATGCCGCTACGTTATATACCCCGCTGGTCTTATATGCCGTTACGTCCTATACCCCGTTGCTTCTTATATGCCGTTACGTTTTAGACCCAGCTGCTCTTATATGCCACTACGTTCTATACCCCGCTGCGTCTTATATGCCATGCGTGCTATACCCCGCTGCTCTTATATGCCGTTACGTCCCATACCTCGCTGTGTCTTATATGCCGTTACGTCCTATACCCCTCTGCGTCTTATATGCCGCTACGTCCTATACCCCTCTGCGTCTTATATGCCGCTACGTCCTATACCCCTCTGCGTCTTATATGCCGTTACGTCCTATACCCCTCTGCGTCTTATATGCCGCTACGTCCTATACCCCTCTGCGTCTTATATGCCGTTACGTCCTATACCCCTCTGCGTCTTATATGCCGCTACGTCCTATACCCCTCTGCGTCTTATATGCCACTACATTCTATATCCAACTGCTCTTATATGCCGCTACGTCCTATATCCCGCTGCGTCTTATATGCCACTACGTCCTATATCCCGCTGCGTCTTATATGCCACTACGTTCTATACCCCGCTGCTCTTATATGCCGCTACGTCCTATATCCCGTTGCGTCTTATATGCCACTACGTCCTATACCCCGCTGCGTTTTATATGTCGCTAAAAATACATCATATTAAATCAAGGTTATCATTCAAGAGTGAGATCCTCAGAACGTTGCTATGATTATTATTATTATTATTAATCTGAGAACGTCTCCTTATCCAGACAAGATGACTGTCCCGGAAAGTGCAGTGTTTAAAGTATCAGTGATATCTCAGTCCAATCGTTGGCTGGCTCACAAGCTTTACCTTCAAGGCTGCTCTGGTAGCATGTCTTGCTTTTGTTGTTCTCTCGAGCCCAGTTCTTTAAAACGCTTTTGTACCCAGTGGCTACTACAGCATGTGCTCATACCCTCTTCTTCAGACAGTCATCATCATCATCATCATCATCATCATCATCATCGTTCCTACTAAGTAACAGTATGACTTCAGAAGATGCCAGGAGCATAGCCAGGCACAGAACATCTGAAAGAACAAAAATGTTCACAATTCCAGTCCCATTCACACCCCCCTCCCCAAATCATTTGGTTCCCAGTTCCCTATCATGTGGTTCCCACACCCGAATCATTTGGTTTCCATACATCTCCCCCCCTCCTCATCGTTTGGTTTCTATATCCCTATCATGTGATTCCCATACCACAAAATCATTTGGTTCCCACATCCGAATCATTTGATTCCAATACCCCCATCATTTAGCTCACATACCCGAAAGGGATATAAATACTCCCTGGTTAAGAATTCTTGCTGTAGGCCAGAGATCGGCAGTCTGAGGCCCCCTCCCCCCGGGGGCCCCATCACACGAATCACTGTGTCATTACTGGAAACTATTACGCAGATGAAATAACTATTATTAATCTATCTCTCTCTGAACATTAAGTGCCCAGGGCACATGGGACTTCCGCAAAGGTTTTCCACAAATGCTTGTCTTTCGCCTTTTTTTCTGCTCTTGCCCAGGTGAGCCCTCTATTGCTCAACATCCTTTCTGTTAATATAATATTATTAATAGTTTTCTAATATTTTGTTACTATTGCATTTCTTTATTCAATACAGGCCTCCAGCCACACACAAGTTAGATCCCTTCATCGAAAATCTTTACTAGCCTGTCACTCCTAAAAAATATCAACGGTTATGTCCCTTGTGATTCTCAGTCTTTTTTAAACAAGGGGGTTGCCACTTTCCATGTATCACTCAGCAAAGTTAACTTTATAAGAAAGAAATGGGCCCACTTTATAGTCTTGTCGACTATGCAAAGCTGGTAACCCCTTCTAAAATACTCTTTCTTTCAAAAGGATTTATTTTCTGACTTGCAGATTGTCAGATGCTGCAAGTCATGGAGTTTCCTTAAATCGGAAAGATCATATCGATCGACACTGCGTTTTCCAGATTCTATAACCATATAGTTTAACCGATTTTCCGGCATCTCTGGTTCCTAAGCCGCGAATATTAGCGATTTTGCCGGGTTAAGAGAGTGCAAGAAACTAGCACTGGCAAGTTTGTCTTCCACCGACTGAAGTTTTAAGTTGACAGTTGTCGTTGGCTGTAGCAGGCATCCTAGAAATTGTGACAGAATGTACGTAAAATAAACACGAAGCTGAGGAAACATATTGAAAACAACAAACAGCTACAATGTAAATAATGAAATATAATTGGGGTATTTTTTTTTTGGTGAAATGCAAAACAGAAACTAAGAACAGAATAAACCAAGCAAAGACTGCATTTCAGAGAATGAGAAACATATTATCCAACACATCCTTATCAATGAATGTTAGAAAACGAGTACTAAAATGCTATATTGAACCTATCTTGTTATATGGAAGTGAATCATGGACAATAGGTAGGTCTGCACAAAAGTCATTGGAAGCAGCAGAAATATGGTTTATTAGAAGAATGTTGCAAATCCCCTGGACAGCAAAAATAACTAATGAAGAATGTATGAGAAGAGCTGGAGAGACAACAAACCTTGTCAAAAAAAATAAGAGAGCGACAATGTACTTTCATAGGACATGCAATGAGAAGAGGGGTCATTGAAAATATTATAACAACAGGAAAAATAGAAGGAAGAAGATCAAGAGGAAGACCAAGAGAAATGATACTGGACAGTCTGACGGGATGATGTGAGAGGAGATCACCAACTGAGCTGATGGCCTGCATGAAGGATCGTATATTCTGGAGAAGCATAATAGCCAAAGCCAGCCACCACGGCACATGATGATGAGGGGCATTTTTATCGAAGCTATGTGGTCTCAGCTGGACAGTCAGTAAAGAGATACAAAGAAACCTTGAAGTCAATAAAGAGATATAAAGAATGCTGAACAGTCAATAAAGAGGTACAAAGAATGCTGGAAGTGAATAAAGAGATACAAAGAATGCTGAACAGTCAATAAAGAGATACAAAGAATGCTGGAAGTTAATAAAGACATACAAAGAATGCTGAACAGTCAATAAAGAGATACAAAGAATGCTGCAAGTCAATAAAGAGTTACAAAGAATGCTGGCAGTCAGTTAAGAGATACAAAGAATTCTGAACAGTCAATAAAAAGATACAAAGAATGCTGGAAGTCAATAAAGAGATTCAAAGAATGCTGAAAGTCATAAAGATATACAAAGAATGTTGGAAGTCAGTAAAGAGATACAAAGAATGCTGAACAGTCAATAAAGAGATACAAAGAATGCTGGAAGTCAATAAAGAGATACAAAGAATGCTGGAAGTCAATAAAGAGTTACAAAGAATGATGGAAGTCAATAAAGAAATACAAAGAATGCTGAACAGTCAATAAAGGGATACAAGGAATGATGGAAGTCAATAAATAAATATATAAAGAGTGACGGACAGTCAATAAAGATATACAAAGAATGCTGGAAGTCAGTAAAGAGATGCAAAGAATACTGAACAGTCAATAAAGAGATAGAAAGAATGCTGCACAGTCAATCTCCCTCTCTGAACCTTAAGTGCCCAGGGCACATGGGACTTCCGCAAAGGTTTTCCACAAATGCTTGTCTTTCGCCTTTTTTTCTGCTCTTGCCCAGGTGAGCCCTCTATTGCTCAACATCCTTTCTGTTAATATAATATTATTAATAGTTTTCTAATATTTTGTTACTATTGCATTTCTTTATTCAATACAGGCCTCCAGCCACACACAAGTTAGATCCCTTCATCGAAAATCTTTACTAGCCTGTCACTCCTAAAAAATATCAACGGTTATGTCCCTTGTGATTCTCAGTCTTTTTTAAACAAGGGGGTTGCCACTTTCCATGTATCACTCAGTATGAGCAAAGTTAACTTTATAAGAAAGAAATGGGCCCACTTTATAGTCTTGTCGACTATGCAAAGCTGGTAACCCCTTCTAAAATACTATTTCTTTCAAAAGGATTTATTTTCTGACTTGCAGATTGTCAGATGCTACAAGTCATGGAGTTTCCTTAAATCGGAAAGATCATATCGATCGACACTGCGTTTTCCAGATTCTATAACCATATAGTTTAACCGATTTTCCGGCATCTCTGGTTCCTAAGCCGCGAATATTAGCGATTTTGCCGGGTTAAGAGAGTGCAAGAAACTAGCACTGGCAAGTTTGTCTTCCACCGACTGAAGTTTTAAGTTTGACAGTTGTCGTTGGCTGTAGCAGGCATCCTAGAAATTGTGACAGAATGTACGTAAAATAAACACGAAGCTGAGGAAACATATTGAAAACAACAAACAGCTACAATGTAAATAATGAAATATAATTGGGGTATTTTTTTTTTGGTGAAATGCAAAACAGAAACTAAGAACAGAATAAACCAAGCAAAGACTGCATTTCAGAGAATGAGAAACATATTATCCAACACATCCTTATCAATGAATGTTAGAAAACGAGTACTAAAATGCTATATTGAACCTATCTTGTTATATGGAAGTGAATCATGGACAATAGGTAGGTCTGCACAAAAGTCATTGGAAGCAGCAGAAATATGGTTTATTAGAAGAATGTTGCAAATCCCCTGGACAGCAAAAATAACTAATGAAGAATGTATGAGAAGAGCTGGAGAGACAACAAACCTTGTCAAAAAAATAAGAGAGCGACAATGTACTTTCATAGGACATGCAATGAGAAGAGGGGTCATTGAAAATATTATAACAACAGGAAAAATAGAAGGAAGAAGATCAAGAGGAAGACCAAGAGAAATGATACTGGACAGTCTGACGGGATGATGTGAGAGGAGATCACCAACTGAGCTGATGGCCTGCATGAAGGATCGTATATTCTGGAGAAGCATAATAGCCAAAGCCAGCCACCACGGCACATGATGATGAGAGGCATTTTTATCGAAGCTATGTGGTCTCAGCTGGACAGTCAGTAAAGAGATACAAAGAAACCTTGAAGTCAATAAAGAGATATAAAGAATGCTGAACAGTCAATAAAGAGGTACAAAGAATGCTGGAAGTGAATAAAGAGATACAAAGAATGCTGAACAGTCAATAAAGAGATACAAAGAATGCTGGAAGTTAATAAAGACATACAAAGAATGCTGAACAGTCAATAAAGAGATACAAAGAATGCTGCAAGTCAATAAAGAGTTACAAAGAATGCTGGCAGTCAGTTAAGAGATACAAAGAATTCTGAACAGTCAATAAAAAGATACAAAGAATGCTGGAAGTCAATAAAGAGATTCAAAGAATGCTGAAAGTCAATAAAGATATACAAAGAATGTTGGAAGTCAGTAAAGAGATACGAAGAATGCTGAACAGTCAATAAAGAGATACAAAGAATGCTGGAAGTCAATAAAGAGATACAAAGAATGCTGGAAGTCAATAAAGAGTTACAAAGAATGATGGAAGTCAATAAAGAAATACAAAGAATGCTGAACAGTCAATAAAGGGATACAAGGAATGATGGAAGTCAATAAATAAATATATAAAGAGTGACGGACAGTCAATAAAGATATACAAAGAATGCTGGAAGTCAGTAAAGAGATGCAAAGAATACTGAACAGTCAATAAAGAGATAGAAAGAATGCTGCACAGTCAATCTCCCTCTCTGAACCTTAAGTGCCCAGGGCACATAGGGCTTCCGCAAGGGTTTTCCACAAATGCCTGTCCTTTGCCTTTTTTTCTGCTCTTGCCCAGGTGAGCCCTCTATTGCTCAACATCCTTTCTGTTGTTCTTCTCCATGTCTCTTTTGGTCTACCCTTACTTCTGTTCCCCTGTGGTGTCCATCTTAGTGCTATTTTTGGTAGTGAGTTGTCAGTCATTCGGAGCACATGTCCCAACCATCGCCAGCGTCATTCCTCAATAATTGTTGTCAGTGGTTTCATCTGCATTTCTGCTAATAAGATGTTATTTCTTATTGTGTTTGGCCAAATGCACAGTCAATAAAGAGATACAAAGAATGCTGCACAGTCAATAAAGAGATACAAAAATGATGGACAGTCAATAAAGAGATACAAAGAATGCTGGACAGTCAATAACGAGATACATAGAATGCTGAAGAGTCAATAAAGAGATATAAAGAATGCTAAACAGTCAATCAGGAGATACACAGAATGATGAAAAGTCAATAAAGAGATACAAAGAATTCTGAACGGTCACTAAAGACATAATGCTGGACAGTCAATAAAGAGATACAAAGAATGCTGGACAGTCAATAAAGAGATGCAAAGAATGCTGGACAGTCAATAAAGAGATACAAAGAATGCTGGACAGTCAATAAAGAGATGCAAAGAATGCTGAACAGTGAATAAAAGGATTCACAGAATGCTGAACACTCACTAAAGAGATACAAAGAATGCTGAACAGTCAATAAAGAGATACAAAGAATGCTGAACAATCAATAAAGAGATAAAAAAATGCTGAACACTCAATAAAGAGATACAAAGAATGCTGAACAGTTAATAAAGAGATACAAAGAATTCTGAACAGTCAGTAAAGAGATAATGCTGGACAGTCAATAAAGAGATACAAAAAATGCTGGAAGTCAATAAAGAAATACAAAGAATGCTGGACAGTCAATAAACAGATACAAAGAATGATGGAGGTCAGTTTAAAGATACAAAGAATGATGGAAGTCAATAAAGAGATACAAAAAATGCTGGAAGTCAATAGGGATACACAGAATGATGAAAGTCAATAAATAAATATACAAAGAATGATCGACAGTGAATAACGAGATACAAAGAATGTTGGACAGTCAGTAAAGAGATGCAAAGAATGCTGAACAGTCAATAAACAGATACAAAGAATGCTGCACAGTCAATAAAGAGATACAAAGAATGCTGGAAGTCAATAAAGTGATACAAAGAATGCTGGACAGTCAATAAAGAGATACAAAGAATGCTGAACAGCCAATAAGAAGATACAAAGAATGCTGGACAGTCAATAAACAGATACAAAAATGCTGGACAGTCAATGAAGAGATACAAAGAATGCTGAACAGTCGATAACGAGATACAAAGAATGCTGGACAGTCAATAAAAACCCACAAAAAATGCTGAACAGTCAATAAAGATATACAAAGAATGCTGAACAGTAAATAAAGAGATACAAAGAATTCTGAGCTGTCAGTAAAGACATAATGCTGGACAGTCAATAAAGAGATATAAAGAATGCTGAACAGTAAATAAAGAGATAGAAAGAATTCTGGGCAGTCAGTAAAGAGATACAAAGAATGCTGAACAGTCTATAAAAAGATGCAAAGAATGCTGGACAGTGAATAAAGAGATACATAGAATGCTGAACACTCAATAAAGAGATACAGAGAATGCTGAACAATCAATAAAGAGATACAAAGAATGCTGGACAGTCAATAAAGCGATACAAAGAATGCTGAATAGTCAATAAAGAGATACAAAGAATGCTTGACAATCAATAAAGGGATACAAAGAATGCTGGACAGTTAATAAAGAGATACAAAGAATTCTGAACGGTCAGTAAAGAGATACAAACAAGGAAGGCTGGACAGTCAGTTAGGAGATACAAAGAAGGCTGGAATCAGCTGAAATTTTGTTCTTAAGAAGAATGCTGAAGACAGAGAGAAAATCGAATGAAGAAGTTCTGAAAGAGGCAGAAGAAACAAGGGAAATTATAACAAAGATCAGAAACCGACAACCCAGATTTGTGGGCCATGTTTGGAGGAGAGGCGGGTTAGAGCACCTAAAGGCAACAGGGAAGATCGAAGGTAGAAAAGGCAGAGAGAAAAGATATTTGATAGTTTGGCATCCTGGCACGGGAAAATGCTCAGTGACAACCCTGTTGAGATCCACAAGGGATCGAGGGGTTGTAGAAGGACATGATATCCTGCGCCTGTCGGCATGGACCTTGACAGAGAGTCTGGTCGTAGACAGGGTTGCCAACGACATGGACAGAGTCATCGGGGACAGTGGTTCTCAGCCTGTCTGCATCCAAGGATCACTTTTCGTGAACATTTCACTCAAAAGAAAATTAAAAAGATGACATTTCTTAATACCAATTCGATAGCTCATTTGAGTACCACGTGATGATGGTTGAAGACTAGGTGACACTGACCTGGGAGACAGCTAATAAAATACGTGTCGTTAAAAATAAAAGTCCCTGGAACTCAGTTTCCGGAAAATCGGTGGTAAATCTGTAATCTCTCTCTCCTTCTCTCTCTTTCTCTCTCTCTCTTTTCTCTCTCTCTCTCTTTTCTCTCTCTCTTTCTCTCTTTTCTTTCTCTCACTCGCTCTCTCTCTCTTTTCTCTCTCTCTTTTCTCTCTCTCTTTCTCTCTCTCTCTCTTTTTCTCTCTTTTTTCTCTCTTTTCTCTTTCTTTCTCTCTCTTTTTCTCTCTTTTCTCTCTCTTTTCTCTTTTTTCTCTCTCTCTTTTTCTCTCTCTTTCTCTCTCTCTTTTCTCTTTCTTCCTCTCTCTTTTTTCTCTCTCTCTTTCTCTTTTTCTCTCGCTTTCTCTATCTCTTTCTCTCTCTCTCTCTCTCTCGCATTCAGTCCCAATAAACAGTCCTTCTCCATCTTCTTAGCTGTCTCCTGCGACAGTCTTCGTTTACCAGCATCTCTCTGCGGTATGTCTCCATGTCTCTTTGGGTCGTTCCATGTTTCTCTTAGCCCGTGACGTCCACATCAAAACTGTTCGTGGTAAGGATTCGTCTGTCATTCTCCTCATGTGACCAATCCATTGCCGTCTCCTTTCACTCACTGTTGGCAGTTTTGTCAAATCTGTCTCTCTTAACAAGAGGTCATTACCGATGGTATCTGGGCGGAGCACTCACTTCATCTTACGTTGGTTTGGACGATGTCAAGTGTTCGTGCAGTTGTCAGTGTCATTTTCACGTATAGTCATCATCAACATCATCATCAGGTGCCGTGCCGACTGGCATTGGCTATTATGCTTCTCCGGAGCACACGATCCTTTATGCAGGCCATTAGCTCAGTTGGTGATCTCCTCTCACACCATTCTTTCAGACTGTCCAGTATCATTTTTCTTGCTCTTCCCCTGGCTCTTCTTCCAACTATTTTTGTTACAATATTTTCAATGCCCCCCCCCCCTCCTCTTTCTCATTGCATATCCTGTGAAAGTACATTGTCTTTCTAACGTAGAGTTCATTCATTCATTCATTCATTTGCATGAACTTTGCTTCCCTAACACCACTCCCGTAGGCCTCTCGGTTGTGAGCAAGATGGCCTGCTGCTGCGGCATCCATTTGCAGATCGTCAACGATGTCTTGCAGCCATCTTCGTTTTGGTCTTCCTCTTTTTCTTTTTACCATTATGTATCCTTCCAATATGGTCTTCTCTAAATTATCATGACGTTTAATGTGTCCAAAATATTTAAGTTTTCTCTCTTTAATCCTCTTTACTAGCCAGCCTTCTTCAATATTAAGCTCTTGTAGTATAGATATATTTGTTCTTTTTTGTGTCCACGATATTAGGAGAACTCTTCTGTAGCATTTACATTCAAAGGCATTTATGTGTTTCTCAGCTGTTTTGTTAAGTGTCCAGGTCTCACAGGCATATGCTGCGATGGGAAAGATGCATGCCCTTAAAAATCTTATTTTTGTAGTTCTGTCTGCTCCTCTCCACAGATTCTTTATTTGTTTACTTTCTGAAGAGCGATAGATGTCCTCCTTTTAATCTCCCTCATTGTATCTCCATTATTAGTTAGCAGTGATCTAAGATATTCAAAACTCTCCACTTCTTCCAATTTTTCCTCATTTATATATATATATTTCAGCTGCTTTGTTTGTTTTGTCAGTTGTCATCAATTTAGTTTTCTTTGCATTAAGATAGAGGTTCTGCTCTTCGCTGTTCTTACGGACTGACATAATTAGTTTTTCCATTCCTCGTTGTGTTGTGGACAGTAACACTGTGTCATCAGCATATCTAATCTCTGGTATTTCATAACCTCCAATTGTTATGGCATCATAATATTCTTTGTCTACATCTTCTCTAACATTTATATTTTCAGTATACAAGTTAATTAAGTAAGGCGACAATATGCACCTCTGACGGACCCCTTGTTTTATGTCAAACCAGGTTGTTGTTTCACCATTTATTCTTACTGCTGCTTGTTGGTCTAGGTACAGCAGTGATGTTAGCTGTGTCAAATGTGTTGGAAATCCCTTTTTTTCCATTATTTCCCAAAGTTTCTGGTGTTACTTAACGTATAGTAAGACACTTAAAACATTGCTTTTAAATCTGTAATATATAATACGTCATAAATAATAATGCTTCTATCGCTGAATGTCCAGTTGTCAGAGCGGCACTCACCTAAGAACATAAGCGCATGCAACAGCAAGGCTCCATAGTTTGACTCCGGCACCATCAGACCAATGCAAAGCATCCCGTTGGCCAGGTGGTACAACACATGGTTGGTCGGTTGCCAACTTTTGCAACCAAATATCGAATCCATTAGGCCAAAGTAACTCCAACTGGCATATTTATCGTCCTATCTGGCAATACACTGTATCAACTTCCATCTTGAATTCAAGAAAATCCCGACGCTTTGAAACTCAGTACACTATATAGCTTACTTTCACTAACTGCTGCAGACGGTGCACTGCAAATTCACACTGCAAAAATTTCAGAAAATGAAAGTTTTCATGCAGTTCAAGATTGTAAACTGATTCTACATGCTGAAGCTACGTTACGTTATCTGTCTCATTTGCTGAACTTTTGAGTTTTCGTTAAAAATTTAGTAAACCCCTAGACGGCAAAAAGAAATGTAGACGTCTAAAATATTATTACAATTTGAGTTTATACGTTTACTGTTATGGAACTCACTGTTTTAATTCTTTTCGCTAATATTGATGTTTTGATGAAAAATGATGATGATGATGATGATGATGATGATGACGACGACAATGATAACAAAGAATTTGATAGCACTTGTTCTGTTCACACAGGCAGATACGATAATGACGGACAGACTGGTGGATATACAGACATATAAATACACAGACAGACTGACTGACAGACACTCAGACAGATCGACACAAAGGGAATCGGACAGGCCTGTAAACAAAACGAGGCGAGAAATAAACGGAGAGATTGAGAGATAAATATACAAGCGAAAACACAAACTGAGCTACATTTTACAGACAGACATGCTGAAAGATGGTCAGATATGTGGACAGACATACAGACTAACAGTCTTACAGATAAACATTAAGACAGACAGACAGATAGATAGATAGATAGATAGATAGATAGATAGATAGATAGATAGATAGATAGATAGATAGATAGATAGATAGATAGATAGATAGATAGATAGATACCCCTGGGAACAACTGTGTTAAGAGCACACTTATCTTAACATAGTGTTTGTGAGACAGGGAACATCGATCTGTTTGCTTAAAAACTCTGACCTACCTCTGTAGCCCAGAAACTTGTAGCAATCAACACCAATTGTAATTGTTATTTTTGTAAAATGTAATGTCAGGTTGGTGGACGGATGGGGACATGGAGATCTCTGGCGGGGATGAGGGAAGTCTGGTGTGAAACCAATGAATCCAGGACGTGACAAGCCTATGGGTCTTTACAACAATGGCTATCAGAATGATGTAAACAAAACAGAGCCAGTAGACTATGGATGGCGGGGAATGGATATCGTTGAAGCACTCATCAGATTCCTCACCTCAAAGTCAGAGCGTCTTTGTGGAACTGTCTCAAAACCATCTGACATGGAGAAGGGGCTTAAGTACAGCCACCAGAGGCGCATCGCAAAAATCAGGGTAACACGCATTATCGCTAATGAAATGTCTCTATCTGCAGTTTTCAAACATGGTGCTCGCCCTGTGAAGACTAACCAGGCAGGTGCAGTGCCGGGCGTCCTGCCTCGAAAGGGTCCACCCAATGCTACTGGAGGTCCTCTCAGTTCGTCTTGTGGAGTCAGGAGAGAGTAGAGCTACTGGCCAAAAAAATACAACAGAAGAAAACAGCCAAAAAGCAAGAACTTAAAATAATGCAGTGGAATGCTGAGGGTGTCAGCAGTGTTAGAGATGGCTATAACAAAAAGGTTGAACTAGAGAACATACTTTTTGCAGAGCAGGTAAGTATATGCTGCATACAGGAGACACACCTAACCAAAGATGCCGCCTTTAAAATCAGAGGCTACCAGTGTTTTAGATCAGACCGACAGGACAGAAGAAAAGGAGGAGTACTCACACTTGTTAAGAATAACATCAGCGCATGTCAGGTGGGAGTGTACATGGAAGGAGCCGAATACCAGATGATCCATCTAAAAAGTAGTAATACAGATTTCCACCTCCTTAACTATTACTGTCCTAATGACCGCCCACTTGCTTTAGAAACAATCCCACACAAAGAGAGACTGATGGTCTGTGGTGATTTTAACAGTCATTCCCAGAGCTGGGGCTATGACCACATAGACAAGAGAGGAGAGGAAGTTGAGAGCTGGCAGGATGATAATGGACTTCTCCTGATCAACCAGCCAATGGATCCCCCAACATTTTACTCAAGGGCTTGGCATACAAAATCAACACCAGATCTGGCATTCCACTCTCCAGATCTGAAGTGGAACATTACACGTGAAGTTGGAAAACAACTTGGAGGTAGCGACCATCGACCAGTCTTCCTGACAATAGAAAATGAACTCCTTAACACAAGTAGCCCTCTCCCCAGATGGAACTATAAAAAAGCAAACTGGACAATGTACAGACATCGTACAGGTATCTTGGTGGGACAGCTGTCAATAGAAGGTAAGGATATTAACAGCATAGTGAAGGAATTCAATGCTTGTATCCTTCAAGCCGCTCGTGAAACCATTCCCAGAGGAGCTCGCAGGGACTATAAACCATACTGGTCTAGTGAGCTGGGAAAACTCCATGATGACGTGGAAGCAGCTCGAAAGCAAGCAGAAAATAGACCATGCCAAGAACACCACAATAATTACCAACATTCTAAGGCCAAATTTCAGAGAGCAAAGCTGCAAGCCATACGGGAAAGTTGGAGAGAGAAAACAGAGTCCCTAAACTTTGAAAAGGATGGAAGGAAACTGTGGAAACTAATCAAACAGTTAAATGATGAGAGTACTGGAAGAAGTACAAAGGTTACACTAATAGAGGATGGGAAAACTCTTACAGGTAAGCAGGTAGCAGATCACTTTGCTCGCGTGTTTGCACAGGACTGCAACATTGATATCCATCCAGAGAAGGAGCGTACAGTGCGCATCGAGCCACAGAAAGAGGAGGAACAAGTCAGAAAAGTGGAGGTCATGGATGCACCAATCACACGCAGTGAGTTAGACCTAGCAGTTAGTAAACTGAAACCAATGAAATCACCAGGACCAGATGGAGTGTCCAATGAAATGATCAAGAATCTGGGAATGGCAGCAATGGGAAAGCTGTTGGATATTTTCAATATGTGCTGGAGCACAGGTAAGTTACCTCAAATCTGGAAGGAAGCAAGCATGGTACCACTGCTAAAACCAGGGAAAAACAGTGATACTGCCTCCAGCTACAGGCCAATCAGTCTCACTAGCTGCCTATGCAAAACGATGGAACGCATCATTGACCTGAGGCTAAAATGGTACCTAGAAAGTGAAAACCTTCTTGTTCCACAACAAGCAGGATTTAGGCAGTACTACAGTACGGAAGATCAAGTGACCTATCTCTCTCAAAAGATTGAGGATGCATTCCAAGAGAAAAACCTTGTACTAGCAGCGTGGATAGACCTGAAGAAAGCCTTTGATAATGTATGGAAAAAAGGTCTGCTGTGGAAACTAAGAAACTGCAATGTGAATGGAAGACTGTACAACTGGATAAAGTCCTATTTACACAATAGAAGAGCTAGAGTAATAATGGATGGACACAAAAGTAAGAAAGTACTTCTGCGACACAGTGTACCACAAGGAGGAGTCCTTTCGCCTACACTATTCCTTGTATTCATTAATGACCTGGTCAAGGAACTTCCCTATGGAATCAAAGCGGCACTGTATGCAGATGATCTGGTCATGTGGTGTACAGATGAATATGCGACAGTTGCTACACAGAGACTCCAAAGAGCAGCAGACATCTTGACATCATGGACAAACAAATGGTGTGTAAGTATCAACACAGAGAAATCAAGTACCACTCTGTTCACTCTCTCATCTAAACAGAAAGCAGGTAAGATCTTTGTAAATGAAATATCCTTAAGGATGGACAACCAACCCACTTACTTAGGAGTGACTCTTGACTCAAAACTGACGTGGAAGCAACACATCAACAGTGCAGAAGCAAAAGCCAGAAGAAAACTAGCCATATTAAGAAAATTGAGTGGAGCCACATGGGGAGTTAGTGAAAGAATCCTCAAGAATGTATGTCAGCAAAGTATTCTACCACATTTAGAATATGGCTCAACATCTTGGTGCACAGCATCAAACACTACGCTGCATAATCTAGACAAGGTTCAAAATCAGTCACTACGGATTATCACAGGTGCCATGAGGTCCACACCAATAGTAGAAATGCAGAAAATAGTTGGTGTTCAACCGCTAAAGGAACGTAGAGACACAAAGGTCATGACCATGTGAGAAAAATTCCTTAGCTCTGTAAGCCATCCCCTGAAGGAGAGATTCAATAACTTGGCATTAGGACGGCTTAAAAGAAGCAGCTTCATTCATCAGGCCAAGCGTATGTGTAAGCTGATACCTGACCTTCCAACTGTAGTCGCTCCATTATCATCTGTGCCAAAGCATACACCATGGAAAGAAGCAGATTATACACAAATAACTATTCAGACTGAAGTGAAAGGTGTGCAGAATGGTGAGATGCAGAGCAGTCTTGTAAGATCAACAGCCACACTTAGTGTTCTAGATGACAAATATCCATGTGACACCTGGATACGTGTGTATACAGATGGATCTGCACATAATGCCATAAAGAATGGAGGGGCAGGAGCATATATTGAATATCCAAACAACACCATTGACAAGATTTCCATACCCACTGGTAAATACTGCAACAACTTTGATGCAGAAGTTAGGGCAATTATTGCTGCAGTTGAAAAACTATCATACTCCAGAATTGATACATGTCCTGTAGTAATTCTCACAGATGCAAGATCAGTACTGGAAGCTCTTCAGTGCAACAAACTACCAGACCTTAAAGATGCCTTGTCAAAAATTGGCTTACAACATGGAGTCACTTTGCAATGGATTCCCTCCCACTGTGGGATACCAGGCAATGAGAAAGCTGACCATCTGGCCAAAGAGGGCACTGAAATGGAGCAACCAGACATACCAATCACCTATAATCAGAAGAAAAGCATGATAAAAACTTACAGGAAGCCACAAACACCACCACATGATGACTATCACATGCTAAACAGAAAGGAACAAGTCACCATCTTCCGTCTCCGAACAGGACACAGCCGACTCCGAAGTCATATGTATACAAAGTTTAAGGTTGGTACTACTAATCTATGTACATGTGCCCAGGTGCCCCAAACTGTGGAACATGTCCTCCAGAACTGCATCAACTACGAGACACTGAGAAATAATTACTGGCCCAGTGAAACCACTAAAGAAGATAAGCTCTACGGTTCCATACATGAGTTACAAAAGACATTGAAATTTATCCAAGAGACAGGACTGCAGATATAGACAGACAATGCGAACGAAGAAGAAGATAGATAGATAGATAGATAGATAGATAGATAGATAGATAGATAGATAGATAGATAGATAGATAGATAGATAGATAGATAGATAGATAGATAGATAGATAGATAGATAGGAACCAAACTCTTCAACAAAGTAAACTATTATTGTGTACCTATATGAAACATTCATAACACTCTTTCAAAGTGCCAACACACAAACCATAATTTATCAAACCCTGTCAACAACACCAGCCAAGAAATAAAATGGAAACCACCCCACAAAGATAGCTGCAATAAATACATAATGCATATTGACGCCTAATTTGTCAACACAGAAATCTGCAGCCATTAATGTTCGCACATCGACCGGGAATTTATTGACAAAACCTCGACGCGGAAGTCCGGTTCAATGGATGCTAAGCGGTGTATGGTTACGCCAGTGCCCCTGGTTAAATGAATCCCTCGTGATTAATTAATGCCCTGGACATTTCATACCGGGCAGCCGCCCTTCCTCGTTGTCTGAAACGCAGAGAAAGCGGTGATTAGATACGAGAAATCAATCATTATCCTGTGTCGTACGTGATTCATAAGGCTGTATTTGCAATCTGTCCTACGTCGCGGGCAAGTTGTCTGCTGTCTGTTGTCTTCTGTCTGCCGCGTCTTCTGTCCATTTTCTGATGTTTTCCGCCGTCTGTATGATTGCTATCCTCTTGATACTTTTGCCTGGGGTTTTTTTTAAAAATCATATCTTATGGACATTTTCATGTCTCTTATATGACCACGCTTGGTCAGTTCTCTAGCACAATGGTCTGTGGCTCATGATCTAGATCATCATCATCATCATTGCATTCCGGACATGTCCGTGGGTGCTCATAAAAATGGGTACCAGAGAAATCTGGGAAGGTAAATGCGACCAGACGTGATACTAACCATATCACACTTTCATGTGCCGAAGGTCTTGGAAGCACAGACCTAACATCGTATCCCTAATATGGCTTGATGGCACGGAAACGGTGGTTTTACCTTTATCTTGTTTAACCCGCTGTATGTATGTACTGTACTTCACTAACTGTCAAGCCTACATCCAGACATTGACAAAGACGAGGATGGCAGTCTTAGACACTATGACCGTCCAAATTAAGTTTTAGAATATCGTTGGGGCGCAGGAGAAGAGCAGTTCCTTAGCGGAATAGCTTCTAGAAGTGAAGAGAGCGGACAAACGTTCAGCTCCCCTCCCGTTTTTGAACACGAAATCTGCACAAGTGAGCACGTGGGACTGTTGTTAGCGAAGCCAGGCTGTGGATGTCACTACAGCATTTAACTATCATAGACACAGGCAGACATTACTATGACAGAGACCTCTATCACCTACCCCAACAGGTGGACTTAGACAAAGACCTATCACCCCAACAGGTGGACTTTGACAAAGACCTATCACCGCAACGGGTGAGCTTTGGCAAAGACCTCTCACCTCAACAGGTGGGCTTTGACAAAAACCCATCACTTCAACAGGTGCACTTTGAAAAAATCTATCACTACAACAGGTGCACTTTGACAAAAATCTATCATTACATCAGGTGCACTTTGACAAAAATCTATCACTACAACAGGTGCACTTTGAAAAAAATCTGTCACTACAACAGGTGGACTTTGACAAAAATCTATCACTACAACAGGTGCGTTTGACAAAGACCCATCACCACAACAGGTGGAGTTCGACAAAGATCTATCACCGCAAAAGGTGGACCGACAAAGATCTATCACCGCAACAGGTGGACTTCGACAAAGATCTATCACCGCAAAAGGTGGACCGACAAAGATCTATCACTGCAACAGGTGGACTTCGACAAAGATCTATCACTGCAACAGGTGGACTTCGACAAAGATCTATCACTGCAACAGGTGGACTTCGACAAAGATCCATCACTGCAACAGGTGGACTTCGACAAAGATCCATCACTGCAACAGGTGGAGTTCGACAAAGATTTATCACCGCAACAGGTGGAGATCGACAAAGATCTATCACCGCAACAGGTGGAATTTTGACAAAGATCTATCACTGCAACAGGTGGACTGTGACAAAGACCTATAACAGAACAGGTAAAATTTCACCCTGCAACACATACAACTTATGCACGAGGAAATTATCGCAGCCGTAAGATAATTATCACAATAACAAGATGCAGCTGAGAATGATTTCTGAAACAGATAATTATCACAGCAACAGACAGGTATCACAACGCCACAGGCAGCTATTACTGCAGCTGGTAACTAACACTGAGACAGGTAACTATCACTGCACGATATAGGTATCACTACAACAGATAAACCTATCACTGAAACAGATGAGAGTTACGGCTAAATAACTATCAAGGCCAACAGGTAAGCATTTCTGTACCAGCTAATTAACACTGGAACAGGCGAAAAGGTTGTAGATGTTAACTATCACAGCAGAAAAGTTAACCATTTCTGTTAGCTTCTTCTTCTTCTTCTTCTTCTTCTTCGTCGTCGTCGTCGTCATTCGCTCAGACATGGTGGCCAATCTCTCCCTCACAAATGAGGGCAGTTCGTCTCATGTTTCCATCACCGCCGTAGAGCTTTTCTTGTAGAGAGCGGGGATTCCGGCCAGGTCCTTTGCCTGAGTGGGCCGTGTAGCTCTCTCGTGAGTTCTTGCCTGGCCGTGGTGAGAGAGCTTGTGTGTCCCCATGACCCAAAGAGCTATGGCTGGCGGAAGCAGCAGCCCCTGGTAGGGTCACACACGCCGGACAGGTCTGAGGGCGGGGGGGGGGTGTGGGGCAGACACGACACAACTAAAAACCCAACTCACTTGCAGGATGGCTGGGGACAGTCGAAGACCACTGAAGAAAACCCGAAAGAAATGCCTTGCAGAAAACGGATATACTGTGCCCAGGGGAGCAAACTGATGCAGACATGCAAGGAATTCAAAATAACGAAACTAGCTCACATGACATTTTTAATCATTTTAAATCCTGGTTTGCTGCGAGAAATACACGATGTCCAACTAAAGAAGAATGACAAAAGTTTGCTCAAGAATCAAGAGATTTGACCGGCAAAGCACGGGCTTCAGAACAATAACCAGTTTATACTGCAAGAAGAATACACGAGACTAGAAGCACAATGAAGCTGTGTGTGTTAAATATTTGTCAAGTTTAATACCCTTATTGCTGTTATTATCCCTGGATCTATCTACAATGACAAAGTTGACTTCCTCGCAGACAATACCGTGATGGTACTGAAAACACACGCACTCGTGTCGGATGGGGAGAAGGCAGTGGCAGGGTGTTTTAAATCTCGAACCTGATCCTAAAAAAGAGGAAGCCTAGCGAACTGTACCATCGCCTTGTATGACACCTTTAGCCTGGACGAAGGAATAGAACAGCCTGTTGTTTTTTACGAGCACCACAAAGACCAAGAACAGGGTCTTGACCAGCTGCGGTTCTAAAATACAATAGTCGGCTTTACTTTAGCTAATTCATGAATGATTAATAACTACTTTAGAAGATGGCCGTAGCAGGGGACCAAAACACGTTTTGAAAGTTCCACGCTACACAATACACGCCTTCAAATAAAAACATCTTGTCTTCCTGTTGTATAGAAAAACACAAAATCTAATAAATTCCACGAAACTGTTGCTGTAAACAAACACAACCACTAAAACTTGCAACTAATGTTGCTAGTGTAGCCACGACCCCCGCGCAAGCGCTACCTGTTATCGATTGTCTGTGCGCAGCCAAGGCAACCCCGCGGCCATCATTTCAGAAGTTGATGGAAAATCAGACTCGGTCGGTTTTTTTTTTTTTTTCAGAATTTATGCTGGGTGTACAGGCGTGAAATGAAATGTTGGAGCTTCTATGAATGTTGGTATCTGTAGAAGATATTTATGTTGGTGAATTCATTTCATTAGAACATTTATAAGCCACATCAACTGATGTTTAGATCACAGCTTTATTATTGATGGTGAGAATAAAGATGCACGTGGTTATAGAGAAATTCCACTGTTATTCGGGCTGGTAAACCCTGATCTGTTCAAGACCCTACGTAAGCAGGTTCCAAAACAGGATTTACAAATGTAAGGTAAAGTAAAAAGGTAAAGGTAATCCTGTCATGCCTTAGAGGCACATAGGGATATGGTGTTAGTGGCCATATTTTCCTTGACCTATCAGCACACTAGAGGGTGATATGGTCAGTATCACGCCTGGCTGCCTTTCCTTCCCCAACTCCAGAAGAAGTCGGGTACCCATTTCTACAGCTGGGTGACTGGGCTGTCTCCGGCCGGATTCGAACCCCCGACCTTCGCCATGAGAGACCAGTGCACTAACCACTACGCCACTCAGACACCAGTAGCACTGATACAAAACGTGGCTTCTCAGTTCAGTATTAAGTCCCTTTATTCCTCTTCAGTACCGAGCCCAACATTCATATGAACTCACTCTCACTTACTCCCACAAACTTCTCATATTCCCTTAAGTCGGTCCAGACAACTCACAATAATCTTGCCCACCTCCAATAGTTCATCATTATCACTGCCTTTCACTCCCTTGAGAGCATAGGCCACGGATAAAGGCTCTCCAGTCATCCCTGTTCTTGGAATTATTCTCTGCTTCCTTCCACGTGTATCCCTTGTCTCTGAGCACTGTCATAATTTCTCTTCTCCAAGTAAGTCTAGGTCTTCCTCGTTCTCTGTTTCGCTGAGGATTCCATGTCAGTACCTGTCTTGCTATGGTGGTGTTGGGTTTTCTCAGAGTGTGGCCAATCCACCTCCACTTCCTAGACGTGATTTGTAGGTTCATAGGTTCTTGTCCTGCCCTTTCCCAGACCTCCAATAGTCACTTATATCTAAACTGCGTATGATGCAGATCCTCGAGTTTTACTCGCGTCTGTAAATATGTTTCTTATGTCCTCTTAGACTCGTCCTATCTTCGACTATCTGTTGCCATCGTTATTCCCACAAATCCTGTTGCAAAGACCCCCCCCCCTTTCTTTTTTTTGCCCTCCTTACTCCCCCCTCTCCCCGTGGACCTGAGCTTCACGCTGGTCAATCGCGCTTTCCTCATCAACCTTCAGCACTTGTTATCTAGAACTTTCTCGAGAACCTCCGTGACAGATATCGTGTACCACAGAACTGACCGCATCTTGTCCAACCCACTTAAAAATTTCTATCTATCTATCTATCTATCTATCTATCTATCTATCTATCTATCTATCTATCTATCTATCTATCTATCTGTCTATCTATCTATCTATCTATCTATCTATCTATCTATCTATCTATCTATCTATCTATCTATCTGTCTGTCTGTCTGTCTGTCTGTCTGTCTGTCTGTCTGTCTGTCTGTCTGTCTGTCTGTCTGTCTGTCTGTCTGTTTGTCTATTTGTCTGTCTGTCTGTTTGTCTATCTATCTTCAAGCAAATCGCTACAGTCATCGACAACGAAGACAGAGGGCCCGGGTCTACTCTGGCGAGCTGGGTTCAATCTTGCTAATGACCGTTACAGAATCTATAGGCGGTTCTGGTGATGTTTCTCCATTTCGTGCCTCTTTTGGTGATTCTGATCTGTTGATATTGCCTTTCTTTTTTGCTAAAGTGTCTTGTTCGTTAATGTACTTTTCTGTTGGTCGTCCCTTTATTTTTTATCCTCTGAGTTTTCCAGTGACTGTCAGATTTTGTAGTTTCGGTCTACTCCTAGCACTGCTATTATAGCAACCATCCTAAACTCACAGAATGACTGAAATAATTTTGCTTCATGAATCTATTTTTTGTATCAATTATCCCTCTTGTTGGTTACTCCTTTGAGAATATAGGCCACAGATGGTCTCTCCAGTCTTCCCTGTTCTTTTATTTGTTCTCTGCTCCTCTCAATGTCCATCTCTTGTCCTTGAGTACTTTGATAATTTCCCTTCTCCAGGGAGTTCTGCGCCTTGATTTCTACTTTCCTGGGGTTTCCATGGCGATGCCTGCCTTGCTATGCTGGTGTCTAATTTCCTCAGTATGTAGCCAGTCCACCTCCATTTTCTGGACACGATTTGCAGATTCATAGGGTCTTGACCTGCTCTTTCCCAGACTTCCCCGTTCCTGGTGCTTGTCCTGCTCTTTCCCAGACTTCCCCGTTCCTGGTGCTTGTCCTGTTCTTTCCCAGACTTCCTCGTTCCTGGTGCTTGTCCTACTCTTTCCCAGACTTCCCCGTTCCTGGTGCTTGTCCTGATCTTTCCCAGACTTCCCCGTTCCTGGTGCTTGTCCTGATCTTTCCCAGACTTCCCCGTTCCTGGTCTTGTCCTGATCTTTCCCAGACTTCCCCGTTCCTGGTCTTGTCCTGATCTTTCCCAGACTTCCCCGTTCCTGGTCTTGTCCTGATCTTTCCCAGACTTCCCCGTTCCTGGTCTTGTCCTACTCTTTCCCAGACTTTCCCGTTCCTGGTCTTGTCCTGCCATTGTTTGTCAGTTATGGCTGTACTTACTGTGTGAGAACGTGAAATACTGTAACTACCGTATATTTTCTTTGATATATTGTAATACTGAATATTATGGATGAGACCTTATACAGAATAGTCGTTCATTTCATGGCTATTATTGTTCTTTATACGTATATAATCGCTCGGTTGACTAATCCGACGGTATCGGGTTCAGTCCCAGCACTGGGACTTTTTTTCGGGTACAAGACCGAAAAAGGTCCCAGGGTCGACCCAGCCTCTAAAAATGGGTACCAGAGAAATCTGGGAAGGTAAACCGGCCAGGCGTGATACTGACACATCACACTTTCATGTGCCTAAGGTCATGGAAAATACGGCCCTAACAGTGTATCCCCCCATTATGCCTTAATGGCATGGAAACGGGGATTTTACCTTTGTCGTACCTTATAAGTATATAATGCTAGTATCAAACTGCTTCTTCCTACATCCTTCCCGTGCCGTTAAACGTCACATAGGGCCCGCATGGTAGTTTGCCAAGATGTCCTGTCTTCGGCGAGTTTTTCAATCTCATCAAGGGATATTCTGCCCACTGAATTGGCTCCTCTTAACAATGTCCTTTTTAGAGTTTCACGTGGTCGACCTCTTTTTCTTCGGCCTGCTGTGTTCCACTTGATAGCTTGTTATGGTATTCTCTGATTGTTTCTTCTCATCACATAACCGACATATGTCCACCTTCTTTTTCTGATTACCCATGAGACAGGCTATTGTTCACACGTCTGTCTTATCTCTGTGTTGTTCTTGAATTCGTTCCACTCTTTGGGTTTTTACGTCCATCAAATTGCTTATTGGTATTTAATATATAAAAAGCCACTGCTGTAAAGCTGTGATAACAAATCTCTCGCTTTCTCTCTCTCTCTCTCTCTCTCTCTCTCTCTCTCTTTGAACCTTTAGGTGCTCAAGGCACACAGGGCTTCTGCAAGTTTTTTCCGCAAACGCCTCTCTATTGCATTTTTTTAAACCGCTCTTGCTCAGGTGAGACCTCTATTGCTCAACATCCTCCGTTGCTCTTCTCCATGTCTCCTTTGGTCTACCTTTATTTCTGTTTCCCAGAAGTGTCTACCTCGGTGGTATTTTGGGTAATGATTCACCAATATAATGGGAAAAAGAAAGAGATGAAGACCAAGGCGAAGGTGGCTGCAAGACATCGTTGATGATCTGCAAAAGGATGCATCAGCAGCAGGGCATCTTGAGAGAGGCCTACAGGAGAGCTGTTAGGGATGCAAGTTTAGCAAGAGACATAACAATGACTGATTGACTGACTGATTCAGCAGTCATCTGGAGTACATGCCTTGGCCTTCGCCAGCGTCCTTTACTCGAAGTCCTTACTCTGTAATAGAAGTTAATGGCTTCATCTGAATCTTTGTCAGCAAGATATTATTTCTCTCGGTATTCGGCGAAAACCTTTATCTAATCTTACGTAAACATTTAGTCTGTTTTTTTTTCTATAGTATGTGTAGCTGTCCTACATTCACTTTCGTACAGTAGAATACTTATGATACTTCTTTCTTCTATCTTCTGCTATTGTACAGTCAAGATTTACAAATTCTTTGACCTCATCCACTTATTATCTACACTCAGTACGTCGCTGTTGTTGCTCGCGTGATAACGTATAGTTAGACTTTGAAAAAAGAGCTTTTGTTCACTGTAATATTTCGACTTATGCCTTCGTCACACAAAGATATACAGGACAAAGAAGTAGGAAAATAAGACGATGTCTTAATTGACAAGTATGAACTGGAAATTATTAAGATGCTTGAAGACATCAATATAGACGGCAAAGACCTGAGGATTGTCAAACATCTATACTGGAAGCAAGAACAGCAGTTCGAGTTCACAATAGAATTGGAAAATACCAACCTATAAAACAAGGATGTGTACTATCTCCAGACCTTTTTTCTCTGTACAGCGAGAATATTCTAAGAACGATCATCACAGAACCAGGCATAAAAATTGTAGGATACAATATTAACAACCTTCGGTATGCTGACTACACAGTACTGATAGCTGAGAGCCAACAAGACCTGCAAAATCTCTTGGATAAAGTCGCAAAAGAAAGTGAACAGAAAGGCCTTACTTTGAACATCAAAAAGACAGAGACTATGGTTATATCTAAGAAACAGAATCCACCAACATGCAGTATAAAATTAAATGGAACTATTCTAAAGCAGGTGCAGAAATTCAAATAGCTTGGAGCAGTAATAACTTCAGATGGGAATTGCAGAACAGAAATTATGAACAGAATAGGCCAAGCAAAGACTGCATTTCAGAGAATGAGAAACATATTAGCTAACACATCTTTATCAATGAATGTTAGAAAACGAGTCCTAAAATGCTATATTGAACCTATCTTGTTATATGGAAGTGAATCATGGACAATAGGCAAGTCTGCACAAAAATCATTGGAAGCAGCAGAAATGTGGTTTATTAGAAGAATGTTGCGAATCCCCTGGACAGCAAAAATAACTAATGAAGAATGTATGAGAAGAGCTGGAGAGACAAAAAACCTTGTCAAAAAGATAAGAGAGAGACAATGTACTTTCATAGGACATGCAATGAGAAGAGGGGGCATTGAAAATATTCTAACAACAGGAAAAATAGAAGGAAGAAGATCAAGAGGAAGACCAAGAGAAATGATACTGGACAGTCTGACGGGATGGTGTGAGAGGAGATCACCAACTGAGCTGATGGCCTGCACGAAGGATCGTGTACTCTGGAGAAGCATAATAGCCAACGCCAGTCGGCACGGCACCTGATGATGATGATGATGATATTATTATTATTATCTTCTTCTTCTTCTGTAACCGATTCTGTAAAGATGTTGAGGCACAGCATCGTGTTGGCGTGGGAGCGGGTTATGGCAGCGGGCGTGCAATACTTCTTCAGCAGGATCCACCACCATGTGGATAATGGCGATCCCTGCCCCGTTGGCTAGGCTAAGCCTGTTACTGGGAGTAGCAACGGAGAGGTGGAACAGGGTCTTGGTCAGGTATAGTTCGCCAACCTTGACGTCAGGATGTCACCTCTCTCTATGTTATGTAACAAGTAAGAATGGAAACAAAGATTAAAAAATAGAGAGGAAAAATAGAATAGAGAGGAAAAATAGAGGGAGAAAATAGAGAGGAAAAATACGGAGGAAAAATTGAGAGGGAAAATACAGAGGAAAAAAATAGAAGGAAAAAATAGAGGGGAATATACACGAGAAAAATAGCCGGGAAAAATACAGAGGGAAAATTGTTGGGAAAGTAGATGGGAAAAGTAGAGGGAAGAAATACAGGGAAAAATACAGGGAAAAAAGAGCTGGAAATACAGGGTAGAATAGAGAGGAAAGTAGAGGAGGAAAATAGAGGTGGAAAATTAAAACAACTAAAGAAGCTGTAGAAAGGAACAGACAGAACTAAAAAAAATAGGATTTTTAAGGGCATGCATCTTTCCCATCGCAACATATGCCTGTGAGACCTGGACACTTAACAAAGCAGATGAGAAACACACAAATGCCTTTGAATGTAAATGCTATAGAAGAGTTCTTCAAATATCATAGACACAAAAAAGAACAAATATATCCATACTACAAGAACTAAGTAGTAAAGAAGATTGGCTATTACGAAAGATTAAACAGAGAAAATTTAAATATTTTGGACATATTAAACGTCATGAGAATTTAGAGAAGATAGTCTTGGAAGGGTACAATGTAGAGGAACAAGTCTATATTATTATAGCAGAGACAGTCTCCGGAGAGGAAGATGTCTATATCATTACAGCAGAGACACTCTCCGTAGAGGAAGATGTCTATATCACCACAACAGAGAAACAATCTTGTGTCTGACAAAAAGTGTTTATTTTTTAATTGTTCATGAAACTTTATTGTTCAATGTTCTTATTTCAATGCTGGTATTACTGTATCAACTGTTTGAATTTCACTCATTCTGTCACACAGCAATAGGCAGCAACAGAGACCTGTGAGACATCAAGAGTATCCTTATAAATCATCAATTATATTCAAACTCATTCTCACAAGACGTTATTAATCTTTTACATTCATGCACCGATTCCACATCAAAACTTAGCAGTCACATGCTGATCTGTAAACTAAGATGTCTTGACTGATCTGTAAACTGAGATGTCTTGACTGATCTTTAAACTGATATGTCTTGACTGATAGGTAAAATGAGATGTCTTGACTGATCTGTAAACTGAGATGTCTTGACTGATCTGTAAACTGAGATGTCTTGACTGATCTGTAAACTGAGATGTCTTGACTGATCTGTAAACTGAGATGTCTTGACTGATCTGTAAACTGAGATGTCTTGACTGATCTGTCTGAGAGAGGTTTTTGTTAGCTTCTGTTCAGTTTTGCAAGTTTTGTTTATTATTTGCCCGTCGGTTTATAAACTGACATCTCTGCCACCAGCTATATTTCTCTGCTCTGGTTTTAGGATCTGGTCATTCAAATTATCTGTTTAAATTCTGGTCAACCCACATGAGGTAATACTAGTTAATTTAAACTACACTAGCTTTCGATGTCAAGGTTTTATCAGAGATCAGAAGACCGCCTTCCTGGCTCCGTCCAAAAATCCCGCCTTGGGAATCTCTGCGGTGTTAAATGTTAGCTAGTTGCTGAAATGAGTTCTGTTAAATGTTAAAACTTTTGAGTTTCCTCTGGTAAAAGCACTCACTTCCTACTAAGAGAAGACATTTGACCAGTCATAACATTTTAATTATGATAAACCACTCAGATCGCCACTTTCTCTTCATACTAAAAGAAGACATTTAGCCAGCTACGACATTTTGATTACGAGAAACCACTCAGATCGCCACTTCCCCTTCCTACTTAGGGAGGAGAGGAACGATCCTCAACAGACCATATCGTAAGAGTAACGATGATCTCATGACAAGCTTCACGCTCAGAGGGAGTTGACCGACCTCGTCATCGTGGACTAAATTTTTTTTTTTTTGAGACAACGAAAACAACAGGCCGTGACCCGGTGGTACTGCAAACCGGGCCCACCCGTAACCAGATGTGGACCTTATCCCCGGCATTCAATGTGCAGGGCAGGCCTCAAACATCTCGTTTGTTCCAAAATAACAAAGTGTAAATTCTACAGAGCGCAGAACTACACTTTGATCTTAGCCAAAATAGAAGTAGGTAGCAGCTAGGTGAAAATGTAAAGCAGTTTAAAGAAAGCTGAATTTATTCCAACTGGGTGGAGACAGCTGGCCTGGAAATAAGGCATGTTCCAGAGCTTTCTGAGACATCCTTCTGAAGAACAGGAGCAGATTGCAGTGACAGAAATGTCTTGTTTTCCTTGATGGTATCTTTGACAGAAGTGTTTGGCGACCAGTGTCAGTGCCATCTTGGATATGTTTTTCAGATGTTGGCAGCATCTGTTTTCATCTATTTTCATCGTGGACTAAAGGTGGACAAGTTCGCCTGGACATAGAACGAACGTAGACCACCAACAACCCCTCAAGTCCTCATATTCTGATATCCCCTTGTGTCACCAGTTCAGCGTTTTTCTAATGTTACGAGTGTAAAATATTTCAGAAAATCTATTTTTATTCCACTGCTGGTGAGATTCTTCAGCTGCCCTGCGTGGAGCGGTGCTACTCCCGGCCAATGAAGAAAGGTGCAAATGGGTTGCCGCGCGGCACCACTGTGGAAAAGGTGGTAGAAAGGATAAGGCGAAGCACACAGTCAAATCACAGCACCTTTGGTCTGGAGGTCGGCCACGTTCTAAGTGTACTCATATTGGGTGAAATTTTTGAACTGGCTTAACCTAGAGGTTAAGACACTGCTGGCGAGACTTTTCGGATGCCGCGAGTGGAGTGAAGCTCCTCCCGGCCAAGGAAGAAAATGCAGAAAAGCGATCAGGGTTGCTGTATGGCGTCGATGTGAAAAAGTGAAGGAAAAAGATAAAGTGAAGTTTAATCGGTATGTCCAGTAGTATCGCTGCCAGAGCTACACATATCACGGCACCTCTGCTCTAGAGGCCGGCCACGTCTGAAATACACCTACACTGGTGAAATATGACTAAACCGATACACACCAGCGGTGAAACTTGATGGCTAGGCATGTCATGCCACCTCCACTCTAGAGGTCGGTCACGCCTGATATACACCCATACTGGTGAAATATGCCTAAACCGGCTCTCTCCAGGGGTGAAACTTGAAGGCTACGCATGCCATGGCACCTCTGCTCTAGAGGCCGGTCACGTCCCAAACACACCCATACTGGGATAATATGCCAAAACTGGCTCAACCCAGGGGTGGAAGTCATTAGTGGCGAGGATTCATCCTCCTGGACAGAAGCTCCATCCTGGTCACAACTAGGAAGGGTAGAGGCCACAACCACAAAATGCTGAAGTCGGAGACACTGGAACAGGGCAGTCTAGATAGGTAACCACCTCTCATCCGGCGGGGATGTATGCATATCCTAATCGCGCTAAGGTTTTCCGGTGAGAAAGTCCAACACTGGACTGAATGGGCAACCACCTCTCACCCGGCGATGATACACGGGTATCTTAAAACACGTCGAGGTTTTCCGGTGAGAAAGTCCAACTCTGGCCTAGGTGGGCTAACACCTCTCACTCAGCGGGGATATACTGATATCCTAAACACGTCGAGGTCTTCCGGTGAGACAGTCCAACTCTAGACTAAACTGGTGCAACGAAAACCACGGTGTCAAGCAATCCCGCTTCCGGGACCCACCAAGAATACAGGCTCAAGCCCTGCGATACTCTGAACCCCATGTGGTCCTCTCGGGGATCCCGTGGACCACAGGACTTAACGTGTCCCACAGGTGTAAATTCAGTAGGATCGCGGGGCGGTCTTGGTGGTAGAAGCGAATGAAGAAGAAAGAAGTTACAAACTTTTTACCAGGTTAAGTTGCTTTCAAAACTTTACGGAAGCGACTATGTTTATATTTATATCCATGTACACATAGTGTGTGTGTGTGTGTGTGTTAAGTTAGTGTCACATTAACCTAACTGCTGCGCATTTTATAATTACACAGTGGTTCTTAAAATTTTTGATCTTGTACCCCTTTCCCTCCTTGAGAACATCCGTGAAGCCCTCATTGAAAATAAACCTACACAGAAAAAAACTAGATGTTTGTATTTTTTTCTTTCTTTCTTTGTTTTTTAACTGGACACAGTCTATCTGATGGTCTGTGGATCACCAAATATCCATCTATGGATTCCACCAGGAGGTCCGCAGATCTCGGGTTAAGAACCTTTGTACCTGGACTTAACGTATGTATGTATGTGTGGGTGAGTGGGTAGGTGGGTGGGTGAGTGGGTATCTGTGTGCATGCGGGAGTGGGTAAACGGAGAATGGAAGATTTGCATTCTGGGATATACTTCTTTGAGCTTGATATGACTAAGGTCCTGACATTCCAGGCCAGAAATAAAATCTGGTCACAACAACCCAGACAAACAGACAGACAGACATACAGACAAACAGATAGATAGATAGATAGATAGATAGATAGATAGATAGATAGATAGATAGATAGATAGATAGATAGATAGACAGACAGACAAAACCAACTCGCAAATCCAGGGATACTGAAGAATATTATAATCACACTCACTTGAGGGCCTTAACAACTTATAAAACATCAAGATCATCTTATAAATCAAGTTTAATTATCCCTCGGGCAGTCAGACGCCCGAGGACATCATTGAGCATAGAAGGTTGGAGATTAGCCTCTCATGCTCTGACTCGCACATCATGATGTATTGAGAACTGAGAGATAAAAATTTACATTGATAAACTGGGTGGGAGTGATTTTATTCTTCTGGAAATAATATTCTAAACAATTTCTGTCTCTGTCTCTTCTTTTTTTCTTTTTTGGTTAGAGCTTTTCTAAATCATTCCTTCCATATTAGCTTTAGCGTCAGGCATTTTCGCAGTGTGAGGTCACCCTTCACTGATTCTTTATTTTGCCGAGAATATCTGCAGATTTCTTACCTTCAGTACCCAAGATACTAATAACTGCTCGCTGCTCTTCTCTCGTGCAAGATTCCAAGGGACAGAGGAGTTTGATCTGGTCTTCTGATATTTTTTTTCAAAATGGCCGACGTGTCTCTTCACATATATCCATACATCTAGCAGGGGTGGCATTAAATAACTGTGCCGTAATTGTCTACTACCCGATTTAGATCCATCCATCCATTCATCCATCCATCCATCCATCCCATCCATCCATCCATCCATCTATGTATGTATGTATGTATCTATGTATGTATGTATGTATCTATGTGTGTATGTATGTATGTATGTATGTATGTATGTATGTATGTATGTATGTATCTATCTATCTATCTATCTATCTATCTATCTATCTATCTATCTATCTATCTATCTAATCTGGTCTGTGTAGAATATGTGAGAACTGGATGCATGATAAAACAGATTATGTAAGACAAATCTTCCAGCTCAGTGGTTTCCCCTTGTGCAAGCAAAGTTGTTTCTTCCTGCCCCTCATCTTGTCTGCCTGTAAGGACAACTGTAACAACACAGTGACGCACCAACAACAACCCAGCAATAAGTAACCATGGCTACGCTTACAGCTGCTAAAAAAAAACAAAGAATTTGCCCCCCCCCCCCCCGAAACAAAACCAAAAAAAAATAGAAAAAATGTCAGTTCAAAGAATTATGATTTAGCCACGAAGTTAAGGAGAGACTAAGTGGCTCAGTGGTTAATTCACTTGATTGTTATGTTCAGGTCAGCGATTCCAGTCCAGCTGGAGACTGCTTAGTCAACCAGATTCATAAATGTTGAACTGGGTCACACCCAGGTTTATAAATTTTTAACTGGGTCTTTATTATTATTATTATTATTATTTGTCTTCTTAATATGAAGTGAAGATAATATGTAACAGAACGTGGATTTTCTAATGGGGGTGAAAATGCTTGCCCGATAAGGCAACCAGCGACCCATAGCTGACCAAGACCCTGTCCCACCTCTCCGTTGGTATCCCCAGTAACAGGCATAGCCTGACTAACGGGGCAGGGATCGACATAGTCCCCATGGTGGTGGAGTCTGCTAAAGAAGCATTGCCATACTCCTTGGTTTTTAGTGTACTCCGGGACTGAAGAAGCAGCTGCCATAACCCGCTTCCACGCCGATACGATGCTGTACCTCAACATCTTCACAGCATCGGCTGCAAAGAACGCCAGCTCGCAGTTACAGTGAGACAGTACAAGATAGGGTCAGGGCAAGATGGATTTTCCAGAGTTTGATCCCTTTGAGAGTGTAAATTAAAGGTTAACATTCTTTGGTGCTTGTTTATATACTTGAGATTTTTTGAGGGTGGTCTTCTTCTCTTCTTCTCCCCTCCCCCTCCCCCAACTCCCCAACCGTCAAGTTCTCAAGTTTCTCAGTGTGTGAAACGTGAGAAAAAGTGTTGGGAAGGTTGGGAGATGTTTGGACTTTCAAGTTCTGTGAATTCAGCCAGTGTCTAACTCTCGGACAGAGTGGAGCTGTTTCCCAGACCCTCATTGTTAGAGAATGTGCTTTTCTTCAGCTGTTTCCGAGACCCTCATTGTTAGAGAATGTGCTTTTCTTCAGCTGTTTCCCAGACCCTCATTGTTAGAGAGTGTGCTTTTCTTCAGCTGTTTCCCAGACCCTCATTGTTAGAGAATGTGCTTTTCTTCAGTGCATGGAAAGATTATCCTAGATATGCCTTGCCGTCAGTCAGTCATTTGCGTGTCCCGTGCCTCTCTAACAGCACTCCTGTAGGCCTCTCGGTTGTAAGCAAGACGGCCTGCTGCTGATGCATCCATTCGCAGATTATCAACGATGTCTTTCAGCCATCTTCGCCTTGATCTTCCTCTCTTTCTTTTACCCATTATGTACCCTTCCATGACAGTCTTCTCTAGATTATCATGACGTTTAATGTGTCTAAAATATTTAAGTTTTCTCTCTTTAATCCTCTTTACTAGCCAGCCTTCTTCAATATTAAGTTCTTGTAGTGTAGATGTATTTGTTCTTTTTTGTGTCCATGATATTTGGAGAACTCTTCTGTAGCATTTACATTCAAAGGCATTTATGTGTTTCTCAGCTGTTTTGTTAAGTGTCCAGGTCTCACAGGCATATGTTAAGTGCCCATGTCTCACAGGCATATGTTAAGTGCCCATGTCTCACAGGCATATGTTAAGTGTCCAGGTCTCACAGGCATATGTTAAGTGCCCATGTCTCACAGGCATATGTTAAGTGCCCAGGTCTCACGGGCATATGTTAATTGTCCAGGTCTCACAGGCATATGTTAAGTGTCCAGATCTCACAGGCATATGTTAATTGTCCAGGTCTCACAGGCATATGTTAAGTGCCCAGGTCTCACAGGCATATGTTAAGTGCCCAGGTCTCACAGGCATATGTTAAGTGCCCAGGTCTCACAGGCATATGTCCTGCGGATGTTTCTATGTTGTACTGAGAACGCCTGACTTTTGTACTGCTGGACTATTTTGTATTGTGTTCCTCGTCAATCATCCATCAATTTATGATGTTAGACATTCTTATGCCTCATTCACCTTCGCAGAATTCATCATCATCATGTTCCACTAATTAAATTGCTTGTGACTGGCTATAGCACAATACCTTACTCGGATGAGTGTAGTAATGTGGGATATCGAATCTGGGTCCCCGTTAGCTGTTTTAACAGACAGTAATTTTTAACGTTTTCTCCACCCTCAATGTGACAATCGTGTCTCATCTCACCATGTCAGCCATCATGCCACACTGGCAGCTGCTGGCGAACACGGTTACAAATTAATATCTCAGAATCGAAATAGACCCATTCTACTATCCATGTCCAGGTGACCTTGAGACTGTCTGGGTCAAATCCCCACAAAGCTAAAATGTCCCAGCGAGAACAGGTCGGTCTGGTCATTACAGTTATGTCATGACAAAGATATAACAAGTCTCGGCTGGAACGCGATATACGGAAATCTCGCGAGTTTTCTGCCCGCTTCCTGTGTGTTTATGGAGCGCGTGTTGGCTTTTGCTTCAAGTAATGGTTCCAGGTTCCATGTTCTCTGGGGATTTTGTAGAGTTGCCATGGAAACTAAATATATGGGCTCTTAAATGTAATATGAAACCTGGACATGTTGAATGTACGATTGTTATGCTTGTAGAAGATGCAGGGCTGAATACAATAATACAAGATCGCGCCAATCACTGCCTTTACCGGGGAATCCAGACAATGTCTGTTCAGAAAAGATAAAAGATCACAGCCAACCACGGCCTTTACCGGGGAATCTAGACAATGTCTGTTCAGAAAAGATAAAAGATCACAGCCAACCAGCCAACCACGGCCTTTACCGGGAAATCCAGATAATGTCTATTCAGAAAAGATAAACGATCACAGCCAACCAGCCAACCACGGCCTTTACCGGGGAATCTAGACAATGTCTGTTCAGAAAAGATAAAAAATCACAGCCAACCACGGCCTTTACCGGGGAATCTAGACAATGTCTGTTCGGAAAAGATAAAAGATCACAGCCAACCAGCCAACCACGGCCTTTACCGGGGAATCTAGACAATGTGTGTCCAGAAAAGATAAAAATCACAGCCAACCACGGCCTTTACCGGGGAATCTAGACAGTGTCTGTTCAGAAAAGATAAAAGATCACAGCCAACCACGGCCTTTACCGGGGAATCTAGACAGTAAAAGTCCGGACATGAATACAAATCGCTCCCCCCCCCCCCCCAGTTGTTGTTCCCTCGTGAGCATTGATCAGTAAAACCAGTGACTGTCAAAAGAAGAGTATCTGCTGTCCAACGAATAAATAGTTTCAGTTCAAACAGTGACTGGCTAACATCTCTCTCATTGCCTCACAGAAATCCTCCATTAAGTAAGCGGTCATAACAGGTGAATTGATGTATAAGGGGCCTCTCGTAAGAATGGGTTTGTTAGGTGTCAGATACATACCAGGGACAGACTCAGTGGCCTTCGTGACATTTTTACCTGGGGACACGCGATGACCAGCTGACAAATAGCTGACTTCGTGGATTGGACTTGCATGACAGCCTGTACGACTGAGAGACATGATATACGAGGAGGGGCACAAGAATGTTGGAAAGACTGATGAGAGACAGAAGGGAGGAAAGAGAGATGAAGAGGGGGTGGGGAAGAAATTACTCCCTCCGTTTTTGAGGAAGACTGAAGGAGGTAGAGATTCATAAGTAAGGATTACTGTGGTCCCCAAGCGATGGTGTCAGCTGAAAGTCATTGCAGACTTTTCTGCTGTTTAGCTCCACCCCGTACCTCCAGTAGCTGCTTTCCATTAGACATGTCGCCTGGAGGTTAACCTCCTCATCATATCGGTTGCACAGAACATTCTGCTCCCATTTCCGGGGTCTAAATTGGAAAAAAAAGAGAAAGCATGATGATGATGATAATGATGATGAAGTAAACACAGCCATCATCACCAGGACACTGCACACAGAGATCTCTCCTGCTCATGGACACTCTGGCGAAGCATGAAACCCCAGGGTACGATATTACCCGCCGGGCGAACACTTGGCAATTCTCGTCCAGGACAATCCCTCAATAACACGAGCCTATTCACACGGCTCCCGTACACGAAATGAAACACGCGGTAAATATACGAAGTGTCATCTCCCCACAAATGAATGCACGGAACAATGTAGGATGAAAAAAAAAACTGTGATATTTGAGGTTATAGTGTTGATTACAAATCTCCGCCATGATTGACAAGGATTCATGTGGGCAAGGATGACCTACAGAGGTCAGTAGTGAAGGTCATTTCATTCAGAACTTTATAGCGTGCCCAGAATAAACTTTGTTGTCTGCTTTATTCGATGGAATAATCAAAGAAAGAAAGAAAGAAAGAAAGAGAAGAGGTGGAAAAATAAAGCGCCATTTGATTTCAATAGTGCTTTTCCTTAAAAAAAAATTATACAAGGGAAGAGAGAAGAGATGCAAGAAAACAATCAATATTTTCGGATGTAAGTCTTCTGCAGTGACAGATAACTAAGAAAAAAAACTTCAGCAAATTACTTCCCCTTGCATAAAGCAAACTGTTCTGCTTGTGCAAGAAATGTCTGCCACAGAAATAGACTGGTCACAGAAAGACACAAGAAGGGAAATAGTTCAAAGTCTGGTTGGCGTTTCTTTTTTTTTTATAGACAGACAAACAACCAGCGCACCCAAGTATAGATAGATAGATAGATAGATAGATAGATAGATAGATAGATAGATAGATAGATAGATAGATAGATAGATAGATAGATAGATAGATAGATAGATAGATAGATCTTTATTTCGAAAGGGTTAAGAATTGGGCACACAGGCCCGTTTGACATTCCGCCCTTTATCATACAACTTTCACTCTGTTCCAGACATTCTACAAACATGCTGCTCATATAACAAACATAATTAACAACAAAATAACTACATACACATATAAATGACTAACTACATACACATATAAATGACTAACTACATACACATATAAATGACTATCTACCAAACAAAAATTTCAGCACTATTCATAATAAACAATTAACTGAATTCGACTTTTGTAAGAGCAGTCTAAAATAACTTTTTAAATTTTACGATTCGTGGAGGCATGTAATCGACATCAAATAGATATTGGGAAAGTTTGTAGTTGTAGGAAGGAGTATAGTTTATATTTTTATACAGGATGAGAGAGAGAGAGAGAGAACGAGAGAAAGAGAGAGAAAGAGGGAGAGAAAGAGAGAGAAAGAGAGAGAGAAAGACTGATTGATTGATTGATCTTCATTTCAAAAGGGTTAAGAATTGGGCACGCAGGCCCGTCTGACAGTCTGAAAGAGAGAAAAAGAGAGAGAAAGAGAGAGAGAGGCACAAATACTTGGCTCCCCCCTCCCCCACATATGTCTCCATCAAGCATCACCAGCTGATGTAAGGTGCCTCTGTGGAAGTGGTTCTTATCTTGAGGCCCATGAACCCGCAAGAAGGTCCACGATCTGATCTTTGGGGGTCCATAGACCAGTGAATGGTTTGACTGGGTTTATAAAGAAAATCTAAACATCATCTGGGTTATAATTCTCTCTCTCTCTCTGAACCTTAAGTGCCCAAGGCACATGGGGCTTCCGCAAGGGTTTTCCACAAATGCCTGTCCTTCGCCTTTTTTTCTGCTCTTGCCCAGGTGAGCCCTCTATTGCTCAACATCCTTTCTGTTGTTCTTCTCCATGTCTCTTTTGGTCTACCCTTACTTCTGTTCCCCTGTGGTGTCCATCTTAGTGCTATTTTTGATAGTGAGTTGTCAGTCATTCGGAACACATGTCCCAACCATTGCCATCGTCTTTCCTCAATAATTGTTGTCAGTGGCTTCATCTACATTTCTGCCAATAAGATGTTATTTCTTATGGTGTTTGGCCAAAATATCTGTCTAATTCTTCGTAAACATTTAGTCTGGAAAGAATTCAACTTGTTTTCTATGGTTTTGGTGATTTTCCAGCATTCACTTCCATAGAGTAGTACACTTAGAACATTACTTTTAAATATCCTGATTTTCATATTTATGCTTAGTTTTTTTTTATTTCCATATATTCTGCAGCATTGCAAAAGCCTGGTTTGCTCGAGTAAGTCTGCTGTTGATGTACTCTGTGCTGTCTCCATTTTCTACTACTCTGCTGCCAAGGTATACAAATTCGTTGACCTCCTCCACTAACTTGTTATCTACTCTGAGTACATTTCTGTTGTTCACATTTTGCTTCATTAACTTTGTCTTTCCTACATTGATCTTTAGTCCTATGTTGTTTGCATTCTGAGTTAGCTTGTTTATTTTATCTTGCATATCTTTGTGACTGCTTGATAATAGACAAATGTCGTCCGCAAAGTCAAGGTCCTCCAGCACTGTGTCAAGGGTCCATTGTAATCCTCTGCTTTTGTCTGATGTTGCCTCCTTCATTAACCAGTCTATTGCCAAGATAAATAATGTTGGTGATAGTACACATCCATGCTTCACTCCTGTTTGTACCCTAAAGCTGCTGGAGGTATGTTCTCCACAGATCACTTTGCACTGAAAACCCTCATATAGGGCTTTGATTACATTAACTATCTTATGGGGAGGACATGCCATCTTAGGATTTTCCACAGTGCATCTCTGTTGACACTGTCAAAGGCTTTCTCAAAATCTATGAATAATGCATATGTTGTGCTATGCCACTCATTTGCCTGTTCTAATATTTGTCTAAGTACAAATATGTGGTCTATGCGTGATCTTCCTTTCCTAAATCCTGCCGGCTCTTTCCGAAGTCTTTCCTCAAGTGTTGGTACAATTCTGTTGATGATTATTCTGCAAAATACTTTTCTGGTAGTAGAATAATGCCTCTCCAGTTCCCGCAATCTCTGAGGTCACCCTTCTTTGGTAGTTTTACTATAAGCCCAGTTTTCCACTCCTCTGGGGCTTTTTCTAGATCCCAAATTTGTTGTAATATCCGGCAAAGTTGTTTTGGTGTTTCTGTTTCTTCTGCTTTCAACATCTCAGCAGTCACTTCATCTTCACCTGGTGTCCTGTCTTCTTCTTCTTCTTCGTTCGCATTGTCTGTCTATATCTGCAGTCCTGTCTCTTGGATAAATTTCACTGGTTTTTTTTAAATTCATGTATGGAACCATAGAGCTGATCTTCTTTAGTGGTTTCACTGGGCCAGTAATTATTTCTCAGTGACTCGTAGTTGATGCAGTTCTGGAGGATATGTTCCACAGTTTGGGGCACCTGGGCACATGTACATAGATTAGTAGTACCAACCTTAAACTTTGTATACATATGACTTCGGAGTCGGCTGTGTCCTGTTCGGAGACGGAAGATGGTGACTTGTTCCTTTCTGTTTAGCATGTGATAGTCATCATGTGGTGGTGTTTGTGGCTTCCTGTAGGTTTTTATCATGCTTTTCTTCTGATTATAAGTGATTGGTATGTCTGGTTGCTCCATTTCAGTGCCCTCTTTGGCCAGTTGGTCAGCTTTCTCATTGCCTGGTATCCCACAGTGGGAGGGAATCCATTGCAAAGTGACTCCATGTTGTAAGCCAATTTTTGACAAGGCATCCTTAAGGTCTGGTAGTTTGTTGCACTGAAGAGCCTCCAGTACTGATCTTGCATATGTGAGAATTACTACAGGACATGTATCAATTCTGGAGTCTGATAGTTTTTCAACTGCAGCAATAATTGCCCTAACTTCTGCATCAAAGTTGTTGCAGTATTTACCAGTGGGTATGGAAATCTTGTCAATGGTGTTGTTTGGATATTCAATATATGCTCCTGCCCCTCCATTCTTTATGGCATTATGTGCAGATCCATCTGTATACACACGTATCCAGCTGTCACATGGATATTTGTCATCTACAACACTAAGTGTGGCTGTTGATCTTACAAGACTGCTCTGCATCTCACCATTCTGCACACCTTTCACTTCAGTCTGAATAGATATTTGTGTATAATCTGCTTCTTTCCATGGTGTATGCTCTGGTACAGATGATAATGGAGCGACTACAGTTCGAAGGTCAGGTATCAGCTTACGCATACGCTTGGCCTGATGAATGAAGCTGCTTCTTTTAAGCCGTCCTAATGCCAAGTTATTGAATCTCTCCTTCAGGGGATGGCTTTCAGAGCTAAGGAATTTTTCTCCCATGGTCATGACCTTTGTGTCTCTACTTTCCTTTAGCGCTTGAACACCAACTATTTTCTGCATTTCTACTATTGGTGTGGACCTCATGACACCTGTGATAATCCGTAGTGACTGATTTTGAACCTTGTCTAGATTATGCAGCGTAGTGTTTGATGCTGTGCACCAAGATGTTGAGCCATATTCTAAATGTGGTAGAATACTTTGCTGATATACATTCTTGAGGATTCTTTCACTAGCTCCCCATGTGGTTCCACTCAATTTTCTTAATATGGCTAGTTTTCTTCTGGCTTTTGTTTCTGCACTGTTGATGTGTTGCTTCCATGTCAGTTTTGAGTCAAGAGTCACTCCTAAGTAAGTGGGTTGGTTGTCCATCCTTAAGGTATTTCATTTACAAAGATCTTACCTGCTTTCTGTTTAGATGAGAGAGTGAACAGAGTGGTACTTGATTTCTCTGTGTTGATACTTACACACCATTTGTTTGTCCATGATGTCAAGATGTCTGCTGTTCTTTGGAGTCTCTGTGTAGCAACTGTCGCATATTCATCTGTACACCACATGACCAGATCATCTGCATACAGTGCCGCTTTGATTCCATAGGGAAGTTCCTTGACCAGGTCATTAATGAATACAAGGAATAGTGTAGGCGAAAGGACTCCTCCTTGTTGTCGCAGAAGTACTTTCTGGCTGTTGTGTTCATCCATTACTACTCTAGCTCTTCTATTGTGTAAATAGGACTTTATCCAGTTGTACAGTCTTCCATTCACATTGCAGTTTCTTAGTTTCCACAGCAGACCTTTTTTCCATACTTTATCAAAGGCTTTCTTCAGGTCTATCCACGCTGCTAGTACAAGGTTTTTCTCTTGGAATGCATCCTCAATCTCTTGAGAGAGATAGGTCACTTGATCTTCCGTACTGTAGTACTGCCTAAATCCTGCTTGTTGTGGAACGAGAAGGTTTTCACTTTCTAGGTACCATTTTAGCCTCAGGTCAATGATGCGTTCCATCGTTTTGCATAGGCAGCTAGTGAGACTGATTGGCCTGTAGCTGGAGGCAGTATCACTGTTTTTCCCTGGTTTTAGCAGTGGTACCATGCTTGCTTCCTTCCAGATTTGAGGTAACTTACCTGTGCTCCAGCACATATTGAAAATATCCAACAGCTTTCCCATTGCTGCCATTCCCAGGTTCTGATCATTTCATTGGACACTCCATCTGGTCCTGGTGATTTCCTTGGTTTCAGTTTACTAACTGCTAGGTCTAACTCACTGCGTGTGATTGGTGCATCCATGACCTCCACTTTTCTGACTTGTTCCTCCTCTTTCTGTGGCTCGATGCGCACTGTACGCTCCTTCTCTGGATGGATATCAATGTTGCAGTCCTGTGCAAACATGCGAGCAAAGTGATCTGCTACCTGCTTACCTGTAAGAGTTTTCCCATCCTCTATTAGTGTAATCTTTGTACTTCTTCCAGTACTCTCATCATTTAACTGTTTGATTAGTTTCCACAGTTTCCTTCCATCCTTTTCAAAGTTTAGGGACTCTGTTTTCTCTCTCCAACTTTCCCGTCTGGCTTGCAGCTTTGCTCTCTGAAATTTGGCCTTAGAATGTTGATAATTATTGTGGTGTTCTTGGCATGGTCTATTTTCTGCTTGCTTTCGAGCTGCTTCCACGTCATCATGGAGTTTTCCCAGCTCACTAGACCAGTATGGTTTATAGTCCCTGCGAGCTCCTCTGGGAATGGTTTCACGAGCGGCCTGAAGGATACAAGCATTGAATTCCTTCACTATGCTGTTAATATCCTTACCTTCTATGGACAGCTGTCCCACCAGGGTACCTGTATGATGTCTGTACATTATCCAGTTTGCTTTTTTATAGTTCCATCTGGGGAGAGGGTTACTGTTGTTAAGGAGTTCATTTTCTATTGTCAGGAAGACTGGTCGATGGTCGCTACATCCAAGTTGTTTTCCAACTTCACGTGTAATGTCCCACTTCAGATCTGGAGAGTGGAATGCCAGATCTGGTGTTGATTTTGTATGCCATGCCCTTGAGTAAAATGTTGGGGCATCCATTGGCTGGTTGATCAGGAGAAGTCCATTATCATCCTGCCAGCTCTCAACTTCCTCTCCTCTCTTGTCTATGTGGTCATAGCCCCAGCTCTGGGAATGACTGTTAAAATCACCACAGACCATCAGTCTCTCTTTGTGTGGGATTGTTCCTAAAGCAAGTGGGCGGTCATTAGGACAGTAATAGTTAAGGAGGTGGAAATCTGTATTACTACTTTTTAGATGGATCATCTGGTATTCGGCTCCTTCCATGTACACTCCCACCTGACATGCGCTGATGTTATTCTTAACAAGTGTGATTACTCCTCCTTTTCTTCTGTCCTGTCGGTCTGATCTAAAGCACTGGTAGCCTCTGATTTTAAAGGCGGCATCTTTGGTTAGGTGTGTCTCCTGTATGCAGCATATACTTACCTGCTCTGCAAAAAGTATATTCTCTAGTTCAACCTTTTTGCTATAGCCATCTCTAACACTGCTGACACCCTCAGCATTCCACTGCATTATTTTAAGTTCTTGCTTTTTGGCTATTTTCTTCTGTTGTATTTTTTGGCCAGTAGCTCTACTCTCATGTCTCCTGACTCCACAAGACGAACTGAGAGGACCTCTAGTAGCTTTGGGTGGACCCTTTCTAGGCAGGGGGCCCGGCACTGCACCTGCCTGGTTAGTCTTTACAGGGCGAGCACCATGTTTGAAAGCTGCAGATAGAGACATTTCATTAGCGATAATGCGTGTTACCCTGATTTTTGCGATGCGCCTTTTGGCTGGGTAACTCCGACTTCAGCACCTTTCCTTGCTAGGGCAGACTGTGGTCTTGCTCGGACTGCCATGAAGACAGTGTGGCTGGCCTGGCCAAAACTTGTTTTCCAGCCCTGGTGGCTGTACTTAAGCGCCTTCTCCATGTCAGATGGTTTGAGACAGTTCCACAAAGACACTCTGACTTTGAGATGAGGAATCTGATGAGTGCTTCAACGATATCCATTCCCCGCCACCCATAGTCTACTGGCTCTGTTTTGTTTACATCATTCTGATAGCCATTGTTGTAAAGACCCATAGGCTTGTCACGTCCTGGATTCATTAGTTTCACACCAGACTTCCCTCATCCCCGCCAGAGATCTCCATGTCCCCATCTGTCCACCAACCTGACATTACATTTTGCAAAAATAACAATTACAATTAGTGTTGATTGCTACAAGTTTCTGGGCTACAGAGGTAGGTCAGAGTTTTTAAGCAAACAGATCTATGTTCCCTGTCTCACAAACACTATGTTAAGATAAGTGTGCTCTTAACACAGTTGTTCCCAGGGGGGGTGCCCTGTCTGATTTTAGCTTCTTTATCGCCTCCTTTACTTCACTTATTGTTATTGGTCCTGTATTGATGTTTAGTTCCGTTTTTGCTTCAGTTATGTCTATTGTTTGTGCTGCTTGTGTTCTGTTTAGTAGGGTGTTAAAGTGTTCCCTCCATCTTTCAATTTTTTCTCTTTCTCCACTGACCAGCTGTCCATTTTGTGTCCTTACTGCACTTTCACATCTTGTGTTGAAGTTACCTGTCATCTGCTTTGTGATTTTATATATGGTTTTCATGTCATTTGTATATGCTGCTTTCTCTGCTGTTTCTGCTAAGTTGTCATAGTATTGACGTTTATCTTGACGGCATGATTCCTTCACTTCTTTGTCTTTTTGTGCATAATTACTTAGAACTTGTTCTTTAAGCCGTTGTGATTTGGTGTTCAGTAATTTTTTCTTGATTTCTTTTCTTTGCTCTATCTTTTCCCATGTTGTCTTGCTTATCCATTCCTCTTTTCTCCGTTTCTGATAACCCAGCACCTCTTTTGCTGTTTCCTGTAGTGTTTTATTGAACTCTAGTATGGACATTTCTGCTTCGTCTTGTAGGACACTGAAGCGGTTCTTAAGTACTATTGAGAATTCATTTCTTGTTTGCTGGTCTTTCAGTTTTCTTGTATCAAAATGTATCTTTCTGTGTTCTCCGATTTTGGCTTTCCTTAATTTTAGTTTTATTTTTGCTACCAGAAGGTTGTGATCACTTCCTACATCTGCTCCTTTCCTTGCTCGCACATCTTGTAGTGACCGTTTCCACTTGTTGTTTATTAGTATGTGATCGATTTGGTTTTCTGTGGTTTTATCTGGTGACCTCCAAGTCACCTTATGGATGTTTTTGTGTTGGAAAATTGTCCCTCCGATGATCATCATGTTTTCTTCACAGAAACTGCACAGTCTTTCTCCATTTTCATTTATTTCTCCAATTCCTTCTCTTCCCATGATTATTCTTCTATCTTCATTTCCCTCACCTACTTTTGCATTGAAGTCGCCCAAGATGAGTAGCATATCATGATTGGGTATTGTTTCTACTGTGGCTTGGAGGCTGTTGTAAAATCTTCTTTCAATTCCTCTTCAGCTGCTTCTGTTGGTGCATAACAAACTATAATAGACAGCTTCGTGAATCTTGAGTTGAACCGTGCATATAATAATCTCTCATTTATTGGGGTCCATTTCAGCAATGCTCTTGATGCTTCTTTTGTTATAATTAATGCTACTCCTCCTTCATGAAGATCTTCTTTACCTGACCATATTATTGTATCTTCTGTGTGCTGTGTTGTTAATTTCCTTCTGCCTTGTCCTGTCCATCTTGCTTCTTGTATTCCCAGTATGTCTAGTTTGTATCTGTGCATTTCCTTGATGGTTTGTACTAGTTTTCCAGTCTGGTTAAGTGTTCTTACATTCCAGCTGCCTATTTGCATCTTGTGTTTAGGTTCCAGGAGGTCTGCAGTCGGGCTGGGGACTTCCAGTGGCTGGCTTTCATCCACAACCTTCATGGGCTTAGTTTCCTGATAAGCATTTCTCCTTCCACCTGCATTTGTTTTTTTCCATGCTTCCGTTTCTGTAGCAGTCTGATAGTTTTTTTTACCAGATAGGGTTGCTGGCCCTATGCCGAACCCTCCTTAGTCGCCTTTTACGATCATGCGTGGTAGGGTACAGTGGTCCTATTCTTTGCAGATCCCGGGTACCACACGGGGGGTGGGTTATAATTACTGATTTATTTCTAATGACGGATCCACAGCTGTTTTTTTTTATGTTTAAAAAGCTGTTTTTATGTCTGAAAAGGGGTCGCATCTGTTTTTATGTCTGAAAATGGGTCGCAGCTGATCTAGGGTTGAAAGCTCATTAAAATATTACAAACAAATGCTCTAGTGCGTCCACTAGTAAAGGCCCTCTCCTTGGAAGATGTAAGTGTCAACAAGGTAGAGGCCCTCTCCTTATAAGATGTAAGTGTCAACTAGGTAGAGGCCCTCTCCTTATAAGATGTAAGTGTCAACAAGGTAGAGGCCCTCTCCTTATAAGATGTAAGTGTCAACTAGGTAGAGGCCCTCTCCTTATAAGATGTAAGTGTCAACTAGGTAGAGGCCCTCTCCTTGGAAGATGTAAGTGTCAACAAGGTAGAGGCCCTCTCCTTATAAGATGTAAGTGTCAACTAGGTAGAGGGCCTCTCATTAGAAGATGTAAGTGTCAACTAGGTAGAGGCCCTCTCATTAGAAGATGTAAGTGTCAACTAGGTAGAGGCCCTCTCATTAGAAGATGTAAGTGTCAACTAGGTAGAGGCCCTCTCATTAGAAGATGTAAGTGTCAACTAGGTAGAGGCCCTCTCATTAGAAGATGTAAGTGTCAACTAGGTAGAGGCCCTCTCATTAGAAGATGTAAGTGTCAACTAGGTAGAGGGCCTCTCATTAGAAGATGTAAGTGTCAACAAGGTAGAGGCCCTCTCCTTATAAGATGTAAGTGTCAACTAGGTAGAGGCCCTCTCATTAGAAGATGTAAGTGTCAACTAGGTAGAGGCCCTCTCATTAGAAGATGTAAGTGTCAACTAGATAGAGGGCCTCTCATTAGAAGATGTTAGTGTCAACTAGATAGAGGGCCTCTCATTAGAAGATGTTAGTGTCGCTCCTCTTGGAAGATGTTAGTGTTCCCCCCACCCCCTTAGGTTAGTGTTCACTAGGTAAAGGGCCCCTCTTAGAAGATGTTAGCGTCCCCCACCCCCTTAGGTTAGTGTTCACTGGGTAAAGGGCCCCTCTTAGAAGATGTTAGTGTCCACTAAGTGGATGGCCTCACATCAGAAGGGGTTAATCTTGAATATCCAACAGAACTCCCAAGAACTCTTGTCCCGCAGGAGGGTTCTACGCGGTCTATTTCCTAACATCCAGGTTTCCTGTAATACTGAGAACAGCCAACATGGTAGCATCCAGGTATTCTGTAATACTGAGGACCGCCAACATGCTAACATCCAGATATCCTGTAATACTGAGGAGTGCCAACATGCTAACATCCAGGTCTCCTGTAATACTTAGGAGTGCCAACATGCTAACATCCAGGTCTCTTGTAATACTTAGGAGTGCCAACATGCTAACATCCAGGTCTCCTGTAATACTGAGGATCGCCGACATGCTAACATCCAGGTCTCTTGTAATACTTAGGAGTGCCAACATGCTAACATCCAGGTATCCTGTTATACTGAGGAATGCCAACATGCTAACATCCAGGTATCCTGTAAAACTGAGGAATGCCAACATGCTAACATCCAGGTCTCCTATAATACTGAGCACAGCCAATATGCTAACATATGGAAAGCAGACACAGTGCAATGAAAATAGTATTTACGAAACAGAAACAATAACGCACAACGTGCAGCAAGAGATGTAAGTCAGAAACTATACGGTAAGTTATCTCAAAGTGGATTTTGCAATGTATCTTGGAGACATAAAGAAACTTGTGAAAAGCAATACAAGATTATAAGTAAATTGTATCAGTGCTCAGTTAGTCATTTGCATGTCCCTTGCGGAACTTTGCCTTCCTAACAGCTCTCCTGTAGGCCTCTCGGTTGTAAGCAATTTGCCCTGCTGCTGATGCACATATGTGCAAATTATCAGCGATGTCTTGCAGCCATCTTTGCCTTGGTCTTCCTCTCTTTCTTTTCCCCATTATCTACCCTTCCAAGACGGTCTTCTCTAGATTATCATGACGTTTAATGTGTCCAAAATATTTAAGTTTTCTCTGTTTAATCTTCTTTACTAGCCAGCCTTCTTCAATATTAAGTTCTTGTAGTATGGATATATTTGTTCTTTTTTGTGTCCATGATATTTGAAGCACTCTTCTGTAGCATTTACATTCAAAGGCATTTATGTGTTTCTCATGGTTTTTCTCAGGAAAGGCAGCCAGGAGTGATATTGACCTTTCACCCTCTAGCGTGACCTAGGTCAAGGAAAATATGGGCACTAACACCATATCCCTGTGTGCCTCTAAGGCATGACAGGATTACTTTTACCTTTACCTTTTACCAGGTGTTTTGTTAAGTGTCAAGGTCTCACAGGCATATGTTGCGATGGGAAAGATGCATGCCCTTAAAAATCTTATTGTTGTAGTCCTCTCTTTTCCACTCCACAGATTCTTTGGTTCTTTTGTTTTTTGTAGAGTGAAAGATGTCCTCCTTTTAATTTCCCTCGTATCTCCATTATTAGTTAGTAGTGATCCAAGATATTGAAAATTCTCCACCTTTTCCAATTTTTTCCTCATTGATACATATTTCAGCTGCCTTGTTTGTTCTGTCAGTTGTCATCAATTTAGTTTTATTTGCATTAAGATAGAGGTTTTGCTCTTCGCTGTTCTAACGGACTAACATAATTAGTTTTTCCATTCAACGCCAGCGTGTCGTGCTAGCAATAGAATTTTTTTTGGTATTGCAAGGGACATAACCGAAGTTTGTCTGCTATCACGGAGACACAGTGACGTGCAAGACAAAACAGACTAACCAAAAACTTGAGTAAAGCAGGATTATAGATCAAGCTAGGAAAGACGAAGTAAATAAAATAAGATGTGAACAGAAGAAATGTACTGAGGGTAGATAATAAGTTAGTAGAGGAAGACGAGGAATTTGTAAATTTTGGCAGTAGAATGGCAGAAGATGTAGGTAGCAAAGAGAACATCAGCAATAAAACTAACTAGAGCAAACCAGTCTTTCGGAATCCTGCACCATATATGGTAGTTCAGAAAATGAAGTTCAGGGTATATTAAGTGTAATGTCTTAAGTGGTTTGCTCTACGGAAGTGTACAGATAGAGAGAATGTGTGTGTGTGTGTGTGTGAGAGAGAGAGAGAGACGGAGAAAGAGAGAGAGAGAGGGAAAGTTGGAGAGATGGGAGGAGGAGGGTAGCGAACAAGAGAGAGAGAGAGAGGTACAGAGAGAGAGAGAGAGAGAGGGAAACAGGTGTAGAGAGAGATGAAGATAGAGAGGGAGAGAGCAGGAGAAAAAGAGGTGGAGAGCAGGGGATAAAGCTGTACAGAGATAGAGAGAGGTGAAGAAGAGAGCGTGAAGATACAGAGATGAAAGAGCGGTGGAGAAGAGGGTGAAGAGAGAAGTGAAGAGAGAGAGAGAGAGAAGTGAAGAGAGAGAGAGAGAGAGAAGTGAAGAGAGAGAGAGAGAGAGAGAGAGAGAGAGAGAGAGAGAGAGAATGATGGAAAAACCACGAAGCTATAGAAAACAAAATCCCTTCCAGATTAAATCTTGACGTAGGATTAGACCAATATTTTGGCCGAATACCGTAAGAAAAAAACCTTGCTGCCAGAAATGCTGATTAACCCATTGACCTCAATTATTGATGACAGACATTGGCGATGGCTGTGGCATGTGCTCCGGATGACTGCTAACTCATCACCAAAAACAGCACTAAGATGGACGCCACACGGGAACAGAAGTTAGAAGTAAGACCAAGGGATTGATGAAGAAGAACGAAAGAAATGATGTCGAGTAACAGAGGGCTCACATGGGCAAGAACAGGTTTAAAAAAAGCACTTCAAGGTTGAGAGAGATAAGGGACATAACGTAAAATTCGACAACTTGTTTCATATTATAGAGTTATTGCCCTTCAACTCATCTCGCCAAACGTAATAATTCGTCTAGGACCTATTTCTGGCTATCCGTCTACCCATTTGTTAAGTTTTTATACCTTGTAGATCTGTCAACATTTATCCCCATGAAACGCTGGGTAGGCTATGTTGCCTCAGTCTAATATTTGGGTTATAGTGCACTCTTTATCGTTCTTGTCTTCCCTCTTGCGCATGCTCAGTAATCTAGCAACCAGCTTTTTTTATTTAACATCAAAATTAGCGTAGTGGTCAAACAGATTATGTTGTGACGGAAAGTGTCAGGTTATTCAATCAAACGACCCCGCCTGGTTTGGTCTGATCATCATCTAGTCGCACTTTCTTCCGCGCCAAGTGACTGGCGACGTCTGGCTCACACTGAAAGGCCCAGTAACTAGACAAAGCCCTGTTGTGGGTTCTTCTTAATACTGTCTAGAACTCTGTCTAAACTTGACCATGATGTGACCTACCCCCTCCCACCCCAATACTGTCTAGAACTCTGTCTAAGCTTAACCATGGTGTGACATACAACCCCCCCCCCTCCCTAGATACTGCCTAGAATTCTGACTAAACCTAACCATGATGTGATACCTCTTCCCCCCCCCCCCCCCCCGATACTGCCTAGAACTCTGACTAAACTTAACCATGATGTTACACCCTCCCTCGATACTGCCTAGAACTCTGACTAAACTTAACCATGATGTTACACCCCCCCTCGATACTGCCTAGAACTCTGACTAAACTTAACCATGATGTGACACCCCCCCCCCCCCCTCGATACTGCCTAGAACTCTGACTAAACTTAACCATGATGTTACACCCTCCCCTCTCCAAAGTACTGCCTAGAACTCTATCTAAACTTGACCATCATGTGATTTCCACCCCCTCACACCCTCTCCTCAAATACTGTCTAGAGCGCTGGTGAAGATACTCTACAACAAATACTGTCTAGAGCGCTGGTGAAGATACTCTACAACAAATACTGTCTAGAGCGCTGGTGAAGATACTCTACACCAAATACTGTCTAGAGCGCTGGTGAAGATACCCTACACCAAATATTGTCTAGAGCGCTGGTGAAGATACTCTACACCAAATACTGTCTAGAGCGCTGGTGAAGATACCCTACAACAAATACTGTCTAGAGCGCTGGTGAAGATACCCTACAACAAATACTGTCTAGAGCGCTGGTGAAGATACCCTACAACAAATACTGTCTAGAGCGCTGGTGAAGATACTCTACAACAAATACTGTCTAGAGCGCTGGTGAAGATACTCTACAACAAACTGTCTAGAGCGCTGGTGAAGATACTCTACACCAAATACTGTCTAGAGCGCTGGTGAAGATACCCTACAACAAATACTGTCTAGAGCGCTGGTGAAGATACTCTACAACAAATACTGTCTAGAGCGCTGGTGAAGATACTCTACAACAAATACTGTCTAGAGCGCTGGTGAAGATACTCTACAACAAATACTGTCTGGAGCGCTGGTGAAGATCATCATCATCATCATCATAATCGTCATCATCATCAGATGCCGTGCCGACTGGCGTTGGCTATTATGCTCCTCCAGAGTACACGATTCTTCATGCAGGCCATCAGCTCAGTTGGTGATCTCCTCTCACACCATCCCGTCAGACTGTCCAGTATCATTTCTCTTGGTCTTCCTCTTGATCTTCTTCTCTGCATTTTTCCCGTTATTATAATATTTTCAATGCCCCCTCTTCTCATTGCATGTCCTATGAATTTACATTGTCTCTATCTCTAATTTTGCGACAAGATTTTTTGTCTCTCCAGCTCTTCTCATACATTCTTCATTAGTTATTTTTGCTGTCCAGGGGATTCGCAACATTCTTCTAATAAACCACATTTCTGCTGCTTCCAATGATTTTTGTGCAGACTTGCCTATTGTCCATGATTCACTTCCATATAACAAGATAGGTTCAATATAGCATTTTAGTACTCATTTTCTAACATTCATTGATAAAGATGTGTTAGCTAATATGTTTCTCATTCTCTGAAATGCAGTCTTTGCTTGGCCTATTCTGTTTCTAATTTCTGTTCTGCATTTCCCATCTGAAGTTATTACTGCTCCAAGGTATGCTGGTGAAGATACCCTACACTAAATACTGACTAGAGCGCTGATGAAGATACCCTACACTAAATACTGACTAGAGCGCTGATGAAGATACCCTACACTAAATACTGACTAGAGCGCTGGTGAAGATACCCTACACTAAATACTGACTAGAGCGCTGATGAAGATACCCTACACTAAATACTGACTAGAGCGCTGATGAAGATACCCTACACTAAATACTGACTAGAGCGCTGGTGAAGATACCCTACACCAAATACTGACTGAAACCAAGAAGGAAAAACGCGCCGTCTCCTTTCAGAATCACATTTTCTTCAACTTCTAGAAGATTCTTGTGATGGAAAAAAGTCGGAAGGAAAGAGGAAGAAAGGCAGAGAAAAGGGCTTCCTCTTGAAGACATAAGAGACAAACATACAAAGCCGTTAAAAGGATATACATTTTCTGACCGTGGTGCTTAAGGAAGTCCAAAGGAAGTGTTGCTGCTCTGCAGAAATCAGTAAGGCGCAGCGGATGGTGAGATGAAGGAAACTCCGCACATTAACACCTTACCACAAATCTGCAGTTCAGGTAACTCTCCAGACCTTCCCCTGGTTACTCTCCAGTTGTTTCCTCGGGTGGTGAAGCCATGCGAGAAGCTCGCTTATTGGTTCTGTTCCGATACTTCAGAACCTCCGGACTGTGTTCTGAGATGTATCGCTACTGGGAAGAAGAGTAAAGCTTAAAGATCGAGAGTTGTAGAGTAAGGGCACATGATGATGATGGCAGTCTCTCACACAAACAAGATTCTAGCATTGCGTGGGTGCTCGGAATCGATGACATACTGCTCAGTCTGAATGAGATCATGATCGGCAACCCATGGGTGGCTGTTTGCATCAGGATTGACGAATCATAACCCAGTACCAGTTTAACCTTCCAGTGACAAGTAGCACACAGTAAGCCTGATCGAGTGAACGGAGAACGCAATGGGAAGGCGAACTTGATCTTAAAAATACTCTGAGCTGAAGTCGGATGTGATGAGCCGAAAGCTGCATAACTGCGACATAAGGTAATCAACGGCCTAACACGGTAATGCCCCGATGTAATTAACCAAGACTAAGGGAGATTATTCCGGTCTTTGCGATCTTCTAAGGGAAGCAAAACAAAAATAATTTGCTTCCTGCTCCAATTTCTTACAGGTGCAGACAAAAAGAAGAAGCAGAAGGAAGGTATACAATGGCAAACAACGAACAAAGAAAAGGATCCAGGAAGGTATCAAATGAACCCTATACCACATGCAGTGGATATCTTACAGCTGAAGCCATTTAGAGGGTACTTGTATATCGACCACAGCGTAAGCACATCAGTAGATCAAAGACCCCGGAATCTTTTGATGTTTTCAAGAGTGGCTTAAGACAAACCGACACGCATTGATTCCCTTATTTGCCCCTTTTTTTTATCAATAATCTACTCTCTCGTGGCAGGTTTCTCTTATTTCAAGCAAATCTGAGATTGTGTACGGACAAGCGGGAGCACAAACAACAAAGAGACTTGTCGCCGTAGGCAGATTAGACTGTCTGTTTGCCCGGACAAAAAAAAAAAAAAAGAGAAGATAGATAAAACTTGCGAGAAATAGAAAACTAAAAGAACCAGAGAAAAATAAAGAACATGAACTGGAAAGAACAGGGAAAAACACACACACACACACACAAAATACAAAAACATGCCCAGTAAAGAAAACAAAGAAGTTTTGTATTGAAAGGATGCAACTGAATAAGAAATTAGGGGGAGGGGTGGAGGGTATGAGGAAAAAATCTATGGGGTATGCGGTATGGGGAAATAAATACAAAGTATATTGGGGGGGGGGGGGGTATGGGGAAATTGATACAAAGAATGATCTTTATTTTTAAAGGGTAAAGAATTGGGCACGCAGGCCCGTCTTACATTATGCCCTTCATCACTCCATCTTTCATTCTTCCCACACGCTCGATTTAATACAAGTATACAAATTACATTAGGAACAAAAACATATCAAAAGAGTGCAAGATTACATTCAAAGTAAAAGAGAAGAAGTAATTAATCTAATAAAATAGCGCTCACACGCAGACATATACATAAACAAAAACACACTGTCAGTACAGATCTTCTAACATATGTTTTTTTTTAACAAACATTAAAATACTTTCTAACATACTTACCTGGCGCGGAAGGTACCATGATCATCAATGTGGTCCTTTCGTCCAGGCCAAGATTTTAATCTAAAAATCCTCCCACATCATTGTGGTACAATTATCTAGCAGCACCATGCGGTGTTTATTAAAAAAAAAGAGAGAAAAAAATGTTCTAACAATATCTAACAAGTTACTTGTTGAACTATGTCATTTTAGTACTTGATGGTTGGCGAGTCATGGGTTGAAAGAGCCCTGGTTATTCTATGGAGGCATATAATTACAAGCAAGTAAATAATGAAACAGGTTTGACCTAAAGGATGAAGTATTACTAATTGATTTTAAATGGTAGGGGAGGGTGTTCCACAGCTGTATTGCAGAGTATGCAAGGCTTTTATTGTATTGATCAATCCTGGGTTTAGGAAGAAGACAGTTTTTTTTTTTACCGCTGGCTGTGTTTACTGTTATACGTAAACAGTGACCGCAAACAAGATGGAGCAATGTGCAACAGAATTCTGTGAAAAACTTAACTTTGTTAAAAATGACTCTATATTTGAGGGGTATAATTTTGAGTTGTTTGTGCTGATCTACAGTCTGTACTGGGTGTTTGTCACAAATCAGATTTAATGCTCGTTTGTGAAGAGAGTGGAGCCTTTTTGTGTTTGAGATTGAGCATCTATCCCAGATTGTGGAACAGTAATCTAAGTGTGTTTTTATGTGTGATATGTAGTATATCTTTCTTGTGTCTGTGTCGATAAAGTGTTTAATTTTTGGCTAGTTGGTAAATTTTCTGCGCAGTCAAGTTTGTTAGGTTATGGTCGTGAGAATTCCAAGTTAAATGCTGATCAATAATGAGTCCTAGAGTTTTATGTTCATGAACATTTTCTATTGCCTTTTCCCAGCACAAAGCTGTAGTGAAGTTTTTGTTGCATTAAGTTGTTTCTGTCTTTGATGGAATGAGGAAATAGATAAAAAAAAATTTTTTTTTGGGGGGGTGGGTGTGAAGAAATGAATATAAAGCTATGGATGGCGTGGAATAGATACAAAGCTATGGGGTGGGGTTGGGGGAATAGATACAAAGCTACTGGGGGGGGGGGGATAATGCAGAGCTATGGTGGGAATAGATGCAAAGCTATGGGGAGGAATAGATACAATGCTATCGGGTGTGGGATAGATACAAAGCTATGGGGAGGAATAGATACAAAGCTATGGGGAGGAATAGATACAAAGCTATGTTGGGGGGGACACATACAAAGCTATGGGAATAGATACAAAACTATGGGGGGGGGAGAATAGATGCAAAGCTAATGGGGGGATAGATACAAAGCTATGTTGGGTGTGTGTGTGTGGAGGGGGGAATAGATAAAAAGCCATGGAAATAGATACAAAGGTATGAGGGAGGAATAGATACAACGCTATTTGGGGGGGGATAGATACAAAGCCAAGGGAATAGATACAAATCTATGATGGGGGTAAATAAATACAATGCCATGTTGGTGGAGTGGGAATAGATACAAAGCTATGATTGGGGGGGGGGAATAGATACAAAGCTATGATTGGGGGGGGGGGAATAGATACAAAGCTATGATGGGGGGGGGGGTAAATAGATACAAAGCTATGATTTGGGGGGGGGGGGTAAATATACAATACTACGGTTTGGGGGGGGGGGGGGTAATAGATATAAAGCTATAGTGGGGGGAGTAGATACAACGCTCTGTTGTGGGGAGGGGAGATAGATACACAGCTGTAACAAAAGAAATAAAAAGAACATGTTTACCGAGAAACCTCAGACGTAGGAAGTTAAATAACTGAAGAAAAAGACAATAGAACAAAGAAAGGAAATGAGGCCAAAGCAGAACATAGAATTATGAGAGATTAGAGAAACGACGACCGTTGTAAAACTGGTCCTAGTAATAAAGGTAGATGGAGGTGTGTTGTTCAGTTGTACAAACAACAACAGTAACAACAAACAAAACAGGATAGAAAGAGTGATGAAAGTGAGCAGAAACAAGAATGACAGAAAGTAAGATGAGTACATATAAATTGAAGAACATACAACAATCCAATATTTCGGCAAAAAGCCTTTCTCAATGATCATATGCAAAAACATTTCTTTTAATAAATAGGAAACTACGAGGCTTTGGTACGGTAAAGTAAGAGAACACAGTTTTGTAGGATTAGACCTCGAAAAAATCCTAGACAAGGCACTTTAGTGAGACCTGAGAGAAAGAAAAATCATAAGAGAATTATCTGGGACTCGAACCACGGACTCTGGTAGGACCAGCAGCCGTCTAGCCATGAGAGAACAGCGTGTACTATCCAACTTTGCCAACTGCCACCCTCAGTAAAAGGTGTTTATTGGCATAGTCATTAGTAACTGTTCAGTAGACATTAGGGATCGTGACACTCAGAACGAAACGAGGTCGTGACACAGAAATTTCGTAGCTTAGATTCTGTTTCTCTGGCAGCTACCAACTTTCGACAAAACATACACACGGTCTCCTCCAACTTCAATAACAACAACAGACGAACGAATACTTATTACGTGAAGTTAGTTTCAGGTATAGTTTCAGGAACAATTTTTTTATAAATAGGAACAATGAGGCTTTCAGACGGAAAAATAAAAGAACACATGCTGAGTTAGTTAGAAAGAGAGAAAGAAAGAAAGAAAGAAAGAACAGAATAAAGGAAGAAAAAAAAGAATGGAAGAAAGAAAGAACACAAAGAACAGAATAAAGAAAGAAAGATAAGAACAGTAGAAAGAAAGAAAGAACAGAAGAAAGTAAGAAAAGAAAAGAAGGAAGAAAGAAAGAGAATAACAGAATAAAGAAAGAAAAGAACAGAAGAAAGAAAAAAAGAACAGAATAAAGAAAGAAGAAAGAACAGAATAAAGAAAGAACAGAATAAAGAAAGAAAGAAAAGAACAGAAGAAAGAAAAAAAAACAGAATAAAGAAAGAAAGAAAAGAGCAGAAAGAGCAGAATAAAGAACGAAAGAAAAGGACAGAATGAAGAAAGATAGATAGAAAGAACAGAATAAAGAAAGAAATAAAACAGCAGAAGAAAGAAAGAAAGAAAGAAAGAAATAACAAAATAAAGAAAGGAAGAAAAAAGCAGAAGAAAGATTTTAAAAAACTGAAGAAAGAAAGAAAAGAACAGAAGAAAGATACAAAAGAACAGACGAAAGAAAGAACGAAAAACAGAACAGAAGAGAGAGAAAAAGAATAGAATAGAAGAAACAAACAAGGAAAAAAAGAACAAAACATATCTGGAAAAAAAGATTGGAAGAAAGAAAGAAATAAGGAAAGAATGATATCTAAGGTTATAAAAACAGAAATAATGAGAAACATGAAATTAGAAAAAAAATAATATAAATAAATAAATAAAGAAGTCTGGAAAAGAAATATCGAAATTCATCCATTCCCAAGCTTTCAAACCTAGATTAATCTCTCAGGGCATCATCCATACTCTCTGCCCGCGTATCTGTCCGCTGTTTCTATCCCTGATATAAGATCAAAGGAACTATTTTTTGTGTAGGCGCTAGTGGGCATTGCGCATTGATTTCATCCGGCTTTAGTGCTGCACTAAGGTAAACAACACCTTAATCATGTAATCGATGGGCCTCATCAAGGGAGACAAGAACAAAAACTCTTATTGTTTATTCACTCCCCTTGATTAAATGATAAGATAAATGTTTGGCGTGTTATTGATATGAGGTCGTCTCGTACATCGCCCTTAGACAATGAACAGCTTGGACGATGCTTTAGTTCTCTATAGCTAGCACAAGCTTGAGAGATGTGGCAATCGTTGTCCGTGGGGAAGATTGCGGCCCGGCGATCCATAAAATGCGGCTAAATTCTTCTTGATTGCTGCATGTAAAGTTTTTTTAAGAATGTTAAAAACTAAAACTAATACATGCATACATACATACATACATACATACACACATACATATATACATCTTCAGCTTTTCGAACTATTAAAGCTCATTGCTGCAGATAAAGTTCGCCTCCATTCCTCTCTATTTCTAATCTTCTATCTCCAGCTGGTGACACCAATTTCTTTTATATCCTCTTCCATGTTGTCTTTCTATCTCTGTCTTGGTCTTGTTTCGTTCATCTCTTGTACATACATAATATTCATTTGTCTGTTCTCTTCCATTCTTTCTACATGCCCCAGCCAGCGTAGTCTGTTCAGTTTCAAGACGTTTATAATCCTCTGTGATTTAAATAAGCTGTTCAGTTCAGTGTTCTTTCTAGCTCTCCATTCTCCACTGTTGGTATCCTTTATGGGCCCAAAGATTCTTCTTAGGATCTTGTTCTCAAAGATCTGCAATTGTTGTTCATCTTTCTTTGTTGTACTCCACGTTTCTGATCCATACATGACTTCTCCAAATGACTTCCTTCCTTCCTTCCTTCCTTCCTTACACTACCTCTTCGTCTTCTCCGTCCAGTTCTCCCCCCCTCTCTCTCTCTCTCTCTCTCTTGTATTCGCTTCTCCTCCCTTCATGTCTCATATTTCTGAATCCTTTCTCCTCCTGCTGTTCTCTTTTTGAGTCTTTTCAACTTTCATCTTTTTTTTTTTCTCTAATTTCTTCTCAATGTTTTTTTCTCTCTAATCTTCCACTTATTCTCTTCATCTTTTTTTTTTGGTGACCTGGTTAACCATGTGGTTAGACGCTCTGTTCACTAATCCGGTGGTACCGAGTTCAAGTTGTAGTACTGGGATTTTTTACTGGTACACACCAAAAACAGGCATCGGGGTCCACCCAGCCTCTAAAAACAGAAGAATGAAAGAAAAGAACAGAAGAAAGAACAAAAAGAACAGGATAAAGAAAGAAAGAACAGAACAGAATAAGAAAAAAAGAACAATAAAGAAAAACAGAACAAATAAAAAAAAGAAAAACAAAAGAAAAAAAAGAAGAAGAAAGAAAAGAACAGAAGAATAAAAGAAAGAAAAGAATAGAAGGATGAAAGAAAGAAAAAAACAGAAGAATGAAAGAAAAGAACAAAGAAAGAACAAAAAGAACAGAATAAAGACAGAAAGAACAGAACAGAATAAAGAAAGAAAGAACAGAATAAAGAAAAAACAGAACAGAATAAAAAGAAAAAAGAACATAATAAAGAAGAACAGATAAGAAAGAAAAAAAGAACAGAAAGAAAAAAATAATAAACAGAATAAAGAAAAAAGAAAAGAGCATAAAGAGCAAATAAAGAACGAAAGAAAAGGACAGAATGAAGAAAGATAGATAGAAAGAACAGAATAAAGAAAGAAATAAAACAGCAGAAGAAAGAAAGAAAGAAAGAAAGAAATAACAAAATAAAGAAAGGAAGAAAAAAGCAGAAGAAAGATTTTAAAAAACTGAAGAAAGAAAAAAAGAACAGAAAAAGATACAAAGAACAGACGAAAGAAAAGAACTAAAAACAGAACAGAAGAGAGAGAAAAAGAATAGAATAGAAAAACAAACAAGGAAAAAAAGAACAAACATATCTGGAAAAAAAGATTGGAAGAAAGAAAGAAATAAGAAAGAATGATATCTAAGGTTATAAAAACAGAAATAATGAGAAACATGAAATTAGAAAAAAATAATATAAATAAATAAATAAAGAAGTCTGGAAAAGAAATATCGAAATTCATCCATTCCCAAGCTTTCAAACCTAGATTAATCTCTCAGGGCATCATCCATACTCTCTGCCCGCGTATCTGTCCGCTGTTTCTATCCCTGATATAAGATCAAAGGAACTATTTTTTGTGTAGGCGCTAGTGGGCATTGCGCATTGATTTCATCCGGCTTTAGTGCTGCACTAAGGTAAACAACACCTTAATCATGTAATCGATGGGCCTCATCAAGGGAGACAAGAACAAAAACTCTTATTGTTTATTCACTCCCCTTGATTAAATGATAAGATAAATGTTTGGCGTGTTATTGATATGAGGTCGTCTCGTACATCGCCCTTAGACAATGAACAGCTTGGACGATGCTTTAGTTCTCTATAGCTAGCACAAGCTTGAGAGATGTGGCAATCGTTGTCCGTGGGGAAGATTGCGGCCCGGCGATCCATAAAATGCGGCTAAATTCTTCTTGATTGCTGCATGTAAAGTTTTTTTAAGAATGTTAAAAACTAAAACTAATACATGCATACATACATACATACATACATACACACATACATATATACATCTTCAGCTTTTCGAACTATTAAAGCTCATTGCTGCAGATAAAGTTCGCCTCCATTCCTCTCTATTTCTAATCTTCTATCTCCAGCTGGTGACACCAATTTCTTTTATATCCTCTTCCATGTTGTCTTTCTATCTCTGTCTTGGTCTTGTTTCGTTCATCTCTTGTACATACATAATATTCATTTGTCTGTTCTCTTCCATTCTTTCTACATGCCCCAGCCAGCGTAGTCTGTTCAGTTTCAAGACGTTTATAATCCTCTGTGATTTAAATAAGCTGTTCAGTTCAGTGTTCTTTCTAGCTCTCCATTCTCCACTGTTGGTATCCTTTATGGGCCCAAAGATTCTTCTTAGGATCTTGTTCTCAAAGATCTGCAATTGTTGTTCATCTTTCTTTGTTGTACTCCACGTTTCTGATCCATACATGACTTCTCCAAATGACTTCCTTCCTTCCTTCCTTCCTTCCTTACACTACCTCTTCGTCTTCTCCGTCCAGTTCTCCCCCCCTCTCTCTCTCTCTCTCTTGTATTCGCTTCTCCTCCTTCATGTCTCATATTTCTGAATCCTTTCTCCTCCTGCTGTTCTCTTTTTGAGTCTTTTCAACTTTCATCTTTTTTTTTTTCTCTAATTTCTTCTCAATGTTTTTTTCTCTCTAATCTTCCACTTATTCTCTTCATCTTTTTTTTTTGGTGACCTGGTTAACCATGTGGTTAGACGCTCTGTTCACTAATCCGGTGGTACCGAGTTCAAGTTGTAGTACTGGGATTTTTTACTGGTACACACCAAAAACAGGCATCGGGGTCCACCCAGCCTCTAAAAAATGGGGGCCGGAGAAATCTGGGGAGGTAAGTGCGGCCAAGCGTGACACTGACCATATCAGACTTTCATGTGGTGAAGGTCGCGGAAGTACGGGCCTAATGCCGTATTCCCAGTAAGCTTTGTTGTAACCGTAGTCAAAGACTGGCACATCTCGCGCTCCGGGCATTCCCATACGTGTTCCGCCTTCCGTTCCAACACCCAATGAAGTTTGCACCTGTTAATGGCGTGGAGACGGGGATTTTACCTGTACCTTACCTGTTTTTATTTTCACCTTTTTATTTTTCATCAAAACTGGCCATGTACATATTTCATTAAGACGCTGCCTAAGGTCTTTTCACGACCCATACCTGACCTGCTGGCATCAAGGCTGGTCAACTTTAGCAGACCAAGACCCTGTCGCACCTCTCTGTTGGCACCCCACCCCCAGTAACAGGCCTAACATGGCTAACGGTGATCGTTATAGCAACCCTCCCCCCCCCCCCGGGTGGTGGAGTCTGCTAAAGAAGCACTACACACCCCTGCTTTTCAGACCTCCTCATGGAGCTGGAAAAAAATAATAACTGCCTTAGCCTACTCCCAATCCGACACAATGTTGTGCCCCACCATCTTTACACAGATGTGAAGAACGCCAGCCAGAAGAAGAAGAAGAAGAAGGAAAAACATTTCTATTCCTCTTCACCCATCTCTCTCTCTCTCCCTCACACACACACACACAAATAAAAACACCAACTATATAACAACATACTGAAAACACCATCTGAATAACAATCGCGTCCTAACACAATATTACCCGGATGTAATTACGCAAGACTAAGGGAGATTATTTCTATTTTGAACACTTCAAAGGGAAGCAACACAAAACAATGTGTTTCCTGTTTCAATTTCTTCCAGGTGAAAGCAACCGAAACCAGACAATTTTCTTTCTCAGCATTTTATTTCTTTCGCCGTCATTAGTAGAAATATAACATGAGGCGAAATGAATATGTCAGGCAGGAGGACCTGTAACGTTGCAGAACTTGTTAATATCCTGGCCTACTAATTAGATAGCGGAGAGTGATTTGTTTTCCTTGCATATGTGCATGTGTGCGTGGGTGTATGTGAAAGAGAGAGAGAGAGGAGGGCAGAGAGAGAGAGTAGGGGAGGGAGAGAGAGATGAGAGGAGAGAGAGAGGAGGGCAGGGAGAGAGGAGGGGAGAGACAGATGAGGGGAGAGAGAGGAGGGGAGGGAGAGAGAGAGGAGGGGAGGGAGAGAGAGGAGGGCAGGGAGAGAGAGATGAGGGGAGAGAGAGGAGGGCAGAGAGAGAGAGAGATGAGGGGAGAGAGAGAGGAGGGCAGGGAGAGAGAAGGGGAGAGACCGATGAGGGGAGAGAGAGGAGGGGAGGGAGAGAGAGGAGGGTAGGGAGAGAGGAGGGGGAAGGAGAGAGAGAGAGAGGAGGAGAGAAAGTATACAAAAGCCATCAGTGAGAGGAATCGCTAGTCAGTGATAACGAGAGGGGGAAGATGCTGTCGGATTTGACAGTCAGCGACCTATAACTGAAATGGCGTTGGCAAACAACATGCTACCCAAGACCCTGTCTCTCTCTCTCTCCCTCTCTCTCTCTCTCCTCTCTCCCTCTCTCTCTCTCCCTCTCTCTCCTCTCTCTCTCTCTTCTCTCCTCTCTCTCTCTCCCTCTCTCTCTCCCTCTCTCTCTCTCCCTCTCTCTCTCTCTCTCTCTCTCTCTCTCCCTCTCTCTCTCTCTCTCTCTCTCCCTCTCTCTTTCTCTCTCTGAACCTTAAGTCCCCAGGGCACATGGGGCTTCCGCAAGGGTTTTCCACAAATGCCTGTCCTTTGCCTTTTTTTCTGCTCTTGCCCAGGTGAGCCCTCTAATGCTCAACATCCTTTCTGTTGTTCTTCTCCATGTCTCTTTTGGTCTACCCTTACTTCTGTTCCCCTGTGGTGTCCATCTTAGTGCTATAATTGATAGTGAGTTGTCAGTCATTCTGAGCACGTGTTCCAGCCATCGCCAGCGTCTTTCCCCAATAATTGATGTCAGTGCCTTCATCTGCATCTCTGCCAACAAGATGTTATTTCTTATGGTGTCTGGCCAAAATATTTTTCTAATTCTTCGTAAACATTTAGTCTGGAAAGAATTCAACTTGTTTTCTATGGTTTTGGTGATTTTCCAGCATTCACTTCCATAGAGTAGTACACTTAGAACATTACTCTTAAATATCCTGATTTTCATATTCATGCTTGGTTTTTAGATTTCCATATAGTCTGCAGCACTGCAAAAGCCTGGTTTGCTCTAGTAAGTCTGCTGTTGATGTCCTCTGTGCTGTCTCCATTTTCTAGAGGCCCTGTCCCACTTCTCCTTTTATACCCTCAGTAGCAGGCCTAACGGAACAGGACAGCCATAGCCCCAGGGACGGTTGAGACTGCTGAAGAACCATTGCATACCCTCCCCCCACCCGGGTTATTTTTAGCTTCACCCAGGCACTGAAGAAATAGCCGCCATAACCCGCTTCCAATCCGACACGACGTTTTATCACAGCATCTTCACTACACCGGCGGGAAAGAACACCAGTCACAGCTCCAAGGAGAAGAAAAATTAGTATTGATAATGAGGAGGGTAGTGGAGCTGAAGCAGAGAGAACTACATGACTCATTCAGAGGGGGATGGCCACATCGACCTCGACTTCGTGGACTGATCATAGTAGGTTCTTGATCTGCCATTGCTATTCTTCATGTTCCCAATCCAGCGGTACGTAGTTAGTGCACCGTGCTGATATTAGTACAGTGTGCTGAGGTTAGTTAGTACATCGTGCTGAGTTTAGTACACAGTGTGTACTGAGGTTAGTACACCGTGCTGAAGTTAGTGCACCGTGCTGAGTTAAGTACACAGTCCTGAGGTTAGTACAAAGTGCTGACGTTAGTACACAGTGATGAGGTTAGTACACAATGCTGAGGTTAGTACACAGTGCTGAGGTTAGTTAGTACATCGTGCTGAGGTTAGTACACAGTGCTGATGTTAGTACACAGTGCTGAGGTTAGTACACAGTGATGAGTCTAGTTAGTACACAGTGCTGAGGTTAGTACACAGTGCTGAGGTTAGTACACAGTGATGAGTCTAGTTAGTACATCGTGCTGAGGTTAGTACACAGTGCTGAGGTTAGTACACAGTGATGAGGTTAGTACACAGTGCTGAGGTTAGTACACAGTGCTTAGATTAGTTAGTACACAGTGCTGAGGTTAGTACACAGTGATGAGGTTAGTACAAAGTGCTGAGGTTAGTACACAGTGCTGAGGTTAGTACACAGTGCTTAGATTAGTTAGTACACAGTGCTGAGGTTAGTTAGTACACCGTGCTGAGGTTAGTACACAGTGCTGAGGTTAGTACACAGTGCTGAGGTTAGTACACAGTGCTTAGATTAGTTAGTACACAGTGCTGAGGTTAGTTAGTACACCGTGCTGAGGTTAGTACACAGTGCTGAGGTTAGTACACAGTGCTGAGGTTAGTACACAGTGCTGAGGTTAGTACACAGTGCTGAGGTTAGTACACCGTGTTGAGGTTAGTTAGTACACCGTGCTGAGGTGAGTTAGTACACCGTGCTGAGGTTAGTTAGTACACCGTGCTGAGGTGAGTTAGTACAATGTGCTGAGGTTAATTAGTACACCGTGCTGAGGTTAGTACACAGTGTGTACTGAGGTTAGTACACCGTGCTGAAGTTAGTGCACCGTGCTGAGTTAAGTACACAGTGCTGAGATTAGTACAAAGTGCTGACGTTAGTACACAGTGCTGAGGTTAGTACATCGTGCTGCGGTTAATACAGAGTGTTGAGGTTAGTTAGTACATCGTGCTGAGGTTAGTACACAGTGCTGAGGTTAGTTAGTACACCGTGCTGAGGTTAGTACACCGTGTTGAGGTTAGTTAGTACACCCTGCTGAGGTTAGTTAGTACACCGTGCTGTAGTTAGTACACCGTGCTGAGGTGAGTTAGTACAATGTGCTGAGGTTAATTAGTACACCGTGCTGAGGTTAGTTATTACACCGTGCTGAGGTTAGTTAGTACACCGTGCTGAAGTTGGTACACCGTGCTGAGGTTAGTTGGTACACCGTGCTGAGGTTAGTTAGTACACCGTGCTGAGGTTAGTTAGTACATTGTGCTGAAGTTAGTAGACCGTGCTGAGGTTAGTTAGTACACCGTGCTGAGGTTAGTTAGTACATTGTGCTGAAGTTAGTAGACCGTGCTGAGGTTAGTTAGTACACCGTGCTGAGGTTAGTTAGTACACCGTGCTGAGGTTAGTTAGTACACCGTGCTGATGTTATTACACCGTGCTGAGGTTAGTTAGTACACCGTGCTGAGGTTAGTTAGTACATCCTGCTGGAGTTACTGCATCGTGCTGAGGTTAGTTAGTACATTGTGCTGAAGTTAGTAGACCGTGCTGAGGTTAGTTAGTACACCGTGCTGAGGTAGTTAGTACATCCTGCTGGAGTTACTGCATCGTGCTGAGGTTAGTTAGTACATTGTGCTGAAGTTAGTAGACCGTGCTGAGGTTAGTTAGTACACCGTGCTGAGGTTAGTTAGTACACCGTGCTGAGGTTAGTTAGTACATTGTGCTGAGGTTAGTAGACCGTGCTGAGGTTAGTTAGTACATTGTGCTGAAGTTAGTAGACCGTGCTGAGGTTAGTTAGTACACCGTGCTGAAGTTAGTAGACCGTGCTGAAGTTAGTACACCGTGCTGAAGTTAGTACACAGTGCTGAGGTTAGTTAGTACACCGTGCTGAAGTTAGTGCACCGTGCTGAAGTTAGTACACCGTGCTGAAGTTAGTACACCGTGCTGAAGTTAGTACACAGTGATGAGTCTAGTTAGTACACAGTGATGAGGTTAGTACACCGTGCTGTAGTTAGTACACCGTGCTGAAGTTAGTACACCGTGCTGAGGTTAGTTAGTACACCGTGCTGAAGTTAGTACACCGTGCTGAGTTTAGTACACCGTGCTGAGTTTAGTTAGTACACCGTGCTTAGGTTAGTTAGTAAATCGTGCTGAAGAAAGTACATCGTGCTGAGGTAGTTAGTACACCGTGCTGAAGTTAGTACACCGTGCTTAGGTTAATTAGTACACCGTGCTGAGGTCAGTACACAGTGCTGAAGTTAGTACACCTTGCTGAAGTTAGTACACTGTGCTGAGGTTAGTTAGTACACCGTGCTGAAGTTAGTACATAGTGCTGAGGTTAGTTAGTACATCGCGCTGAAGATAGTACATCGTTCTGATGTTAGTTAGTACATCGTGCTGAAGATAGTACATCATGCTGAGGTTAGTTAGTACACCGTGCTGAGGTTAGTTAGTACACCGTGCTGAGGTTAGTTAGTACATCGTGCTGAGGTTAGTTAGTACACCGTGCTGAGGTTAGTTAGTACACCGTGCTGAGGTTAGTTAGTACACCGTGCTGAGGTTAGTTAGTACACCGTGCTGAAGTTGGTACACCGTGCTGAGGTTAGTTGGTACACCGTGCTGAGGTTAGTTAGTACACCGTGCTGAGGTTAGTTAGTACATTGTGCTGAAGTTAGTAGACCGTGCTGAGGTTAGTTAGTACACCGTGCTGAGGTTAGTTAGTACATTGTGCTGAAGTTAGTAGACCGTGCTGAGGTTAGTTAGTACACCGTGCTGAGGTTAGTTAGTACACCGTGCTGAGGTTAGTTAGTACACCGTGCTGATGTTATTACACCGTGCTGAGGTTAGTTAGTACACCGTGCTGAGGTTAGTTAGTACATCCTGCTGGAGTTACTGCATCGTGCTGAGGTTAGTTAGTACATTGTGCTGAAGTTAGTAGACCGTGCTGAGGTTAGTTAGTACACCGTGCTGAGGTTAGTTAGTACATCCTGCTGGAGTTACTGCATCGTGCTGAGGTTAGTTAGTACATTGTGCTGAAGTTAGTAGACCGTGCTGAGGTTAGTTAGTACACCGTGCTGAGGTTAGTTAGTACACCGTGCTGAGGTTAGTTAGTACATTGTGCTGAGTTAGTAGACCGTGCTGAGGTTAGTTAGTACATCGTGCTGAAGATAGTACATCGTGCTGAGGTTAGTTAGTACACCGTGCTGAAGTTAGTAGACCGTGCTGAAGTTAGTACACCGTGCTGAAGTTAGTACACAGTGCTGAGGTTAGTTAGTACACCGTGCTGAAGTTAGTGCACCGTGCTGAAGTTAGTACACCGTGCTGAAGTTAGTACACCGTGCTGAAGTTAGTACACAGTGCTGAGTTTAATTAGTACACCGTGCTGAGGTTAGTTAGTACACCGTGCTGAAGTTAGTACACCGTGCTGAGGTTAGTTAGTACACCGTGCTGAAGTTAGTACACCGTGCTGAGTTTAGTACACCGTGCTGAGTTTAGTTAGTACACCGTGCTTAGGTTAGTTAGTAAATCGTGCTGAAGAAAGTACATCGTGCTGAGGTTAGTTAGTACACCGTGCTGAAGTTAGTACACCGTGCTTAGGTTAATTAGTACACCGTGCTGAGGTCAGTACACAGTGCTGAAGTTAGTACACCTTGCTGAAGTTAGTACACTGTGCTGAGGTTAGTTAGTACACCGTGCTGAAGTTAGTACATAGTGCTGAGGTTAGTTAGTACATCGCGCTGAAGATAGTACATCGTTCTGATGTTAGTTAGTACATCGTGCTGAAGATAGTACATCATGCTGAGGTTAGTTAGTACACCGTGCTGAGGTTAGTTAGTACACCGTGCTGAGGTTAGTTAGTACATCATGCTGAGGTTAGTTAGTACACCGTGCTGAGGTTAGTTAGTACACCGTGCTGAGGTTAGTTAGTACACCGTGCTGAGGTTAGTTAGTATATCGTGCTGAGGTTAGTTAGTATATCGTGCTGAGGTTAGTTAGTATATCGTGCTGAGGTTAGTTAGTATATCGTTCTGAGGTTAGTTAGTATATCGTTCTGAGGTTAGTTAGTATATCGTTCTGAGGTTAGTTAGTATATCGTTCTGAGGTTAGTTAGTATATCGTTCTGAGGTTAGTTAGTATATCGTGCTGAGGTTAGTTAGTATATCGTGCTGAGGTTAGTTAGTACATCGTGCTGAGGTTAGTTAGTATATCGTGCTGAGGTTAGTTAGTACATCGTGCTGAGGTTAGTTAGTACATCGTGCTGAGGTTAGTTAGTACACCGTGCTGAGGTTAGTTAGTATATCTAACAGAGGTTAGGTAGTACATCGTGCTGAGGTTAGTTAGTATATCTAACAGAGGTTAGGTAGTACACCGTGCTGAGGTTAGTTAGTATATCTAACAGAGGTTAGTTAGTACATCGTGCTGAGGTTAGTTAGTATATCTAACAGAGGTTAGTTAGTACACCGTGCTGAGGTTAGTTAGTATATCTAACAGAGGTTAGTTAGTACACCGTGCTGAGGTTAGTTAGTATATCTAACAGAGGTTAGTTAGTACACCGTGCTGAGGTTAGTTAGTATATCTAACAGAGGTTAGGTAGTACACCGTGCTGAGGTTAGTTAGTATATCTAACAGAGGTTAGTTAGTACATCGTGCTGAGGTTAGTTAGTATATCGTGCTGAGGTTAGTTAGTATATCGTGCTGAGGTTAGTTAGTACATCGTGCTGAGGTTAGTTAGTATATCGTGCTGAGGTTAGGTAGTACATCGTGCTGAGGTTAGTTAGTATATCGTGCTGAGGTTAGTTAGTATATCGTGCTGAAGTTAGTACACCGTGCTGAGGTTATTTAGTACATCGTGCTGAAGTTAGTACACCGTGCTGAGGTTAGTTAGTACATCGTGCTGAAGTTAGTACACCGTGCTGAGGTTAGTTAGTACATCGTGCTGAAGTTAGTACACCGTGCTGAGGTTAGTTAGTACATCGTGCTGAGTTTAGTTAATACACCGTGCTGAAGTTAGTACACCGTGCTGAGGTTAGTTAGTACACCATGCTGAGGTTTGTTAGTACATCATGCTGAGGTTAGTTAGTACATCATATTGAGAATCCTTCTTCAGTGGAAGAGCACTCACATTTCTTCACAGAATCTCAGGAAGTTCCCTACACGTGTACCAGGAAATTAAAATATCCATGTTCTCCCATCCATCGGCCAGGGTTGGGCTCTCAAGTATCTCCAGAAGGACTAGGTATGGGCTCTCAAGTATCTTCAGAGGGGCCAGGTTAGGGGTCTCAAGTACCTTCAGAAAGGCCAGGTTTTGGTCTCTGAAGTATCTTCAGAGGGGGCAGGTTTCGGCTCTGAAGTAGCACCAGAAGTGCCAGGTTTGGGACTCTCAAGTATCTTCAGAAGGACCAGGGTTGGGCTCTCAAGTATCTTCAGAGGGGCCAGGTTTTGGTCTCTGAAGTATCTTCAGAGGGGCCAGGTTTTGGTCTCTGAAGTATCTTCAGAGGGGCCAAGTTTGGGCTCTCAAGTATCTCCAGAAGGACTAGGTATGGGCTCTCAAGTATCTTCAGAGGGGCCAGGTTTTGGTCTCTGAAGTATCTTCAGAGGGGCCAAGTTTGGGCTCTCAAGTATCTTCAGAGGGGCCAGGTTTTGGTCTCTGAAGTATCTTCAGAGGGGCCAAGTTTGGGCTCTCAAGTATCTCCAGAAGGACTAGGTATGGGCTCTCAAGTATCTCCAGAAGGACTAGGTATGGGCTCTCAAGTATCTTCAGAAGGACCAGGGTTGGGCTCTCAAGTATCTTCAGAGGGGCCAGGTTTTGGTCTCTGAAGTATCTTCAGAGGGGCCAAGTTTGGGCTCTCAAGTATCTCCAGAAGGACTAGGTATGGGCTCTCAAGTATCTTCAGAGGGGCCAGGTTTTGGTCTCTGAAGTATCTTCAGAGGGGCCAGGTTTTGGTCTCTGAAGTATCTTCAGAGGGGCCAAGTTTGGGCTCTCAAGTATCTGCAGAAGGGCCAAGTTTCAACTCTCTTGTATCTGCAGAAGGGCCAAGTTTCAACTCTCTTGTATCTGCAGAAGGGCCAAGTTTCAACTCTCAAGTATCTGCAGAAGGACTAGGTATGGGCTCTCAAGTATCTTCAGAGGGGCCAGGTTAGGGGTCTCAAGTACCTTCAGAAAGGCCAGGTTTTGGTCTCTGAAGTATCTTCAGAGGGGGCAGGTTTCGGCTCTGAAGTAGCACCAGAAGTGCCAGGTTTGGGACTCTCAAGTATCTTCAGAAGGACCAGGTTTAGGCTCTCAATTATCTTCAGAGGGTCCAGGTTTGGGCACCTAAGTATCATCGGAGGGGCCAGGTTTTGGCTCTCAAGTATCTTCAGAGGGGCCAATGTGTGGACTCTTAAGTATCTGCAGTGGAACCGGGTTTGGGCTCTCAGTTACCTTCAAAGGGGCCAAGTTTGAGCTCTCAAGTATTTTCAGAGGGGCCAAGTTTGGGCTTTTAAGTATCTTCAGCGGGACCAAGTTTGTGCTCTTAACTATCTTCAGAGGAACCAAGTTTGGGCTCTCAAGTATCTTCAGAGGGGCCCGGTATGGGTTCTCGAATATCTTAAGTGGGAATAGGTTCGGGCTCTCAAGTATCTTCAGAAGGACCAGGGTTGGGCTCTCAAATATTCTCAGAGGGGCCGGGTTTAGGCTTTCAAGTATCCTCAGAGAGGTCATAGTTTGGCTCTCAAGTAACTTCATACAGGACAGTCTTGGGCTCTAAAGTAACTTCAGATGGGCCAGGTTTAGGCTTTCAAGAATCTTCAGAGTGTCCAGGTTTAAGCTCTCAAGTATCTGCAGAAGGGCCAAGTTTCAACTCTCAAGTATCTGCAGAAGGGTCAAGTTTCAACTCTCTTGTATCTGCAGAAGGGCCAAGTTTCAACTCTCTTGTATCTGCAGAATGGCCAAGTTTCAACTCTCAAGTATCTGCAGAAGGGCCATGTTTCAACTCTCATCTCCAGAAGGGCCAAGTTTGGGCTCTCACGTATCTTCAGAAAGGCCAGGTTTGAGCCATCAAGTATTTGCAGAAGTTTGGGCTCTCAAGTATCTTCAAAGGGGCCAAGTTTTGGCTCGCAAGTATCTTCAGAAGGCCCAGGTTTGGATTCTCAAGTATCTGCAGAAGGGGCAGATTTGGGCTTTCAAGTATCCACAGAAGTGCTAGGTTTGGGCTCTGAAGCATCTGCAGAAGGGCCAGGTATTTGGTTTCAAGTATCTTCAGAGGACCAGGTTTGGGCCTTTAAGTATCTTCAGAGAGGCCAGGTTTGAGCTCTCAAGTATCTTCAGAGAGGCCATATTTGGGGTTTTAAGTTCTGCAGCTGGGACCAGGTTTGGACTCTCAAGTATCTTCAGAGGGGCCAGATTTGGGCTCTTAAGTATCTTCAGAGGGGCCAGGTTTGGGCTCTTAAGTATATTCAGTGGGACCAGGTTTGGGTTCTCAAGTATCTTCAGAAGGGCCAGGTTTGGGCTCTCAAGTATCTTCAGAGGGGCCAGATTTGGGCTCTCAAGTAACTTCAGATAGGAGAGGTTTGGGCACTGAAGTATCTTCAGAGGGTCCAGGTTTGGGCTTTCAAGTATCTTAAGATTGGCCAGGTTTGGCTCTCAAGTAACTTCAGAAGGGCCAGGTTTGGGCTCTCAAGTATCTTCAGAAGGGCCAGGTTTGGGCTCTCAAGTATCTTCAGAAGGGCCAGGTTTGGGCTCTCAAGTATTTTCAGAGGGACCAGGTTTAGGTTCTCAAGTATCTGCAGTAGGACCAGGTTTGGGCTCTCAGTATCTTCAAAGGGGATAGGTTTGGGCTCTCAAGTATCTGCAGAAGGGCCAGGTTTGGGCTCTCAAGTATCTGCATTGGGACCAGGTTTGGGCTCTCAAGTATCTTCAGAGGGGCCAGGTTTGGGCTTTGAAGTATATTCAGAGGGGCCAGATTTGGGCTCTCAAGTTCTGCAGCTGGGACCAGGTTTGGACTCTCAAGTATCTTCAGAGGGGCCAGATTTGGGCTCTTAAGTATCTTCAGAGGGGCCAGATTTGGGCTCTTAAGTATATTCAGTGGGACCAGGTTTGGGTTCTCAAGTATCTTCAGAAGGGCCAGGTTTGGGCTCTCAAGTATCTTCAGAGGGGCCAGATTTGGGCTCTCAAGTAACTTCAGATAGGAGAGGTTTGGGCACTGAAGTATCTTCAGAGGGTCCAGGTTTGGGCTTTCAAGTATCTTAAGATTGGCCAGGTTTGGCTCTCAAGTAACTTCAGAAGGGCCAGGTTTGGGCTCTCAAGTATCTTCAGAAGGGCCAGGTTTGGGCTCTCAAGTAACTTCAGAAGGGCCAGGTTTGGGCTCTCAAGTATCTTCAAAGGGGCCAGGATTGGCTCTCACGTATCTTCAGATGGGCTTGGTTTTGGTTCTCAAGAATCCTCAGATGAGCCTGGTTTGGGCTCTCAAGTATCTTCAGATGGGCCTGGTTTGGGCTTTCAAGTATCTTCAGAGGGACCAGGTTTGGGCTCTCAAGTATCTTCAGAGGGACCAGGTTTGGGCTCTTAAGTATCTTCAGAGGGGCCAGGTTTGGGCTCTCAAGTATCTTCAGAGGGGCCAGGTTTGGGTTCTCAAGTATCTTCAGAGGGACCAGGTTTGGGCTCTCAAGTATCTTCAGAAGGACCAGGGTTGGGCTCTCAAGTATCTGCAGAAGGGCCAGGTTTGGGCTTTCAAGTATCTTCAGAGGGGCCAGATTTGGGCTCTCAAGTATCTTCAGAGGGGCCAGGTTTGGGCTCTCAAGTAACTTCAGATGGGCCTGGTTTGGGCTTTCAAGTATCTTCAGAGGGTCCAGGTTTGGGCTCTCAAGTATCTGCAGAAGGGCCAAGTTTCAACTCTCAAGTATCTGCAGAAGGGCCAAGTTTCAACTCTCTTGTATCTGCAGAAGGGCCAAGTTTCAACTCTCTTGTATCTGCAGAAGGGCCAAGTTTCAACTCTCAAGTATCTGCAGAAGGGCCAAGTTTCAACTCTCAAGTATCTGCAGAAGGGCCAAGTTTGGGCTCTCAAGTATCTTCAGAAGGGCCAGGTTTGGGCTCTCAAGTATCTGCAGAAGGGCCAAGTTTGGGCTCTCAAGTATCTTCAAAGGGGCCAAGTTTGGGCTCTCAAGTATCTTCAGAAGGGCCAGGTTTGGGTTCTCAAGTATCTGCAGAAGGGCCAGGTTTGGGCTTTCAAGTATCTTCAGAAGGGCCAGGTTTGGGCTCTCAAGTATCTGCAGAAGGGCCAGGTTTTTGCTCTCAAGTATTTTCAGAGGGACCAGGTTTGGGCTTTCAAGTATCTTCAGAGGGGCCAGGTTTGGGCTCTCAAGTATCTTCAGAGGGGCCAGATTTGGGCTCTTAAGTATCTTCAGAGGGGCCAGGTTTGGGCTCTCAAGTATCTTCAGAGGGGCCAGGTTTGGGCTCTCAAGTATCTGCAGTGGGACCAGGTTTGGGTTCTCAAGTATCTTCAGAACGGCCAGGTTTGGACTCCCAAGTAATTTCAGGTGGGCCATATTTGGGCTCTCAAGTAACTTCAGATAGGAGAGGTTTGGGCACTGAAGTATCTTCAGAGGGTCCAGGTTTGGGCTTTCAAGTATCTTAAGATTGGCCAGGTTTTGGGCTCTCAAGTAACTTCAGAAGGGCCAGGTTTGGGCTCTCTAGTAACTTCATAAAGACCAGGTTTTGGCTCTCAAATAACTTCAGAATGACCAGATTTGGGCTCTCAAGTATTTTCAAAGGGGCCAGGATTGGCTCTCACGTATCTTCAGATGGGCTTGGTTTTGGTTCTCAAGAATCCTCAGATGAGCCTGGTTTGGGCTCTCAGGTGTCTTGAGATGGGCCAGGTATTTGCTTTCAAATATCTTCAGAGGGACCAGGTTTGGGCTCTCAAGTATCTTCAGCTGGGCCTGGTTTGGGCTTTCAAGTATCTTCAGATGGGCCTGGTTTTGGCTCTCAAGAATCTTCAGATGGGCCTGGTTTGGGCTCTCAAGAATCTTCAGATGGGCCCGGTTTGGGCTCTCAAGTATCTTCAAATAAGCCATGTTTTGGCTCTCAAGTATCTTCAGAGGGTCAGGTTTGGGCTCTCAGTTGTCTTGAGATGGGCCTGGCATTTGCTCTCAAGTTTCTTCAGAGGAGCCAGGTTTGGGCTCTCAAGTATCTTCAGATGGGCCTGATTTGGGCTCTCAAGTATCTTCAAAAGGGCCAGGTTTGGGCTCTCAAGTATCTGCAGAAAGCCTAGGTTTGCAGACTGTATTCGACGGTCACCATACGGCTTTGACAAATATAGATTGGAGGCTTGTGTAACCTTCAGATTATGTGGATGGATCGGTAGATTGAGGCGCTCTATTCAGACTAGAAATTGTGTGTTTTGGGGTAGGGGGAGGAAGAGAAGAGTGAGTGAGAGAGAGAGAGAAAGATCTGGAAAGGGAGCAGTACGTTGGGACGGAGTTTTCCCTTTCGTTTGATTCAGCAGAGAAGTACAAGTTATTATAACTGAGAAAGGTGCAGTTCTTGGCGTGTGTTTGGACCGAATTTAATCATAAGCATAGAAAGGCAAATATGAAATCTTTGAACAATCAGCAAACCTTTAGCAAATTTCCCATAAAACACAGTCAGCGATGAGGTTAGTTAGTATATCTAACAGAGGTTAGTTAGTATATCGTGCTGAGGTTAGGTAGTACATCGTGCTGAGGTCAGTTAGTATATCTAACAGAGGTTAGTTAGTATATCGTGCTGAGGTTAGGTAGTACATCGTGCTGAGGTCAGTTAGTATATCTAACAGAGGTTAGTTAGTATATCGTGCTGAGGTTAGTTAGTATATCTAACAGAGGTTAGTTAGTACACCGTGCTGAGGTTAGTTAGTACATCGTGCTGAAGTTAGTACACCGTGCTGAGGTTAGTTAGTACATCGTGCTGAGGTTAGTTAGTACATCGTGCTGAGGTTAGTTAGTACATCGTGCTGAGTTTAGTTAATACACCGTGCTGAAGTTAGTACACCGTGCTGAGGTTAGTTAGTACACCATGCTGAGGTTTGTTAGTACATCATGCTGAGGTTAATTAGTACATCATATTGAGAATCCTTCTTCAGTGGAAGAGCACTCACATTTCTTCACAGAATCTCAGGAAGTTCCCTACACGTGTACCAGGAAATTAAAATATCCATGTTCTCCCATCCATCGGCCAGGGTTGGGCTCTCAAGTATCTCCAGAAGGACTAGGTATGGGCTCTCAAGTATCTCCAGAAGGACTAGGTATGGGCTCTCAAGTATCTTCAGAGGGGCCAGGTTAGGGGTCTCAAGTACCTTCAGAAAGGCCAGGTTTTGGTCTCTGAAGTATCTTCAGAGGGGGCAGGTTTCGGCTCTGAAGTAGCACCAGAAGTGCCAGGTTTGGGACTCTCAAGTATCTTCAGAAGGACCAGGTTTAGGCTCTCAATTATCTTCAGAGGGTCCAGGTTTGGGCACCTAAGTATCATCGGAGGGGCCAGGTTTTGGCTCTCAAGTATCTTCAGAGGGGCCAATGTGTGGACTCTTAAGTATCTGCAGTGGAACCGGGTTTGGGCTCTCAGTTACCTTCAAAGGGGCCAAGTTTGAGCTCTCAAGTATTTTCAGAGGGGCCAAGTTTGGGCTTTTAAGTATCTTCAGCGGGACCAAGTTTGTGCTCTTAACTATCTTCAGAGGAACCAAGTTTGGGCTCTCAAGTATCTTCAGAGGGGCCCGGTATGGGTTCTCGAATATCTTAAGTGGGAATAGGTTCGGGCTCTCAAGTATCTTCAGAAGGACCAGGTTTAGGCTCTCAATTATCTTCAGAGGGGCCAGGTTTGGGCTTTCAAGTATCTTCAGAGGGGCCAAGTTTGGGCTCTCAAGTAACTTCATACAGGACAGTCTTGGGCTCTAAAGTAACTTCAGATGGGCCTGGTTTGGGCTTTCAAGTATCTTCAGAGGGTCCAGGTTTGGGCTCTCAAGTATCTGCAGAAGGGCCAAGTTTCAACTCTCAAGTATCTGCAGAAGGGTCAAGTTTCAACTCTCTTGTATCTGCAGAAGGGCCAAGTTTCAACTCTCTTGTATCTGCAGAAGGGCCAAGTTTCAACTCTCAAGTATCTGCAGAAGGGCCATGTTTCAACTCTCATCTCCAGAAGGGCCAAGTTTGGGCTCTCAAGTATCTTCAGAGGGGCCAGATTTGGGCTCTCAAGTATCTTCAGAAGGGCCAGGTTTGGGCTCTCAAGTATCTGCAGAAGGGCCAAGTTTGGGCTCTCAAGTATCTTCAGAGGGGCCAGGTTTTGGTCTCTGAAGTATCTTCAGAGGGGGCAGGTTTCGGCTCTGAAGTAGCACCAGAAGTGCCAGGTTTGGGACTCTCAAGTATCTTCAGAAGGACCAGGTTTAGGCTCTCAATTATCTTCAGAGGGTCCAGGTTTGGGCACCTAAGTATCATCGGAGGGGCCAGGTTTTGGCTCTCAAGTATCTTCAGAGGGGCCAATGTGTGGACTCTTAAGTATCTGCAGTGGAACCGGGTTTGGGCTCTCAGTTACCTTCAAAGGGGCCAAGTTTGAGCTCTCAAGTATTTTCAGAGGGGCCAAGTTTGGGCTTTTAAGTATCTTCAGCGGGACCAAGTTTGTGCTCTTAACTATCTTCAGAGGAACCAAGTTTGGGCTCTCAAGTATCTTCAGAGGGGCCCGGTATGGGTTCTCGAATATCTTAAGTGGGAATAGGTTCGGGCTCTCAAGTATCTTCAGAAGGACCAGGGTTGGGCTCTCAAATATTCTCAGAGGGGCCGGGTTTAGGCTTTCAAGTATCCTCAGAGAGGTCATAGTTTGGCTCTCAAGTAACTTCATACAGGACAGTCTTGGGCTCTAAAGTAACTTCAGATGGGCCAGGTTTAGGCTTTCAAGAATCTTCAGAGTGTCCAGGTTTAAGCTCTCAAGTATCTGCAGAAGGGCCAAGTTTCAACTCTCAAGTATCTGCAGAAGGGTCAAGTTTCAACTCTCTTGTATCTGCAGAAGGGCCAAGTTTCAACTCTCTTGTATCTGCAGAATGGCCAAGTTTCAACTCTCAAGTATCTGCAGAAGGGCCATGTTTCAACTCTCATCTCCAGAAGGGCCAAGTTTGGGTTCTCAGGTATCTTTAGAGGCGCCAGATTTGGGCTCTCACGTATCTTCAGAAAGGCCAGGTTTGAGCCATCAAGTATTTGCAGAAGTTTGGGCTCTCAAGTATCTTCAAAGGGGCCAGGTTTTGGCTCCCAAGTATCTTCAGAGGGGCCCGGTATGGGTTCTCGAATATCTTAAGTGGGAATAGGTTCGGGCTCTCAAGTATCTTCAGAAGGACCAGGGTTGGGCTCTCAAATATTCTCAGAGGGGCCGGGTTTAGGCTTTCAAGTATCCTCAGAGAGGTCATAGTTTGGCTCTCAAGTAACTTCATACAGGACAGTCTTGGGCTCTAAAGTAACTTCAGATGGGCCAGGTTTAGGCTTTCAAGAATCTTCAGAGTGTCCAGGTTTAAGCTCTCAAGTATCTGCAGAAGGGCCAAGTTTCAACTCTCAAGTATCTGCAGAAGGGTCAAGTTTCAACTCTCTTGTATCTGCAGAAGGGCCAAGTTTCAACTCTCTTGTATCTGCAGAATGGCCAAGTTTCAACTCTCAAGTATCTGCAGAAGGGCCATGTTTCAACTCTCATCTCCAGAAGGGCCAAGTTTGGGTTCTCAGGTATCTTTAGAGGCGCCAGATTTGGGCTCTCACGTATCTTCAGAAAGGCCAGGTTTGAGCCATCAAGTATTTGCAGAAGTTTGGGCTCTCAAGTATCTTCAAAGGGGCCAGGTTTTGGCTCCCAAGTATCTTCAGAAGGCCCAGGTTTGGATTCTCAAGTATCTGCAGAAGGGGCAGATTTGGGCTTTCAAGTATCCACAGAAGTGCTAGGTTTGGGCTCTGAAGCATCTGCAGAAGGGCCAGGTATTTGGTTTCAAGTATCTTCAGAGGACCAGGTTTGGGCCTTTAAGTATCTTCAGAGAGGCCAGGTTTGAGCTCTGAAATATCTTCAGAGAGGCCATATTTGGGGTTTTAAGTATCTTCAGAGGTGCCAGGCTTGGACTCTCAAGTGTCTTTAGAGGGCCCAGGTTTAGGCTCACTAGTATCTGTTGAGGGGCCAGGTTTGGGTTCTCAAGTATGTTCAGAGAGTCCAGGTTTGAGTTCTCAAGTATCTGCATTGGGACCAGGTTTGGGCTCTTAAATATCTTCAGAGGGGCCAGGTTTGGGCTATCGACTATCTGCAGCGGGACCAGGTTCCGGCTTTCAAGTATCATCAGAGGGGCCAGATTTGGGCTCTCAAGTATCTTCAGAAGGGCCAGGTTTTTGCTCTCAAGTATTTTTAGAGGGCCAGGACTGGACTCTTAGGTATCTTCAGAGGAGACAGGTTTGGGTTCTCAAGTATCTTCAAAGGGGCCGGATATGGGGTCTTAAGTATTTTCAGAGGGACCAGGTTTAGGTTCTCAAGTATCTGCAGTAGGACCAGGTTTGGGCTCTCAAGTATCTTCAAAGGGGATAGGTTTGGGCTCTCAAGTGTCTGCAGAAAAGCTAGGTTTGGGCTCTCAAATATCTGCAATGGAACCAGGTTTGGTCTCTCAAGTATCTTCAGTGGGGCCAGGTTTGGGCTTTGAAGTATATTCAGAGGGGCCAGATTTGGGCTCTCAAGTTCTGCAGCTGGGACCAGGTTTGGACTCTCAAGTATCTTCAGAGGGGCCAGATTTGGGCTCTCAAGTATCTTCAGAGCGGCCAGGTTTGGGCTCTTAAGTATATTCAGTGGGACCAGGTTTGGGTTCTCAAGTATCTTCAGAACGGCCAGGTTTGGACTCCCAAGTAATTTCAGGTGGGCCATATTTGGGCTCTCAAGTAACTTCAGATAGGAGAGGTTTGGGCACTGAAGTATCTTCAGAGGGTCCAGGTTTGGGCTTTCAAGTATCTTAAGATTGGCCAGGTTTTGGGCTCTCAAGTAACTTCATAAAGACCAGGTTTTGGCTCTCAAATAACTTCAGAATGACCAGATTTGGGCTCTCAAGTATTTTCAAAGGGGCCAGGATTGGCTCTCACGTATCTTCAGATGGGCTTGGTTTTGGTTCTCAAGAATCCTCAGATGAGCCTGGTTTGGGCTCTCAAGTGTCTTGAGATGGGCCAGGTATTTGCTTTCAAATATCTTCAGAGGGACCAGGTTTGGGCTCTCAAGTATCTTCAGCTGGGCCTGGTTTTGGCTCTCAAGAATCTTCAGATGGGCCTGGTTTGGGCTCTCAAGAATCTTCAGATGGGCCCGGTTTGGGCTCTCAAGTATCTTCAAATAAGCCATGTTTTGGCTCTCAAGTATCTTCAGAGGGTCAGGTTTGGGCTCTCAGTTGTCTTGAGATGGGCCTGGCATTTGCTCTCAAGTTTCTTCAGAGGAGCCAGGTTTGGGCTCTCAAGTATCTTCAGATGGGCCTGATTTGGGCTCTCAAGTATCTTCAAAAGGGCCAGGTTTGGGCTCTCAAGTATCTGCAGAAAGCCCAGGTTTGCAGATTGTATTCGACGGTCACCATACGGCTTTGACAAATATAGATTGGAGGCTTGTGTAACCTTCAGATTATGTGGATGGATCGGTAGATTGAGGCGCTCTATTCAGACTAGAAATTGTGTGTTTTGGGGGAGGGGGAGGAAGAGAGAGTGAGTGAGAGAGAGAGAGAGAGAGAGAGAAAGATCTGGAAAGGGAGCAGTACGTTGGGACGGAGTTTTCCCTTTCGTTTGACTCAGCAGAGAAGTACAAGTTATTATAACTGAGAACGGTGCAGTTCTTGGCGTGTCTTTGGACCGAATTTAATCATAAGCATAGAAAGGCAAATATGAAATCTTTGAACAATCAGCAAACCTTTAGCAAATTTCCCATAAAACACAGTCAACGATGAGGTTACACATATCGAGATGTGCCTTCATCTGGAAGGTTGCTAAAGAAGCAACAAATAAATGAATAAAGTTCAGTCTAGCTTCAATAGTAGAGAACATGGCGGAACGTGATGTGAGAATACATGATTTAGAACTAGCTCGGCGAAACAAACAAAAGGGGAGACAACAGAAGAAACAATGACTGGGAGAGACTGGGATATCACCATCAATCTAAGCACCACACTCACTGAAAGCTGGTATCCTGACTAGGCTAAGAGACGCTTTCAAAAGTGGTTATCAAGTTTTGTGAAAGACCAGACTGAAGGGCTGATATCATGTACAGAAGAAAACCACCCCAAAACTCCGTTATAACATATACACAACTAGACTTGAATGAATCCAGTCAATGGCGGATGCAGAATGTCTGTTATCTCAAGGACCTTTGAGCTCCATGAGGAACTCTGCGTGGGGTAATATTATCTCAATGTCTGTTGATTAACTAGGAATACTGGCGCCTCCCCTGCGCCCATTTTAGGCCGATAAAGGGAAGTTACAATGAAAACACTTAAGGATGAAAGGGCCAGTTAGCGTGTTCATATTCTGTATTAAAGTATTTATATCTCGGCCCTATAGGGGTCAGGTCAGAGAGGTCAAGACGACCGCTTAGAAGAGAAATTACTGCAGAGATAAGCAGCAAAGATACAGAAGGGAGGGGGGAGGGGAGAAAGAGAGAGAGACAGAGAAGAGAGAAGGCGATGAGATAGCTGAGCTTATAGGGAGCAAATTACCGTTTTCTTTTAGTTGTTGGGCGATTTTTTTTTGGGGGGGGGGGGGGTAGGAGAAATATTAAACCTCCAGGTATAAAGTGGCATATTTCTACCTCTTCTTCTTTTTCTTGTTCTCCCTGGCTGACACCCTACCGAGTTTGAAACTAAGCCATCAAGTCGGAAAGTGAGTGGGTCACAGAGGATTCGTTTAAAGTTCTAGAGCTGTTGTTGTTAAAACTTTTTTTTTAACAAATACAAAGGTCTAAGAAAACTCTCGCTCAAAAAAGTATTACCAGTTAGCCAAAATTAAGCACTTCATCGATCAAGACACAAGAAAGACATATAACATATCACATATACAAACACAACAATCTGGGATGGTTGCTCAGTGTCAAATACAAAGTGGCTTTACTCACTTCAGATGCGAGCAGTAGAACGTATTAGTGACAAAGATCAAGCACAAGCAACTAATCATCACAAACGTATCAAAATACTACCTCTTAAGAACAGGTTCCTCTTCAACAAAGCCAAGTTGGTACATCAAATTCTTTCACAGCATGCTCCGCCTTATCTATGGAACCTGTTTAAATTTAGCCCAAAGTGCAGCCAACGCTTAAACAACATATGTCTTCCAAAACCTAGACTTTATCTTTACAAGAAAAGCTTTACTTATTCTGCTGCTCATATTTGGAATACCCTCCCATCCTGTATAAAAAATATAAACTATACTCCTTCCTACAACTACAAGCTTTCCCAATATCTAGTTGATGTCCATTACATGCCTCCACAAATTATAAAACCTTAAAAGTTATTTTACACTGCTCTTACAGACACCGAATTCAGTTAATTGTTTATTCTGAATAGTACTGAAGTTTTTGTTTGGTAGATAGTCATTTCTATGTGTATGTAGTTAGTCATTTATATGTGTCTCACTCTCTCTTTGCCCCTCTCTCTTTGTTTCTCTTTGTCAGTCTCTGTCTCTCTCTGCCTCTGTCTCTGTCTTTCCCCCTCTTTGTTTCTCTCTGTCCGTCTCTGTCTCACTGTCTCTGTCTCTCTATATATCTTCTTTTCTGTCTGTCTCTCTCTCTCTCTGTTCGTTTCTATCTCTGTCTGATTCTATCTCACCATCTCTGTCTCTATCTCTCTGCCGCTTATCTTTCTGTTTCTATTTCTCTCTCTCGCTTTCAAAATAAGATATGTATAAACCACCCAGCTCCCCCCTGCAACCTAGGCAGATAACCAATAATGACGATGTGTATACACCGTCTCCAAGCTTAAGAAACTATTGGTGCATTCCCTGGTGTATTCCCAACTCCAGCATAAATAACGAACGTGCAAACATGTAGATAATTGGCAAAACAACATCAAAGGGTCCCCCGGCAAGGCCAAAACACATTTAAGCCAGACAAATATTCCAGGGATAATGCAAAGGCACGGCACAAAATGGTGAGATAATGGCCAGCAGAGTTTCGCTAACGATGATATTATGTGAGGGAGTCTGGAGTTTCGGTACGTGTCTCGGTAATAACTAGACACGCTATATTGTTGTAAATTGTATTTTTTATTCCTCTTTTGTACTCGTTTTCAACATTATTTAGCTCTTCCGCGTGTTTCTCTACCCTGTTTCTTTTTTTTTCTTTCATCATTTTTTTTTTGCAAACTTTTCTTGTCTCCTGGTAGTTGTCTTCATTGCTTACTTTGGTTATTTTTTCTTTTCTTCATGGTTTGCTTTCGTTATTTTATCTGTTCTTCATGGTGTACTTTCGTTATTTTCTCTGTTCTTCATGGTGTACTTTCGTCATTTTATCTTCTCTTCATGATATACTTTCGTTATTTTATCTTCTCGTCGTAGTTCTTTTTTTTTTTTCTTTTTTCTTTTGGTCATAGTTACTGTCGCTGTATTCGTTATATAACCTATCTAATAACAATTTATTTTCTCCGCAGACTGTCCCTGTCACAGTTCCATGATTTCCCCCGTCACAGACCCGCTAAATGGGCGCGGAGTCATGTAAACGTTCAGATATTGACGTTCTAGCGAACGAAATGACGAATAGATGGCAAGTAAATGATAAAAGGGAAAATAACGACACTCATCGTATATTTTTTTTAAAAATGTAATACCAGTGACATTCATCAAACTTAATACTATGTACAGAGATTTAAAGAGTCCAGACTTGTCATCCGCCCCATAGGGAGCAGAGCATGAATAGAGAAATGTAGGACAGGTATAGAAAATTTTTGATGACTAACAGATTCCTGGAGATGATGTAACATTTTATTTTTTTATTAAATGGCCGAGGAAACCGAACAGAAGGAGAAGAAAGAAAGACAGAAAGAAAGTAGTAGTAGTAGTAGTAGTAGTAGTAGTAGTAGTAGTAGTAGTAGCAGCAGCAGCAGTAGTAGTAGTAGTAGTAGTAGTAGTAGTAGTAGTAGTAGTAGTAGTAGCAGTAGTAGTCATTCATTCATTCATTTTCATGTCCCTTGCGGAACTTTGCCTTCCTAACAACACTCCTGTAGGTCTCTCGGTTGTGAGCAAGATGGCCTGCTGCTGATGCATCCATTTGTAGATCATCAACGATGTCTTGCAGCCATCTTCGCCTTGATCTTCCTCTCTTTCCTTGTCCCATTATGTACCCTTCCAAGACCGTCTTCTCTAGATTATCACGACGTTTAATTTTGTGTCAAAAAATATTTACGTTTTCTCTCTTTAATCCTCTTTACTAGCCAGTCTTCTTCAATATTAAGTTCTTGTAGTATAGATATGTTTGATCTTTTTTGTGTCCATGATGTTTGAAGAACTCTTCTGTACTAGTGGTGGTAATAGTTGCGGTAATAGTAGTAGTAGTAGTAGTAGTAATTTTTATAGTGGTAAAAGTAGTGATAGTAGCAGCACTAGTGGTGGTAGCAGTAGTGATAGTAGTAGTAGTAGTAGTAGTAGTTATTGTAGTAGTAGTAGTAGTAGTAGTTATTGTAGTAGTAGTAGTAGCAGTGGTTATTGTAGTAGTAGTAGTAGTAGTAGTAGTAGTAGTTATTGTAGTAGTAGTGAGTAGTGATAGTCGTAGTAGTAGTAGTAGTAGTAGTAGTAGTAGTAGTTATTGTAGTAGTAGTAGCAGTAGTGATAGTAGTAGTAGTAGTAGTTATTGTAGTAGTAGTAGTAGCAGTAGTGATAGTAGTAGTAGTAGTAGTAGTAGTAGTAGTAGTAGTGATAGTAGTAGTAGTAGTAGTAGTAGGAATAGTAGTAATTTTTATAGTGGTAAAAGTAGTGATAGTAGCAGCACTAGTGATGGTAGTGGTGGTAGTAGTAGTAGTGATAGTAGTTGTAGTAGCAGTGAGTAGTGATAGTCGTAGCAGTAGTAGTAGTAGTAGTAGTAGTTATTGCAGTAGTAGTAGTAGTAGTTGTAGTAGTAGCAGTAGTTATTGTAGTAGTAGTAGTAGTAGTAGTTGTAGTAGTAGAAGTAGTTATTGTAGTAGTAGTAGTAGTAGTAGTAGTAGTAGTAGTAGTAGTAGTAGTAGTAGTAGTAGTAGTAGTAGTAGAAAAAGAAGAAGAAGAAGAAGAAGACACTACTTACAGCCTTCAGACCGGCCTACGATACCCCTAGAGCTTCTCTAGGAACATCCCAGAGTCTACGCACTTGACCCCAGAAAGCATGAGAAAAGGAGGTCTGTAGATGAAGCGTAGAAGCTCTAGGGTAGCACAGCTTGATCACCATGTCTTAGACATAGCTACAGACCATGAGAAGCGGAGAGAACTTCCTGCTGACTCGCAACGAATGCTCTGGTCGGCGATCGCTAAATTGGATCACCATCCACAAACATGACGTTTCGGTAGGCATTATCAGCATAACAGCTTTGTCATCATCATCAAGTGCCGTGCCGATAGGTCATGCTTCTCCGTAGATCTTCTACTTTTAGCAGCTTCCCAAGCCACTGAGGCTCATTGTTGCAGAGAAGACACGCCTCCATTCCTCTCTGTTCTTGGTCTTTTCTTGATCTTTTCTTGATCTGTTCTTGGTCTTTTCTTGATCTTTTCTTGATCTTTTCTTGATCTTTTCTTGATCTTTTCTTGATTTTTTCTTGATCTGTTCTTGATCTGTTCTTGGTCTTTTCTTGATCTTTTCTTGGTCTTTTCTTGATCTTTTCTTGATCTTTTCTTGATCTTTTCTTGTCAGTTGTCGATTCCGAGAACGCGCACATCTTCTAGGCTGACTCGTCATCGCTGTCAAGGTCTACCTCTAGGTCTATCCCTTTTCATCACTTCTGTATAAGCCATCTTTGTTTGTCTATCCTCCTCTTCTCTTCAGGGTTTGCTCTCTCTCTCTCTCTCTCTCTCTCTCTCTCTCTCTCTGAGTTTACACGCCACTTCAGTCTGTTGTTGCTTTTTTTTTCTTGTTCATAATGGTTGTTCTAGGCGGAGAATTAAACAGTGTATAGATTTCTTTGCCACTTCTTATCTCTAGATCTTGGTCTTTGATATTTTCCATCAGCTCAGTTTGACAGATGTTTATTTAGCCACCACATTAGACTGCCATAATGGGAAAAAGAAAGAGAGGAAGACCAAGGCGAAGATGGTTGCAAGACATCGTTAATGATCTGCGAATGGATGCATCAGCAGCAGGCCACCTTGCTCACAACCGAGAAGCCTACAGGAGAGAGCTGTTAGGGAGGCAAAGTTCCGCAAGGGACATGCAAATGACTGACTGATTCACTGACTGACTAATTGATTGGATTGCCAATAATATTTTTCTCTTGATCTTCCATTGGGAGACATTGGCTACGATCACTTGTAACAGTCACTGCCATGAATGAAAGGAGTGACAAACTACCTTCTTATATTATCAAGAAGGAAAGGAATGACAAACTACCTTCTTATATTATCAAGAAGGAAAATAATGACAAACTACCTTCTTATATTACCAAGAAGGAAAGGAATGACAAACTACCTTCTTACACTGCCAAGAAGGAAAGGAACATTGCCAAGAAGGAAAGGAACGACAACCTACCTTCCTACTTTGCCAGGAAGAAAAAGAACGACAACCTACCTTCTTAACATACATATGTGAAACATGGACATTTAAGAATCCGCTAGGAAAAAAAAAACGAATAACAGTATTTGAAATGAAATGTTACAGAAGGGCACTTAGAATATCATGGATATAACGGAAATCAAAGAGATAGTAATGGGATTAGGTGGCTCAGAAAACTGGCTCGTTAAGACCGTAAAAATTAGAACGCTGAGATACTTCGGCCACATCGAGAGACACAACAGCTTGGGGAAGTTGATAGTAGAAGGCATAAGTGCCCGGCAAAAGAGAAGAGGGACGACCTCGCTGCAGGTGGACTCAGGACATCAGGGAAAGTCTGAATATGTCACTGCAAGACGTCGGTCAACTTGCAGTAGACCGTATTACATTCAGGGAAGCTGTGAGAGGGATAACGTTCTGGAAACACGTAATAATTAATGTATTTAATTAATGTACGTATGCTGGCTGTGGCGTATGCGAAACAAGCATTGAGAACATAAATAATTTCGTTTGTCACAACCAATACCAGTTCTCCGTTGCTAAATCGCTAAAGACGCACTTCAAAGTGCAGTGCCGACTGGAAGATCATGGGTTCAATCCCGGGACGAAAAAGAAAGAAAAAGCAACAACTCACAAGACCTCTGGGAGTCATGACCCAGAAGGGCCCACACCCCTCCCCCCTTAGAGTGTCAGGGCCGAAACACTTATCTGGGGGTCATATTTCCTCTGATGATCTGAAGGAGTTGTGTTGTTGTTCCGTTCTCTACAATAGAGTTTCCTGCATGAATGAGTGTGTAACTACACACGGAGCCACTGCAGTAAAGCTGTGATACCAACATTATAGGGAAAAAAATAAGAACAGCTTTATTACTTAACAAGTACACAGATGTGATGTTTCGGTGTGAGCCTTAATCATACAAAGACATACAGGACAAAGAAATAGAGAGAGGAGATAAAATATAAATTCACATGAATGCTGTGTTTAAAAAAAAATTAAATAAAATGAATAGAGCACTTAGTTCTAACATTGTTCTGGAAAGGACATGTCACATGAATGAATGATTTTCCCTTTCCTCTCTTCCCATTTATCTTTCCTGCTGTTACATTTTCAAGCCCTCCACTTTTCATAATATATCCGGAGAATGATGACTGGGCTTTTTTTTTTCTTTCTGATTTTCTTGCTTGTGTTAAAAACATCGTCTGCTTATCATTTTACACGCCCCTGCTAATCTGATCATTCTTCTAAAATCCCACATCCTTTGCCTCTACTAATCCTTCGCCTCCAGTGATCCTTCCTTGTCATGACTAGGCGGACACCACAAAATATCTCAGATTTTAAAGTTAACATTTAGCAACTATTACCTTACACAGACGAAATGTTAAAATTCAGCTTAACAATCCCCAGATGTTATCCTACGCTTGATAGGAAAACAAAAAAATCCACAGTAAATCTGGTCCGGAGTTCAAAGGACGATCACTCAAGCGTGATATTTAATGTATTCCTCCGCCGGATTTCAAGTGCGCTTCAAGCCACCAAATAACCGGAAGATCAATTAGATGTCACGTGACTTTCTCGCCTGGCCTGTCCTCGCTGTGGTTTAATTTTGAAATGATCAGTATTTACGCTTTCCTCGTCAATGGCTACCAGAAACAAGCGCTGAAAATTGCCGGCATCAGCTTTCGTTTATCCCTGATTTATAGTTACGGGCGACTGGGGGCCACATTTAGGCGCCTAATCCGAGAGGGAAATTTATGAGCGGAAATAAAGGTAGCCTGGAAATGTTAGAGCCGTAGCTTTTGGTCGTAGAAGACGACGGTTTGTGGGCGGTTTTTTTTTCTCTTTAGCCGCTGGCAGTTATCATTGGTTTCAGGTTTAACTGCCGCGCAGCGCAAATGTGCTGTAGCACTTTCCAGTGACGAATTTGGACATAGGAGCTTGTCTTGTCTTCTCTTGTCTCCTTTCTCCCGGGAACTACCAGCCGGTATTCTTTGCAGCCGATGCTGTGAAGGTGTTGAGACACAGCGTCGTGTCGGAGTGGGACTGGCCATTTTTCAGTCCCGGAGTGCAGCTAAACAAGCAGAGGGTTTGGGGGGGGGGGGGGCGGGGGGCGGCGTGTGTGCAATACTTCTTTAGCAGACTCCACCACCATATGGTAATCTCTGCACCTTTAGCTAGGTGAGGTCTGTTACCGGAGGCATCAACGAAGGGGTGGGATGTCAGCTGTGGGGGTCGCTGATTGCCAGAACGGACATTGTCTTCACGCCACCCCAAACAAGCTACATCTTAAAGCTAACACAGAGTTGATCTAAGGATAAAGAGGAGAAAGACATGAGCCGTCGCACATGACAACAAAATGAGTAAAGGGGGGGGGGGGGGTGGGGAATCGACGACATGAAAGAGACAAGATGGACGCTCAGGTTTTGATAAATAGAAAAGCCGGGAACTGGATGAAACAATGTCTGAAGATGTTCCTCTGTCTAAAGATGTTCCTCTGTCTGAAGAAGTTCCTCTGTCTGAAGATGTTCCTCTGTTTGAAGATGTTCCTCTGTTTGAAGATGTTCCTCTGTCTGAAGATGTTCCTCTGTCTGAAGTGACTGAGAGATAGCCCTTCTGAACCCCGCAGCACGGAAGGAAGAAGGACACGGGGTCAAGTCAACGAAACATCTTCTGATTAGTAAACTAGTCTCTCATGTCGCGAAGGCCGGTGGTTCAAATCCGGCCAGAAGGGCACCCAGTCACCCACCCCGGGTGCAGAAATAGGTACCTGACTTCAGAAGGAGCTGGGAAAGGAAAGGCCACGCTCTAGTGTGCTGACAGGTCAAGGAAAATATGGACACTAACACCATATCCCTAGGCACCTTCATGGCACAACAGTTACCCTATAATTTACACCCTTCTGGTGTAACCTTTTAACAAAGAGGGAGCCAGGCAATATATAGATTAGAGTCTCACCAAGTTTATACCATTCACTGCTGTCTTTATACAGAGTTTGTTTTTGTTTGTTTGTTTGTTTGTTTTTGCTCCAGTCTGTGAGAAGGAGGTGAAAGTACAGAGGAACAGTTAAACTGGGTGACAAGAACTATAGAGATTTCCTGAGGAAAGGGAAGTAATTACCTCAAAACAATGAAGTCAAAGCAATTAATGATCGCTGGGCAACTGACGAGAACAGGCGCGCTTGAACACATCACGACCTAATGTTATCACCCAGCCAAAGGTTACAAAGGTTCTGTGCTTGTGGCACAAATCTCCGAGGGGTACATCACAGATCTGCAGGTAACTAATTGGGGCACAAATCTCCGAGGGGTACATCACAGACCTACAGGCAACTAATTGGGGCACAAATCTCCGAGGGGTACATCACAGACCTACAGGCAACTGCTTGGGGCACAAGTCTCCGTGGGGTACATCACAGACCTACAGGCAACTAATTGGGGCACAAATCTCCGAGGGGTACATCACAGACCTACAGGCAACAACTTGGGGCACAAGTCTCCGTGGGGTACATCACAGATCTACAGGCAACTAATTGGGGCACAAATCTCCGAGGAGTACATCACAGATCTATAGGCAACTAATTGGGGCACTAATCTCCGAGGAGTATATCACAGATCTACAGGCAACTAATTGGGGCACTAATCTCCGAGGGGTACATCACAGATCTACAGGCAACTAATTGGGGCACTAATCTCCGAGGGGTACATCACAGATCTACAGGCAACTAATTGGGGCACTAATCTCCACATCACAGACCTACAGGCAACTGTTTGAGGTATAACACACACAAAAAAAAAGTGGAAGAGAACGTGAAGAAAGGTTTCCTTGTGAGTCAAAAGCAGACAGCGAAGCTCACATGTAGGAGCTAATGGACAGCATTCGTGGGAAACAATAAAGCTCACTTGTAGGATCTAATGGACAGCATTTATGGAGAAAACAAGCTCACACTTTTAGGATCTAATGGACAGCATTCGTGGGAGACAATAAAGCTCACCTGTAAGAGCTAATGGACAGCATTCGTGGAGGACAATAAAGCTCACCTGTAAGAGCTAATGGACAGCATTCGTGGAGGACAATAAAGCTCACCTGTAGGAGCTAATGGACAGCATTCGTGAAAGACAATAAAGGTCACCTGTAGGAGCTAATGGACAGTATTGGTGGAAGACAATAAAGCTCACCTGTAGGAGATAATGGACAGCATTCGTGGAAGACAATAAACCTCGCCTGTAGGAAGTAATGGACAGCATTCGTGGAGGACAATAAAGCTCGCCTGTAGGAAGTAATGGACAGCATTCGTGGAAGACACACTGGTGGCAGATAATAAAAGCCACATGATACAGTTGACTGACAGTCATCGTAGCAGTCAATTAAGGTCACTCACGTGATCTGACGGACACCAAGTGCCTGTTGTAAATATTGTACTTGAGACCTGATACATTTTGAAATGTTTCCCGCCACTCCGGGTCACTTTCCCCTAGACTGTCCTCCCATTATGGTACCAGTGTCCCAGTTCTCTCGTCCAGCAACATCTCAACACACCCTGAAAAAATGAAAAAGAACTCATTGTTCCAATCCTTTTCATTCACGAAGTCACTGTTGAACACCTTAGACCTCCCGGAGCTTTGTCCGACGAGCCCCGTTTTCTCAGAGAATGAGATTTAAACCGGGGTTTGGTTATAGGATCGAGAAATTTACGAGCGGGGGGGCCCAGCACATGATCGTAAATAAAACTCCCTTCAAAGCTGGGGCAGTCAGGGGCATCCGAATGACGAGACCAAACCGAGAGAAACAGATGTCATCACTCTGGAGACGGACTGGGCCGAGCACGACCAGAACTTGTCATTAACGTCCGACCCCCTGAAGGAGATATCCTTCTTACGCATCGTTATTACTGTGAAGGCCCCAGAGAACGTTTGTTATTATTGTGAGGGCCCTCAGAAAATGTTTGTTATTACTGTGAGGGCCCCCATAAAATGTTTGTTATTACAGTGAGGTCTCCCAGAGAATGTTTGTTATTACTGTGAGGGCCTCATAGAATGTTTGTTACTACGGTGAGGTCTTCCAGAGAACGTTTGTTGTTACTGTGAGACCCCCAAAGAACGTTTGTTATCTGATTCTGTTCCTTTTTTTGTCCCACTCAAAGCCATAAAAAAAAACTTTTTTTCTTTTTCAGTTTCACCCGCCCCTTTTTAAATCTGTTCTGTTGTAGTCATTGTTTCTTAGGGCAGGGACCCAGAAGTGACCCAATCAGTGACCCACTGCTAGAGTCAGGGTTGACGAATTATAGTGAACCAAGGCTTTGTCCCACTTTTCAGTTGGTAACCCCCCCCCCTCTCCTCCCAATTCCACTAACAGGCCTAGCTTGGCTAACAGGGCAGGGATAGCCATAGTCTCCATGGTGGTGGAGTCTGGTAAAGAAGTACTGCACAACCCCTGCTTTTAGCTGCACTCCAGGAATGAAAAAAAAATAATTGCCATGACCCGCTCCCAATGTAAAACCCCACACCAACATAGCAAGACAGGCACTGAAATGGAATCCTCACGGAAATAGAAAACGAGGAAGACCTAGACTTACTTGGAGAAGAGAAATTATGACAGTGCTCAGAGACAAGGGATACACATGGAAGGAAGTAGAGAATAGTTCCAAGAACAGGGATGACTGGAGAGCGTTTATCCGTGGCCTATGCTCTCAAAGGAGGGAAAGGCGATGATGATGATGATGATTCCACCACGATGCTGTGCATATATATAGGCGTGGAGTAGTTAGGTGTAGATTCAACAGTTCCAGCAACATCAAGCAATGTTTAAGTTGAAAATGTTCCATCTGTATCCTTTCACGATGTTTGCCAAAGATATTTACTCTGTTTTTTTTCCTCATAAGAATTTGGCGCAAGCGGAATTTTTTTTCCCTGGAATTTCTTCTTCTTCTTCTTCTTCTTCTGCTTCTTCTTCTTCTTCTTCTGCGTTCGTCCTCAAAAGAGCCTTCCTTGCGTTGGGTCTCAGTTATGTGCCTTTCGGCCCAACACATCAGACTTCGGCTCGACGCATTTTGACTGCAGAACTGTCTTTCCACCGCGATCCCTATTCACCTGGCCAGGCTACCGTCTGTTTTAAGAGGCATCACTGAGCCTATTCACCTGGCCAGACTACCGTCTGTTTTAAGAGGCATCACTGAGCCTATTCACCTGGCCAGACTACCGTCTATTTTAAGAGGTACCTTTAGGAGATACAACAGAGTCTTGACCAGCTATAGTTCGCCAGCCCTGACTAAGCAGTCAGCCATGGGTCGCTGTCTTCGGCCCCAGAAATCCAGCGAGTACCCAAGTTTCAAGTATTCGGGTGAGTACGAATACTGCATTCTCTCTCGCAGGCCGAATACTGCCTTTAAAGCTGATGGAAATATGAGTACAGGTTAAAGGCACAACTGAGGACGCGATGAGATAATTATCATCCACAATTTTGTAGCTTAAATGTAAAATGATGTATTATTTCGTGTCTGGTCTTGCACTGTTGTACAAATTTTGTAGAAACCGTAGGTACAAGGTTAAAGGTCACCGTAGACACATTATCAGGTCCTGGCTTGATCTATTTTGATAATAACAAAATTAATATTACGTAACTGTTGGGCCAGGCCATAATTTGGGGGAGGAGGGGGGAATAGTCTTTGTATTGTTTCGGGGCCCGAGGGCTTCTCCTGTTTTATTAGCGAGGGCCTCGGAGGACTTGTTGTAAAGGAGGAGGGCCCGTACTGGAGAAAACCAGAACGACGAATCTATAGGGCAAACGGTTGGGGCCGGGGTGGGGGTGGGGAGAAGTGAGAGAGGTGAGATAGTTTTGCATCAGATTACAAAATTCTTCCAGGATCTCCTTCCTCTCCGCCGCCCCCCCCCTCCAACCCCCTACCCCCTTTTCTTGTTAGACCGCCCACGATAAATCTCCTATAAATGTTAGAAACATTGGCCACATACACTTGAATATTCGAATTTAGACATATTTGCCCCGAATACTAATTCGAATAGAAAATTTGGTCCATCCGTAGCTTCATATACCAGAAGCATAAAAAGTCACATTCAGATATCCATCCATCCAGCCATCCATCCATCCATCCATCCATCCATGTCCTTGGTAGGCGACCGGCTATGCAATCACCGCCCAGTACGCCATGTGGCGTCTTTGCAGGGCAGCTACAAACTCTCTCCACCTCTCACGGTCCACAGCCAGCCCTTGTACTGAGCCCCAGCTGTGCTGCATGATACTGATTTCCGCTTATGTAACATCCGTTTCTGTGTTTCTTTCTTTCTCCGTCAGGTAGTCTTTGGTCCTCCTCTCTTTCTTTTTCCCTCGGGTGTCCATCTTTAGTGACGTTGATGGAGGTATCTTCGGAGCGTATGGTCAGTCCATTTATATGTTGTTTTTTTTTTGTGTGGCCGCTATGACCTGTGTGTGAAAACGCTGTCCGATTATGCAATCAGCCACCCATAGCTGATATGTTAGTGTCAGTATCAGCCACCCATAGCTGATATGTTAGTGTCAGTGTCAGCCACCCATAGCTGATATGTTAGTGTCAGTGTCAGCCACCCATAGCTGATATGCTAGTGTCAGTATCAGCCACCCATAGCTGATATGTTAGTGTCAGTGTCAGCCACCCATAGCTGATATGCTAATGTCAGTGTTAGCCACTCATAGCTGATATGCTAATGTCAGTGTCAGCCACCCATAGCTGATATGCTAATGTCAGTGTTAGCCACCCATAGCTGATATGCTAATGTCAGTGTCAGCCACCCATAGCTGATATGCTAGTGTCAGTGTCAGCCACCCATAGCTGATATGCTAGTGTCAGTGTCAGCCACCCATAGCTTATATGCTAGTGTCAGTGTTAGCCACCCATAGCTGATATGCTAATGTCAGTGTTAGCCACCCATAGCTGATATGCTAGTGTCAGTGCCAGCCACCCATAGCTGATATGCTAGTGTCAATGTTAGCCACCCATAGCTGATATGTTAGTGTCAGTGTCAGCCACCCATAGCTGATATGCTAGTGTCAGTGTTAGCCACCCATAGCTGATATGCTAGTGTCAGTGCCAGCCACCCATAGCTGATATGCTAGTGTCAATGTTAGCCACCCATAGCTGATATGTTAGTGTCAGTGTCAGCCACCCATAGCTGATATGCTAGTGTCAGTGTCAGCCACCCATAGCTGATATGCTAGTGTCAGTGTTAGCCACCCATAGTTGATCAAGACCCTGCCCCACCTCTCCGTTGGTTCCCATAGTAACAAGCATAGCCTGGCTAACGGGGCAGGAATCGCTAAAGTCCCCATGGTGGTGGAGCCTGCTAAAGAAGCATTGCACACTCCCCTGCTTTTTAGCTGTACTCCGGGACTGAAAAAGTAGCTGCCATAACCCGCCCCCACGCCGATACGATGACGTACCTCAACACCTTCACAGCATCGGCTGCAAACAACACCAGCTCGCAGTTACAAGGAGATAGTACAAGACTAGACAAGGCTGCTATGATGTACACATGTTCTAGTTCGCATTGGGCAAAGTAGGTATCTGCGACCAGTAAATAACACACAGATATAGCCATAAGTAACTCTAAATAGCGGAAGAATTTTTATACAGTTGGAATAACAAGAACAATTGCATGCAACGTTCCGGAAAAAAAAAATGTATTCCACATTTTGCACAAACTAATCCCTCTTATATGAAGCATGAGCATCGTTAAAAACAATATACTCCGGGGGAATATACGTAACAAAAAATTATTTCAACGCCTGCAAAGAATATAGGTGGTTCGTTTCATGTTTTTGTCTGATAAATTTATCTATGCTTCTTCTTTTTTAAATTTTTAAATAAGAGTTTGAAAACTTGCAGATTTTTTTTTGTGCTTTTATCGTTGGGGAAATTGGCTGTGAAATAGTTCTTAAGATAGCTGAAACATTGTTTGTCCTCTCCGAGTTGATTGTCGGGATGATTTTTTTTTTTCTTAAGACTTTTCTACTGTAGGCGAAGCTTCCTTCCTTTATTTACGTCAAATTGTTTTTCTTACTTTTGCGTCAAGAGATTTTCTTACTTTCTTTACATCAAACTGCTTTTCTTACATTACATCAAGATATTTTCTTTTTTCTTCACATCAAATTGCTTTTCTTACTTTACATCAAGATATTTTCTATCTTTCTTAACAACAAATTGCTTTCCTACTTTACATCAAGATGTCTTTTATTATTTTTTTTTTTGTCTTTCTTTACACCAAATTGCTTTTCTTACTTTTACATTCAGATATATTATTCTTTTCTTTACATCAAATTGCTTTTCTTTCTTTACATCAGAATATTTTCTATCTTTCTTAACAACAAATATGCTTCTCTTACATCTTTTTTTTTCTTTCTTTCTTAACAACAAATTGCTTTTCTTCCTTTACATCAAGATATTTTCTCTTTCTTTAGATTAAATTGCCTTTCTTACTTTACGTCAAGATATTTTCTATCTTTCTTAAGAACAAATTCCTTCTCTTACTTTATGTTAAGATATTTTCTAACTTTTTTTTACATCAAATTGCTTTTCTTACTTTACATCAAGATGTCTTTTTATCTTTCTTTACACCAAACTGCTTTTCTTACTTTTACATTCAGCTATATTCTTCTTTTCTTTGCAGCAAATTATTTTTCTTAATAGATATTTTCTATCTTTCCTTACTCAGATTGCTTTTCTTTCGTTACATCAAGATATTTTCCATCTTTCTCCACATCAAATTGGTTTTCTTACTTTACATCACGGCATTTTCAATCTTTCTCTACATCGGATTGCTTTCTCTACCTTTACATCAAGAAATTTTTGTCCTTTCTTTGCCTCAAATTGTTTTTCTTGCTTTTACATCAAGATATGTTCTTCCTTTCTTTCATCAAACTACTTTTCTTCATTTTACATCAAGCTATTTTCTTCCTTTCTTTACATCAAATTACTTTTCTTACTTTTACATCAAGATTTTTTCTCTCTTTTTCTACATCAAATTGCTTTTCTTAATTTTCTTTCTTGATATGTTCTATCGTTCTCTACATCAAATTGATTTACTTACTTTTAAATCAAGATATTTTCTTCCTTTCTTTACATCAAATTACTTTTCTTACTTTTACATCAAGATTTTTTCTCTCTTTTTCTTTACATCAAATTGTTTTTCTTACTTTTCCATCAAGATATTTTCTATCTTTCTTTACACCACGGTGTTTGTCTTACTTTACATCAATATATTTTCTTACTTTCTTTACATCAAATTGCTTTTCTTACTGTACATCAAGCTGGTTTTTTTTTTCACCTTACATTAGCCTCTCCTACTTTCTATACATTAATCTGTTGTTTTTTTTTTTCTGAACTTTTGGCTGTGTTTCTTTCTTTCCATTAAGTTGTGTTCTTTTAAGCTGATATGCTAGTGTCAGTGTCAGCCACCCATAGCTGATATGCTAGTGTCAGTGTTAGCCACCCATAGTTGACCAAGACCCTGCCCCACCTCTCCGTTGGTTCCCATAGTAACAAGCATAGCCTGGCTAACGGGGCAGGAATCGCTAAAGTCCCCATGGTGGTGGAGCCTGCTAAAGAAGCATTGCACACTCCCCTGCTTTTTAGCTGTACTCCGGGACTGAAAAAGTAGCTGCCATAACCCGCTCCCACGCCGATACGATGATGTACCTCAACACCTTCACAGCATCGGCTGCAAACAACACCAGGTCGCAGTTACAGGGAGATAGTACAAGACTAGACAAGGCTGCTATGATGTACACATGTTCTAGTTCGCATTGGGCAAAGTAGGTATCTGCGACCAGTAAATAACACACAGATATAGCCATAAGTAACTCTAAATAGCGGAAGAATTTTTATACAGTTGAAATAACAAGAACAACTGCATGCAACGTTCCGGAAAAAAAAATGTATTCCACATTTTGCACAAACTAATCCCTCTTATATGAAGCATGAGCTTCGTTAAAAACAATATACTCCGGGGGAATATACGTAACAAAAAATTATTTCAACGCCTGCAAAGAATATAGGTGGTTCGTTTCATGTTTTGTCTGATAAATTTATCTATGCTTCTTTTTTTAATTTTTAAATAAGAGTTTGAAAACTTGCAGATTTTTTTTGCTTTTATCGTTGGGGAAATTGGCTGTGAAATAGTTCTTAAGATAGCTGAAACATTGTTTGTCCTCTCCGAGTTGATTGTCGGGATGATTTTTTTTTCTTAAGACTTTTCTACTGTAGGCGAAGCTTCCTTCCTTTATTTACGTCAAATTGTTTTTCTTACTTTTACGTCAAGAGATTTTCTTACTTTCTTTATACCAAATTGCTTTTCTTACATTACATCAAGATATTTTCTTTTTTCTTCACATCAAATTGCTTTTCTTACTTTTACATCAAGATATTTTCTATCTTCTTAACAACAAATTGCTTTCCTACTTTACATCAAGATGTCTTTTATTATTTTTTTTTTGTCTTTCTTTATACCAAATTGCTTTTCTTACTTTTACATTCAGATATATTATTCTTTTCTTTACATCAAATTGCTTTTCTTTCTTTACATCAGAATATTTTCTATCTTTCTTAACAACAAATATGCTTCTCTTACATCTTTTTTTTTCTTTCTTTCTTAACAACAAATTGCTTTTCTTCCTTTACATCAAGATATTTTCTCTTTCTTTAGATTAAATTGCTTTTCTTACTTTACGTCAAGATATTTTCTATCTTTCTTAAGAACAAATTCCTTCTCTTACTTTATGTTAAGATATTTTCTAACTTTTTTTTACATCAAATTGCTTTTCTTACTTTTACATCAAGATGTCTTTTTATCTTTCTTTACACCAAACTGCTTTTCTTACTTTTACATTCAGCTATATTCTTCTTTTCTTTGCAGCAAATTATTTTTCTTAATAGATATTTTCTATCTTTCCTTACTCAGATTGCTTTTCTTTCGTTACATCAAGATATTTTCCATCTTTCTCCACATCAAATTGCTTTTCTTACTTTACATCACGGCATTTTCAATCTTTCTCTACATCGGATTGCTTTCTCTACCTTTACATCAAGAAATTTTTGTCCTTTCTTTGCCTCAAATTGTTTTTCTTGCTTTTACATCAAGATATGTTCTTCCTTTCTTTCATCAAACTACTTTTCTTCATTTTACATCAAGCTATTTTCTTCCTTTCTTTACATCAAATTACTTTTCTTACTTTTACATCAAGATTTTTTCTCTCTTTTTCTACATCAAATTGCTTTTCTTAATTTTCTTTCTTAATATGTTCTATCTTTCTCTACATCAAATTGCTTTACTTACTTTTAAATCAAGATATTTTCTTCCTTTCTTTACATCAAATTACTTTTCTTACTTTTACATCAAGATTTTTTTCTCTCTTTTTCTTTACATCAAATTGTTTTTCTTACTTTTCCATCAAGATATTTTCTATCTTTCTTTACACCACGGTGTTTGTCTTACTTTTACATCAATATATTTTCTTACTTTCTTTACATCAAATTGCTTTTCTTACTGTACATCAAGCTGGTTTTTTTTCACCTTACATTAGCCTCTCCTACTTTCTATACTGTTGTTTTTTTTTTCTGAACTTTTGGCTGTGTTTCTTTCTTTCCATTAAGTTGTGTTCTTTTAAGCTGAACTATTTCTCATTTTGTCACGTCGTATGTGTATGTGTGTACATATATATTCTCTCATTTCCTTCGTTATTGTGCTGAATTCACGAACACTATAGTTTCTACTACTACTATTACTACTACTATTACTACTATTATTACTATTATTACTACCACTACTACTACTACTACTACTACTACTACTACTACTACTACTACTACTACTACTACTACTACTACTGCCACTACAAATATTATTATTACCAGCAGTAGAAGTATTATATTATTATTCCTAGCAGCAGTAGTAATACTTGTAGCAGTAATGGCCAAGAAAACAAACGAAGAAGTCTTAAGAGAGGCTGGAGTTAAAAGGCAAACTACAGCAAAGATCAGAGGCAGAAAAGCGAGATTTATAGGACATTTTCTGAGAAGAGGAAAACTGGAACACACTGTGGCAACTGCTGGAAAAATTGAGGGAGGAAGAGACAGAGGAAGACACAGAGAGAGAGAGAGAGAGAGAGAGAGGGAGACAGAGAGAAGTTACTGGATAGGCTGTCAGTGTGGCTAGGAAGAAAGTCACCAGCGGATCTCATAATCAAGTCTACGGACAGGGAGTTGTGGAGAGAAATGATGGCCTACGCCACGCGGCACGGGACATGATTGATTGAGTAATGATTTAATTGTAATAATAGTAGTAGTAATAGTACAATGGTGGTGGTGGTGGTGGTGGTAGTAGTAGTAGTAGTAGTAGCAGCAGCAGCAGCAGCAGCAGTAGTAGTAGTAGTAGCAGCAGCAGCAGTAGTAGTAGTAGTAGTAGTAGTAGTAGTAGTAGTAGTAGTAGTAGCAGCAGCAGCAGCAGTAGTAGTAGTAGCAGCAGCAGTAGTAGTAGTAGTAGTAGTAGTAGTAGTAGTAGTAGCAGCAGCAGCAGCAGTAGTAGTAGTAGCAGCAGCAGCAGCAGTAGTAGTAGTAGTAGTAGTAGTAGTAGTAGTAATAGTAGTAGTAGTAGTAGTAGTAGTAGTAGTAGTAGTAGTAGTAGTAGTAGTAGTAGTAATAGTAGTAGTAGTAGTGGCAATGGAAACTGTATAAATTGCTTCGAAAAGACAAGGTTAATCTGTTACCATATTCAGATCTGATGAGTCTAACGTGGGTTTATTTTCCAGGTCACGTGGGAAGTATTAAATTGCAGGACAAGATCAGGAACGAGGAGTTCTGGGCAAAGACAGGACAAGAACCTATGAACCTACAAATCATGTCTAGGAAATGGAGGTGGATTGGCCACACTCTGAGAAAACCCGACACCAGCATAGCAAGACAGGCACTGACATGGAATCCTCAAGGAAATAGAAAACGAGGAAGGCCTAGACTTACTTGGAGAAGAGAAATTATGACAGGGCTCAGAGACAAGGGATACACATGGAAGGAAGCAGAGAATAATTCCAAGAACAGGGATGACTGGAGAGCCTTTATCCGTGGCCTATGCTCTCAAGGGAGTGAAAGACGACGACGACGACGAATGATGAAAATGATGATGATAATGATGATGATGATGAATAGTAGTAGCAGTAATACTAATAGTATTAGTAGTAATAGTAGTAGTACTAGTAGTAGTAGTACTAGTAGTATTAATAGTACTAGTAATAGTAGTAGTAGTAATAGTAGTAGTAGTAACAGTAGTAGTAGTAATAGTAGTAGTAGTAATAGTAGTAGTAGTACTAGTAGTATTAATAGTACTAGTAATAGTAGTAGTAGTAGTAGTAGTAATAATAGTAGTAGTAATAGCATTAGTAATAGCAGTGGCAGTAGTAGTAGCAGCGGTGGTAGTAGTATTATTACGTTTATTTTCATCTTAGTCTAAATCTGTTGCTGCCCATCAGTGGTAAATCTGGTTCTCCTATACCGCATCATAACAGACCCTCAACGTTAAGTTTGGAAGGTATGAATTTGACGTTAGAACATTGAGCACTCACTCTGCTAATCCAATGGTACCGGGTTCAGTAGTGGGATCTTTTTTTTTTCTAGTACACACAAAAATATCCCAGATTCCACCCGTCCTCTAAAAAATGGGTACCAGAGAAATCTGGAAGGGTAAATGCCGCCAGACGTGATACTGACCATATCACACTTTCATATGCCTAAAGTCTTGAAAATACGGGTCTAACACTGTGTCTCCAAAATTGCCTTAATGGCATGGAAACGGGGGTGTTACCTTTCCGTTATCTTCAGTGAGGCACTCCCTCTGTTCCGTTTCTGTAAGCAAGTAACAAGGAGTCGCCAGACATGGAGAGCCTTGTCCTCCGAACTACCAGCCACCTTTGGCCCAACTAATTCCCTCTGTCTCCCCTATATTCTTTATAGATTTGTCTAGTAACAAGCTGTGCCTCAACAGCGTCGTGAGGGAGGTTGTCTGGTGGTGGAGCTTACTGAGACACCTGGTATTGCAGCAAAAAAAAAGGGCATCTTCGGACAGTTCCTCGACTCTACAAGGCTATGTTTTGACTTGTGACCGGTAATCCTCTATTGACTCTTGGTACATGGTCAGAGTTTTGTATAATATCCATTTGTGTGTTTGCGTTTGATTGGCTGTAAGTTGGTCACCACTCGTGTGTTTGCGTTTGATTGGCTGTAAGTTGGTCACCACTCGTGTGTTTGCGTTTGATTGGCTGTAAGTTGGTCACCACTCGTGTGTTTGCGTTTGATTGGCTGAAAGTTAGTCTACTAACTATCCCTTATGAGAGAACTGTTCACTCTTTTTTTCTGCACAGTCTGGTTCAGGAGAAAACCTACAACAATCAGCAACCGATACTGTCATCATCATCATCATAATTTTCATCATCATCGTCTTATCACCCTGAATCTGACCAAAGAGCTCTGTCTTCGAAACTGCACCCCCAACATTAGCGACCAATAACACAAGACAGAGCTGTCCAACTAGCAGCCCGCAGAGGTGTCCAACTAGTGGCTCGTAGAGGTGCGGCCCGTAGAGGTGTCAAACTGGCGGCTCGCAGAGGTGTCCAACAAGTGGCCCGTAGAGGTGTCAAACTGGTGGCCCGTAGAGGTGTCCAACTGGCGGCTCGCAAAGGTGTCTACCTGGCGATCTCAGAGGTGTCCAACTAGCGGGCCGTAGAGGTGTCCAACTAGCGGCCCGTAGAGGTGTCCTACTAGCAGGCCGTAGAGGTGTCCAACTAGCGGGCCGTAGAGGTGTCCAACTAGCGGCCCGTAGAGGTGTCCTACTAGCAGGCCGTAGAGGTGTCCAACTAGCGGGCCGTAGAGGAGGTATCCAACTAGCAGCCAGTAGAGTTGTCCAACTGGCGACTCGTAGAGGTGTCCAACTAGCAGCCAGTAGAGGTGTCCAACTAGCAGCCAGTAGAGGTGTCCAACTAGCAGCCAGTAGAGGTGTCCAACTAGCAGCCAGTAGAGGTGTCCAACTAGCAGCCAGTAGAGGTGTCCAACTATCGGCCCAACTGGCTTCCCACGGAGGCCTTTTTTTAGGTCAGGAAGTTATTATGAAAAACATAACACTATTTTATAAAATTTAATTAGCCAAGAAATGGAGAGTTTTTTGTTTTTTTTTTGTATTCTGTAGAGAAAAAAAATCAACATGGCTCCAACTGATTGTGCAGTGAATGGCAAAATTTCTCCAAGCTTGTTATGTACTTTAGCATGTTACATACTTTAACGAGCAATGTTGTTTGCCTTCTTATATAATTTAACGCGTTTGTGATTTGGCGTGTTATATAATTTAACTTGTTATATAAACTAATGTGTTACGTAATTTGGCCAAAAAAAACTGGTTGATTTAGATGCAGCCTGCCACACTGCCCGGGCGTTACGATGGTAACCTTTGGAACCTTGGGCCTCTAATGTTCATGGTGAAACAAAGACATGGGGACTTCCACCTCCTTCCTCCTCCCCCTAGAGAGGGGTCGACGGCTCAAGAAATCACCGACACTCTAAACACTACACTCCCTGAAACAGCGATCTTCTTATCTTACAGAACAAGGGGGCGCTGACGATCAAAAGCGCAGCGATCCGTGGATTCGGGCCTGGCGAAGATTAATAATAAATAGTTTATTTTATTCATTCATTCATTCATTCATTCATTTATTCATTTGCATGTCCCTTGTGGAAATTTGCCTCCCTAACAGCTCTCCTGTAGGCCTCTCAGTTGTGAGCAAGATGGCCTGCCTCTGATGCATCCATTTGCAGATCATCAACGATGTCTTGCAGCCATCTTCGCCTTGGTCTTCCTCTCTTTCTTTTTCCCATTATGTACTCTTCCAAGACGGTCTTCTCTAGAATGTCATGGTTATATTTTATACTGGGTTTATTTACTTCCGTGATGACTGTCTCATCAGGGGTATGTTACGGTTAGCGCAGCATAATGTTACGGTTAGCGCAGCATAATGTTACGGCTCGTTTGTCAAAATGGTAATTAATTTGAGCAAGATGATTTACTGTATGAGTAGTTCAATAATCTTGTACACATCTGCCGACTCGACAAATTAGATTCCTGTCAAATAATATTGTAATGAAGTTTGGACCAAACGATGAAAACATGATTTATTACATTGTTATCGATCTTCTTCTTCTTCTTCTTCTTCTTCTTCTTCTTCTTTTTCTGTTCTCCGTTATCAGTGAAAAGAGAGTTTGTCTGGTTTTTTTTCGTTGCAATACATTTTGCAGATGTGCTGGCATATCTGCGCCTTTCGGCCCGTTATATCCGTTTTCGGCGTGGTCTTTTCTTCTTCTTTTATTCAGGACATTCGGCGAAGACGTTGTTTGTTTTGTAAACTTATAGCTGGTATGCCGGCGTCAACGTTGGCAAACCATAGCTGACCAAGACCCCGTCTCACCTCTCCGTTGGTACCCCCCTTGGTAACAAGTTTAGTCTGGCTAAATGGGCAGTAATCACCATAGTCCCAATGGTGGTGGAGTCTGATAAAGAAGTATTGCACACACACACACACACACACACACACACTGCTATTTATCTGCACTGACGGACTAAAAAAATAGCTGCCAAAATCCACTCCCATGCCGATACGATGCTGTATCTCAACATCTTCACAGCATCTGCTGCATAAAAGAACACCAGCTCACAGTTACAGGGAGATAGGAGGCAAGACAGGACAAGACAAGACAAGACAAGGCAAGACAAGGAAAGACAAAACAAGAGAAAACAAGACAAGACAAGACAAGATAAGAGAAGACAAGACAAGATAAGATAAGACAAGACAAGATAACACACGACAAGACAAGATAAGATAAAATAAGACAAGACAAGAAAAGACACGACAAGACAAGATAAGATAAGACAAGATAAGACAAGACAAGACACTCGAGTGGACTATAATCTGAACCAAGGGCATCACTGAGAGAAAAAAAACATAGACCTTGACCAGCTGTGGTTCTCTAGCCCTGCCACAAGCTGGGTGGCCGATGCGCCTCCAGTTGGAGACGAAGCACAGACCCCGGTTTGAAGGGCTAGAATACTAACCTTTACACCACGCAGGCGTTCAGTGGGGTTTAAACAATTTAGCTTTATTACCCCTCGTATATAAGACGCATCTTTTTTCCTTCTAAAGGAAGTCCTCCAAAACTTCCCCTGCGTCTTATACTCGATTAGGTTTGAGTAGGTCATGGGGCAGAGGTTAGCTGTATTGGACTAACAGTGATTGCCAAGATGAGCATTGTCTTTGCCACCCCCTAAAGCAAGTTAGCACGCGCGTGTTATCTATGATTACATATATGCTAGCATTTATTAGGTCAGTTGCATGTTTTCCGTAAAACTTTTAGTAGGAGAATATCCGGTACCATATAGTCTTGGAATAGAACCTTCTTGAAGGGAGGGCTGTGAAGTTCTTGGAAAATTTGAGTTTTTTTTGTTTTTTTGTTTGAAATATCGTTTGCCAAATTACAGGTGTGTCTTATCTGCCGATGTCTTTATGAGGCGGGGAAAAACCGGTACGTAGATAAATTTTCTACTTTGTGGAAGGAAATATCCTTTGTCAGTTTGTTTCTTTCACCAATTTTAGTTCTTTTTAGATAAACCCACTTCAGTATCTTTAGTTACTTTGTTTTTCCTATCTATCTATCTATCTATCTATCTATCTATCTATCTATCTATCTATCTATCTATCTATCTATCTATCTATCTATCTATCTATCTATCTATCTATCTATCTATCTATCTATCTATCTATCTGTCTGTCTGTCTGTCTGTCTGTCTGTCTGTCTATCTATCTATCTATCTATCTATCTATCTATCTATCTATCTATCTATCTATCTATCTGTCTGTCTGCCTGTCTGCGTGCATGCCTGCCTGCATGTCTGCCTTCCTGCCTGCATGTCTGCCTGCCTGCCTGCCTGTCTGTCTGTCTGTCTGTCTGTCCACGTATTCCTCCTATTCCCTGAAGCTGATTTTTAACACATGTGCTACAGATTTCGTAAACTATCACCAGGAGATTCAAGTTCCCGTATACGTGACAGATATACGTGTCTGAGTGAAATTCCTTTTCTCCTGCGAAATTCGCCGTTTTCATCTATCCATCATCATCTGGGCCGTACCTTTTTTTTCTTTCCACTCTATGTTTTCAGCCCGTGCTCGCGTCTTAGGTTCACTGGGAGGGTACATTTGTTTACCTTCTGTGTCACTGTAACGTGATGTAGGTTGTTGTTGCCCATTGTTTCCTTCCGATGTTTACTGTTTTCTTTCCAGAAGCGGCGTGTGTTTGTTGGCGTCAACAGTTTTTCTTTCCGTTCAACCGTTCCCCCTCACCCCATCTACCCCCCCCCCCCCAACCCCCAGAAAACGTTTTATTTCTCCACGAAACAAAATTAAAAAAGAAAAAAAAACTGTCGGAGTCTTTGTTGGAGTCTTTGTTGGAGTCTTTGTTGGAGTTTTTGTTGGAGTTTTTGTGGGAGTCTTTGTGGGAGCCTTTGTGGGAGTTTTTGTGGGAGTTTTTGTTGGAGTTTTTGTGGGAGTTTTTGTGGGAGTTTTTGTGGGAGTTTTTGTGGGAGTTTTTGTTGGAGCTTTTGTGGGAGTTTTTGTTTGAGTTTTTGTGGGAGTTTTTGTTGGGGTTTTTGTTGGAGTCTTTGTGGGAGTCTTTACTACTTTTGGCTTTGTTTTGTAGAAGATGTTCCCCCCCCCCCCCCGCTTTTCCTGTTTTAGATTTCTTGTTCTAGATTGGAAGTAATAATATTATTATATCCGGGATATAACTATGGGGACTACAATAAAAAAAAATAAGCATAAATATGAAAATCAGGATATTTAAGAGTAATGTTCTAAGTGTACTACTCTATGGAAGTGAATGCTGGAAAATCACCAAAACCATAGAAAACAAGTTGAATTCTTTCCAGACTAAATGTTTACGGAGAATTAGAAAAATATTTTGGCCAAACACCATAAGAACAACAGAAAGGATGTTGAGCAATAGAGGGCTCACCTGGGCAAGAGCAGAAAAAAAGGCGAAGGACAGGCATTTGTGGAAAACCCTTGCGGAAGCCCCATGTGCCCTGGGCACTTAAGGTTCAGAGAGAGATAACTATGGGGGTTTCTAAGTCTAAGGGATGTCTTCACTACATTCAGGATATATCTATGTAGAGTGTTTCTAAGGAATGTCTCACTATATCCATGCTAAATCTATGGAGAATTCTATGACTAAGGGATGTTATCACTACACGCAGGATATGTCTATGAAGAATTCTATGTGTCATCACAATATCCGGGATATATCTATGGAGAATTCTGTGTCTAAGAGATGTCATCATTTTTTTTTCGATGCCTGATCCTACACAACTGTATTCTCTTACTTCGCAATCAATAAAATAAGTGACAGCACTGACGGCGGTGGGGAAGGAACATTGTAACTTCAAGCATCATAGATAATGATTCGATCACTGCCGGTCCCGACCATGTGAGGGAGTCTTGCCCTGCCTCACCCCCACCCCCCTCAAATTTTCGATCAAGTAAGAAAAAAAAACTGATTGTTAATGTGTCTCCCCCCCCCCCTCTCTCTCTCTGAGATGCTCGCAACTGGAACCTGTCATATCCTACAGCACCTGGTTTGACATGCGGGTGATCTAGGCCACATTACTGTTCCGTACCTGGTCCCCACTGCCTAGACCCCGTTCGCCTATTGGAAGCCAAACATGGTTCTCTCTCTCTTTGTGTCTGAAAAGAATAAAGCCAGCGGGAAGTATCTGCTGGCGAGAACTACAAAAAACACGACCGGGTCGCTGTGGTTTTAGTAGATCCCCCTGGTTTGAGTGCTAGTCTGTCGAACATACGTCACCGGTTCTCGAGTTATGCTGCAAAGTGGTCAGTCAGTCAGTCAGTCATTTGCATGTCCCTTGCGGAATTTTGCCTCCCTAACAGCTCTCCCATGTAGGCCTCTCGGTTGTGAGCAAGATGGCCTGCTGCTGATGCGTCCATTCGCAGATTATCAACGATGTCTTGCAGCCATCTTTGCCTTGGTTTTCCTCTCTTTCTTTTTCCCATTATGTACCCTTCCAAGACGGTCTTCTCTAGATTCATCATGACGTTTAATGTGTCCAAAATATTTAAGTTTTCTCTCTTTAATCCTCTTTACTAGCCAGCCTTCTTCAATATTAAGTTCTCGTAGTATGGATATATTTGTTCTTTTTTTTTTGTGTCCATGATATTTGGAGAACTCTTCTGTAGCATCTACATTCAAAGGCATTTATGTGTTTCTCAGCTGTTTTGTTAAGCGTCCAGGTCTCACAGGCGATTAGAAAAAATGCTTGCCCTTAATAAATCTTATGTTTATAGTTCTGTCTGTTACTTTCCACAGATTCTTTGGTTGTTTTAATTTTTTAAGAGCGACAGATTCCTCCTTTTAATTTCCTTCATTATATCTCCATTATTATGCAAAGTGGTATCCTCCAAAAGACAAAAACTACTTCAGTAGTTACCATTCTTTCTGTAAATGTTTGTCTGTCTCTCTTTGTCTGTCTTGCGGTCTCCCTTTGTTCATTGTCTCTTCTTTCTTTCTTCATCTTTATCTGTCTCTTTGTCTTTTTCTTTCGCTCTTTCTCTCTCTTTTTCTCTCGTTCTTTTTTCTCTCATTCTCTCTCATTTTCTCTTCACTTTCTCTTTCGTTTTTTCTCTATATTTTCTCTCCTTCCCTCCCTCTCTCTTTCTCATCGCTAAGAAACATAATCTGTGACGTTCAAAACGAAGAAAACAGTGACTGTCTGACTTATTGACTGACTGACTGACTGACTTATTGACTAATTGACTGACCGACTTATAGGCTGACTGACTTAATGACTGATTGGCTGATCTATTCAGTTATTTCAATCATTTAGTTCCATACGATTTTTGGGGGGTAATTTTTCTTCATTTTGTGCAGTCCTTGGTACGTCCAGTCAGTTAGGCTGTCTTTCTCTAGGCCTTTTTTTTTTGGACATTTTATGTCACACTTTCATCCTAAGAGGACATAGTGGATTTTTCTGCTGTTCTGTCACTTCTTTTTATGTACTGTCCTTGACAAAAGCTGTTTGCCGAAATATTGGAATGTTATAGTTTGCTTTTCATGTCTGTGATGCCGTCTTCTTTGTTTGTCTCCTACTGCTTCCCTCACTGCTTTAATTTCCTCTTTCGTTCCTTCTCTGTGTCTGCACTTACTCCTGAAGTAAGAGCTTTTACCGCAGTCATCAAACATCTGACTTGGTCAGTCTCTCCAGACATTTTTTTTTTTACTTTTTTTTCCTCCCTTGATTTTTTTCATTGACTAGTAGTTCACGTATTTCTGTCCTCCCTGTGACCTGTTGGAAGATTTTGATCGCCTCTTCCTCCTCTTCATCCTCCTCTTGGTTTTAATATGTCTTTTTTTTTTTTTTTGGCAGGTTCTCTTACAACTTTTTTTTTCTTAAAGCTGACAAAATCAGGGGAGAAAATTCACGGAGCTGTGGGGTTTTTTAAATATTCTTTTGGCCTTGGGAATCTCCATGTTTTTAGCCCTGAGAACAGCTGTGGACCCCCCCCCCTCTTTTACGGTCTGAGAATAACTGTAGACCCTCTTTCTGGTCTGATAACAGATGTAGACCCCCTTTTTGATCTGATAATAACTGTGGACCCCCTGTCTGGCCTGAGTATAACTGTAAACCCCTTTTTCTGGTCTGATAACAGCTGTGGACCCCTTTTCGGTCTGAGAATAACTGTAGATCCCCTTTCTGATCTGGTAACAGCTGTGGGCCCCCTTTCTGGTCTGATAACAACTGTGGACCCCCTTTTCCGGCCCGAGAACAGCTGTGGACCTCCTGAGAACAGCTATAAGCCCCTCATTAAAAACAAAAGCTATAAATAGAACCCAGATGATGCTATTTTTTTTTTTCTTTTAAATCGAGTAAATCCATTGCCTGATTCGTGGACTTCAAAACGGGAAGTCATGGCAACAGGAAAACCATGATTATGGCCCAGAATTCATCACAGTTCCGGCCAACAGGGGCCGCAACTCTTTAACAAATTAATCACCATCTGAGTTCATTACTAAACGTAGAATGGAGTAGTCAGACCACACCAAGACTCCACCAGCTCACATTTGAAACAGAATATGGGTTTTATGGTATCACTAGAATAATGGGAAAACCCCATGCATACCCTTCTGTAATTTAGAACTATTCTACTGGATTGTGTTACGCTGCCCGAAATAGTTTTCCCATTTGAAAGTTTTCCCCCAATTTTTTTTTTTTTTTGGTAAATAGTTTTCCCATCTAAAGTTTTCCTATTTCATTATAAATAGTTTTCTCATTTAAAGTTTCTTCCATTTTTCTATAGTTTTTGTTCCCCCATTTAAAGTTTGCCCGTTTGCCTTTATCTATTTTTACCTTTTAAAGCTTCTCTGTTTATCTTTACTTATTCATTTTTCCCCATTTAAAGTTTCTCCTTTTGTCTTTATTTATCTATTTTTCCTATTTAAAGTTTTCCCATTTGTCTTTATTTATCTATATTTTTTTTCGTCCATTCAAATTTTTCCCGTTTGTCTTTTATTTACCAAAGAACAACATAAAGATCTTATTCAACCTAGTCAAAATAACCTGTGATACGTACCTAGAACTCTGCTCACTACAACTCACAACTCTCTCTTTCTCTCTCTCTCTCTCTCACTCAGTCTCTCTCTCAGTCTCTCTCTCAGTCAGTCTCTCTCTCAGTCTCTCTCAGTCAGTCTCTCTCTCTGTCTCTCTCAGTCTCTCTCAGTCAGTCTCTCTCTCTGTCTCTCTCAGTTTCTCTCAGTCTCTCTCTCAGTCTTTCTCTCAGTCTCTCTCTCTGATCACGAAGTCTTGCACGATGAACTGAAGCAGTCTATCCATTCCGCCATTGCCCTCTTGTGACCTTCTGGAGGCTACAGCGATGAGACAAGCCATGATCGGAAGAGAAGATGACAGTTGTTTTTGTTTAGGATTAGATGTTGGGGGGACGCTGTTCCATTTGGCAATCAACGACCCGTAGCTGTCCAAGACCCTGCCCCACCTCTCCGTTGGTAACCCCCCCCCCCAGTGGCAGGCCTAGCCTGGCTAACAGGGCAGTTATTATCACGGTCCCCATGGTGGTGGAGTCTGGTAAAGAAGCATTGCACACCCTATGGTTTATAGTTCCACTCATGGACTGAAAAAAAAAACATAACTGTCATATGCCGCTTCCAACTTGACACGATGCTGTGCCTCAACACTGTGTCGGGTGCAAAGAACACCAGCTGTCAGTTCCAGGGAGGAGTAATAAAGAAAAAAAAAGAAGAAGAAGAAGAAGTTAAGGAGATCTGGAAAAACGGAAAGAAACTATGAAGTGGTGTAGAAATTAAGATTTCACATTTCTTTTGTCCAGACAAAAGAAATGTGAAATCTTAATTTCTACACCACTGGATGACCTCAGGTGCTACTGGAATCCGTGGTTCGAATCCCAGGTAATTCTCTTGTGTGTTTTTCCTTTCTCTAGCATCTCACTAAAGTGCTTTGTCCATGATTTGTTCGAGATCTTGTCCCAGAAAACTGTGTTCTCTCACTTGACCACAATTAGGGTCACGGATGTTTGGAAACAGAGTGTCACAAGAAAATGTCAACGATTTAATAAATTAAAAAGAAATAAGTCCACTTTTAAGCATCAGTCAGTCATTTGCATATCCCTTGCGGAATTTTGCCTCCCTAACAGCTCTCTCTTGTAGGCCTCTCGGTTGTGAGCAAGATGCCCTGCTGCTGATGCATCCAATTGCAGATCATCAACGATGTCTTGCAGCCATCTTAGCCTTGGTCTGACTCTCTTTTTTTCCCCATTATGTATCCTTCTAATACAGTCTTCTCTAGATTATCATGACGTTTAATGTGTCCAAAATATTTCAGTTTTCTCTCTTTAATCCTCTTTACTAGCCAGCCTTCTTCAATATTAAGTTCTTGTAGTATGGATGTATTTGTTCTTTTTTGTGTCCATGATATTTGAAGGACTCTTCTGTAGCATTTACATTTAAAGGCATTTATGTTTTACTCAGCTGTTTTGTTAAGTGTCCAGGTCTCACAGGCATATGTTGCGATGGGAAAGATGCATGCCCTTAAAAATCTTATTTTTGTAGTTCTGTCTGTTCCACAGATTCTTTAGTTTTACTATTTTGAAGAGTGATAGATGTCCTCCTTTTAATTTCCCTCATTGTATCTCCGTTATTAGTTAGTAGTGATCCAAGATATTCAAAACTCTCCACTTCTTCCAGTTTTTCCTCATTGATACATATTTCAGCTGCCTTATTTGTTTTGTCAGTTCTCATCAGTTTAGTTTTCTTCGCATTAAGATAGAGTTTCAAACAGTTGAAACTGTAGAAAAAAAATTTTTTTTAAATTAATCCACACAAACGATCCTGGACACCCACACAAATGATCCTGGACACCCACAGAAACGATCCTGGACACCCACAGAAACGATCCTGGACACCCACACAAATGATCCTGGACACCTACACAAATGATCCTGGACACCCACAGAAACGATCCTGGACACCCACAGAAACGATCCTGGACATCCACACAAATGATCCTGGACACCCACACAAATGATCCTGGACACCCACATAAACGATCCTGGACACCCACAGAAACGATCCTGGACACCCACACAAATGATCCTAGACACCCACAGAAACGATCCTGGACACCCACACAAATGATCCTGGACACCCACACAAATGATCCTGGACACCCACAGAAACGATCCTGGACACCCACACAAACGATTCTGGTCACCCACAGAAACGGAGTATGGTAGGGTGTTTTAAACAGTAAATTAATGAAATTCTTGTGATATCCGCTCTAATGTCGGCCAGGATAGGCGAACCTCAGCGGACCAAGAACCTACCCTAACTAAAAGAACAGGGATCCCCATAGTCCCCATGGTGGTGGACTCTACTAAAGAAGTATTGCACACCCCCTTCTTTTTAGCTCCATTCATGGACTTTAAAAAAAAGTCCCCATAACCCAGTCCCAATGAGAAACGATTCTGCCCCCTCAACATCTTCACGGCATCAGATGCAAAGAACATCAAGTTAGCGGCTGCTGGGAGATTTACGGGTCTCACCTTATGAGCGACAGAGTCAAATTTTGGGAACCCCCCCCCCCCCAAAAAAAAAAAAAAAACTACAGGTCCAGGCGGAGAGAGGAGTTCCTGGCTAGGAATTCCATTAACTGCGACGCCCTCGGTCGGTGGAGAAGGGAGAGAGAGAAAGAGAGAGAGAGAGAAAACGGGGCGCAGAAAAATAAAAAAGAAGAAAGAGGAAAAGCAAGCATCATTTCGCACCATAGAATGAAGCGCGCCCAACCATCAGCGACCGAGCAAGCGAGCAGCGGCGTCTCGGATGATTTATTTGGCACAAACACTTGCTCCCGCGGCGAGAAGAGCCTCAAAAACATGCAGTTCACGCCGACGCGTACACGCCGGCCAGGAAAGTGAAACTATCTGGGCCAAACAGATGGAGGGCTTAGAGGTAAAGGTGACGGAATTCTGACAGATCTGCTGCACTTGGTATGTATGTTTATACCTTGTTTTAACACGTGTTTCTTAGGTAAGGTATTGTTTGTATCATTTTTTTTAAAACCCCGGAAATACGGTTGTTAAAACAGTACACTGTAGGTTCGCCACCCGCCATCGATTCTTGTTTGCTAATCGAATCATCATCTTCGCAGTTCCGATAAGTCCGTGTATACGCTGATCACCATCAGAAAGTAAGATCAGAGAAGAAAGATATGTAGATGGGACGAAGCACTGGAGAGAGGAATACCCAGTTTTTAATCAAGAATAAAACTGGGCAGTTCCCCCAGTCTTTATCGTTGAATGTGAGAAAGAAAGTATTACAGTGTTATATCTAACCTATTGTGTGAATTATGGACTATTGGCAGGCAAATGAGTAAATCATTAGAGGCAACAGAGATGTTATTCCTGATAAGAATGTTAAAGACCTCACGGACAGCCAAGATAACTAAAGAGCAGTGTTTTGCGATAAGCTAGTGAAAAACGTGGTATAATAACAACTATAAGGAAAAAGACAATCATCGTTCTTGGGACATGTGATGAGAAGAGAGAAACTGGAGAACATCATAACAGTGGGCATAAATGAAGGCAGGAGAGACAGGACGACCAAGGGAACAGATGTTAGAAGTCCTGACATTGTGACATGGAAAGAAATCGGCAAGAGAGTTACTCAGAAAATGTCAAAGACCGAGATTTGTGGAGGAGTGTGACCGTCCAACGCCGCCCGACATGGCACGTGATGATGATGATGATGAAAAAATGTCTTCAAATCTTTATAAAATGCCAGTATCACACACCTGATATTCTCTAAAAAAATTTTTTTAACGGAGTAGATACATCGTTCTTTGCTTTATCTTTCCTCTGGTATCTTGAAGTGTTCAGGGGAGATGCATTTGGGGGTTATTTTTTGGGGGGGGGGGGGTGCAAAGGATGGCCTCAGTGACGGTCATGCCATAATTAGCGAGTCTTTCTCTGATACCATCTATCCATCTCTTCCTGTGTCTTTCTCTTGGTCTGTCCTGTAGTTGTTTGGCTGAAGGCTCTCGTGGATGGCTGTGAGAGTGTGTTATTCTCATTAACGTGGCCGAACCACTTGATTCTTTGCTTCTCTGTGTGTCGTAGACATGGTGTGGTTCCTACCATCTGTCTTATGGTGTCATTTCTTAGCTTGTCAAACCCGGTGATGTTTGTTACTTTTCGTGGACATCTCATTTCACATGTGGTTATTTTATTCTGTTGTTTCTTAGCAAATGCCCATGTCTGGCGCTGGTAGCACATCGTTGGTAGGAATATGCTGTTAATTAGTTCTTTCTTAGATTTAAGTTGGAACTATCATTCTTGGCAAACAAAAGAAAAACTGAGAGCCACATCTGAGGCAGAGAAGGACTTCATACGACGTGAATCGTTCTGTCCATGAGCCGATCTCGGAAAGTTACAACTTACCTGAGTGTGACCTGTTAGAAACCTGAAATCGGACAAGAAAGCATCTCAACAAATGTGGAAGAAATACTTCGCGTGCCTTTCTATGATCAAGACTGAGTTTGTTGGAATAACAGGAAGAAATGGATGTAAGAAGACGTGGCTTCTTTTGGAACTCAGTGGATCTAAATATTTTTGAATTGTTCAGGCCAAAATCTTAGACCTTCGAAGTTCTGTTCTTGATTTTTATTTGCGGGACGAATATTGAAAGTCAGTTCTCTACAGAAATGATTCAGTGTCGTGGCATAACATCACACAAGCTCTGTGTTAGTGTGCCTCGCATTGGTACTTGCTGTTTGCGAAAGTCAGCTCGCAACTCAGCCATCGTCGTTCGTGTGTGGCGCTGTTGGCAGTTGGCAACAAGCAGGTCCACACAAGGAAATCTCAGCCACAACGGGACATGCATTGGCCGTCCGAATACATGTCGACATAAAACCTCAGCAGCGAACACATCCGAAACTTTATTTAGTGGTAAGTTGCATACCTCGAGATGTCCAGCGACAAGTATAGAAGGCTTCTTCACATTACATACAGGCACAAGATGTCCAGCGACAAGTATAGAAGGCTTCTTCACATTACATACAGGCACAAGATGTCCAGCAACAAGTATAGAAGGCTTCTTCATATTACGTACAGTCACAAGATGTCCAGCGACAAGTATAGAAGGCTTCTTCACATTACGTACAGCCACAAGATGGCGAGATAATGTGATTCAGTTCCTCTTTTTGAAAAGTCCGTTGACGCACTGTCATGATACAAGAGGTCAGAAAAAAGTTTTAAAAGCGTGGATGTTCGAGGGGGTGGGGAGGAGGGAGTCGCTTATGTGGATTTCCGGGATTGTTCGTGTGAATGTCCTTGGTCGTTTGTGTGAATGTCCAGGGGTCGTTTGTGTGAATGCCCAGGGTACGTTTGTGTGAATGTCCGAGGTTGTTTGTGTGGATGTCCGAGGTTGTTTGTGTGAATGTCCAGGGTCCGTTTGTGTGAATGTCCTTGGGCGTTTGTGTGAATGTCCGAGGTTGTTTGTGTGAATGTCCGAGGTTGTTTGTGTGAATGTCCTTGGGCGTTTGTGTGAATGTCCGAGGTTGTTTGTGTGAATGTCCGAGGTTGTTTGTGTGAATGTCCGAGGTTGTTTGTGTGAATGTCCGGGGTCGTTTGTATGGATGCACAGGGGCCGTTTGTGTGAATGTCCGAGGTTGTTTGTGTGAATGTCCGGGGTCGTTTGTGTGGATGCACAGGGGCCGTTTGCGTGAATGTCCGAGGTTGTTTATGTGAATGTCCGAGGTTGTTTGTGTGAATGTCCAGGGGCGTTTGTGTGAATGTCCGAGGTTGTTTGTGTGAATGTCCGAGGTCGTTTGTGTGGATGTCCAGGGGCCGTTTGTGTGAATGTCCAGGGTTGTTTATGTGAATGTCCGAGGTTGTTTGTGTGAATGTCCTTGGCCGTTTGATCCCATCCAATATTTCGGCAAGAACCTTTTTCAAAGATCGCGTACAAAAGACAACACAACAGATAGAAACACGAAAAACGGATGAAAAGATTAAACTCTTAGATTTTTTTTTTGGCTCTCCTCTTTTTAATAAAGACGGGCAGAAAAGGCTTTTTGTCGAAATATTGGATGGTTGCATGTTATTCATTTTTATATACTATCTTACCTTCTGTCATTCTTATTTCTGCCCAGTTTCCGCACTCTTTCTATCTTTATGTAAAACTAGACCATTCATCTTTTTCTTCTTCAAACTAGAACCAGTTTTACCATATTCGTCATTTCTCTTATCTCTCACAAACAACTTGACATCCATCTCCCTCAAAGCCGTCAACTAGAACAAGAAAAAAGTTGCCCAGCTTAACAAGAAAGACGATAAGTGTCTTCTCATTCCTGTCATGTTTTTTTTATAAGTGTTTCTTTTTAAATTAGTTATTTCTACAATGAGGCGCCAGATGGCCGAGCTGACAGTGCCTTCTACTCTCCAGACTAAGCGGTTCCATTTCGTACTGGAGTCCGCGGTTCTATTCATAGTCATTCCTCATACCTTTTTTAATGTTTCTCTCACGTTTAAAGTGAATTACTTGTTCTTTTTTATGTATCTTTCGCGTCTAAAGTGTTTTATCTGTTTTTAACATTTCTCTCACGTCTAAAGTGTTTTATCTGTTTTTAACATTTCTCTCACGTCTAAAGTGTTTTGTCTGTTTTTAACATTTCTCTCACGTCTAAAGTGTTGTATTTGTTTTTAACATTTCTCTCACGTCTAAGTGTTTTGTCTGTTTCTTTTTTCATTCTCTCACGTCTAAAGTGTTTTATCTGTCTGTTTTTTTTTCATTTTCTTACGTCTAAAGTGTTTTATATGTTTCTTTTTTCATTCTTTCACGTCTAAAGTGTTTTATCTGTTTCTTTTTTCCCATTCTCTCACGTCTAAAGTGTTTTATTTCTTTGTTTTTCATTCTCTCACGTCTAAAGTGTTTTATCTGTTTCTTTTACATTCTCTCACGTCTAAAGTGTTTTATCTGTGTCTCTTTTCATTCTTTCACGTCTAAAGTGTTTTATCTGTTTCTTTTTTTTTCATTCTCTCACGTCGGAAGTGGTTTATCTGTTTGTTTGTTTGTTTGTGTTTTTTTTCTCTCATGTCTAATGTACTTTGACTATTATTTTGTTTCCGAAAACAAATCATACAACACTCCACCCTTGCACTATGTTTCTATACGATATGGTAACCTTCAGAACCAAACCATTAAAAAAAAATATTAAATGGTTAACTTCTCAATATTTTGGTCTGGTTATCTAGTCAGGTATCTTGGATGCTTGTTCACAGAATATGAGGAGCTTAATAACGAAACTGATGTTAGAACACGAAGAACCAATGCTGTTACATAGCAGCTATCCCCGCTGCTTACACACTCCAACATCCAACTTGAATCTAAGAGAGAACTAATTAACAGCATATTCCTACCAACGCAGCGCTACCAGTGCCAGACATGGGCATTTGCTAAGAAACAACAGAATAAAATAACCACATGTGAAATGAGATGTCTAAGAAAAGTAAAAGACAATAACCACGTGTGAAATGAGATGTCTAAGAAAAGTAACAGACAATAACCACGTGTGAAATGAGATATCTAAGAAAAGTAACAGACAATAACCACATGTGAAATGAGATGTCTAAGAAAAGTAACAGACAATCACCAGGTTTGACAAGCTAAGAAATGACACCATAAGACAGATGGTAGGAACTACACCGTGTCTACGACACATAAAGAAGCAAAGCATCAAGTGGTTCGGTCACTTACCGAGAATGATACACTCTCACAGCCAGCCACGAGAACCTTCAGCCAAAGAACTACAGGACACAGATCAAGAGGAAGACCTAAAAAGAGATGGATAGATGGTATCAGAGAAAGACTAGCTAATTACTGCATGACCGTCACTGAGGCTACCCTTTGGGACACCCCCCCCCCCCACACACACACACACAAAAATAGCCCCCAATGCATCTGCCTTCAACACTTCATACTACAAGAGGAGGGATAAGGTAAATCTCAAATTAATCAATTTCTTTGTGCAACGAACCATTTACAATTCTGACACAGGGGAAAAAAAGGGGGTTGGAATTGATTTTGTCTGCCAAATGTTTGGATCAGTATAGGAAAAGTTTAGATTACACTGAAATTACGAGAAAGCTATGGAATATGATATGGAGTCTGGGTGGTGGACCCTAGGATGGTATGATTTTTTTTTTTTATGGTGGTGTTGAATTAGGTTGATATGTACCATTTATGAAGGAGTCCCAAATTCTTTGGCGTAGCAGCTCCACAAACCTGTGAAATATCAAGGTGAAGAGGCGGGAACAGACGGACGCTGAACATTTTTTTTTTTAAGTTGATGAAGAAGTTTCAGTTAATTTTAAGCAGCCATACAACGTGTTTTTATCTGCAGGCAAGAAAACTTGTATCCATTAATCTGCTGTAATCCCGGCTCTAAGGAAACTTGTTGACAAGACGGGAGCTAGGGCAGGTCTTTGAAGATGGGACCTTGTCGGCGTCGGGCGATTCATTTTACCGTACTTTTCATAATAAAAGTGTACATGAATAATCAGTTTTGGGGGAGGGGGCAGGCTATGTAAGAGGCGGTGTCTGTTCTCATTTAAATTAGATTAGGATTCTAAAAGTTGCGGTTGGGGGTGAAAAAGGGGGGGGGGGGGTGTGTTTTGGGACAGCGAATTTTCTTATCAGTCCGTTTTACCTTCTAAATATTAACTTTAATTTGTGAAAGTTGAAGATGTTGAGTAATTTTTCGCTGTGAGTTGATGCAGATGTTAAAAGCATGCCAGGTTTTTTTTTTTTGACTCTTAGAAAAGAAAGTTAGCTCGTTCATTTTCTTGTTTGTATATGTGTGTGTTGTTTTGTGTGTATGTTTGTATGTGTGTGTTTGTATGCGTGTATGTTTGTATGTGTGTATGTTTGTATGTGTGTATACATGTACGTACGTATGTATGTATGTATATTATGTATGTATATGTATATATGTACGAATGTATGTATGTGTATATGTATGTATGTATATATGTTGTATGTATGTATATGAATGTATGTATGTGTGCATGTATGTATATGTATATGTGAATGTGCGTAAGTTTGTTTCTGTATGTATGTATGTATGCGTTAATATATATTTATAAACATACGTTTGTATGAGTATGTGTGTGATAGATAGATAGATAGATAGATAGATAGATAGATAGATAGATAGATAGATAGATAGATAGATAGATAGATAGATAGATAGATAGATAGATAGATAGATAGATAGATAGATATTCAATTATCTTGGATGCATGTTAGTAGAAGATGGAAGCTTGATAAAGAATATTAATGTCAGAACACAAAGTATATATCATATATATATATATATATATATATATATAGAGAGAGAGAGAGAGAGAGAGAGAGTTAGTCATTTGCATGTCCCTTGCGGAACGTTGCCTCCCTAACAGTTCTCCTGTAGGCCTCTCGGATGTGAGCAAGATGTCCTGCTGCTGATGCGTCCATTTGCAGATCATCAACGATGTCTTGCAGCCATCTTCGCCTTGGTCCTGCTCTCTTTCTTCTTCCCATTATATACCCTTCCAAGACAATCTTCTCTAGATTATCATGACGTTTAATGTGTCCACAATATTTAAGTTTTCTCTGTTTAATCTTCTTTACTAGGCACCCTTCTTCAACATTAAGTTCTTGTAGTATGGATCCCCGTGTCCATTATATATATATATATATATATATATATATATATATATAGAGAGAGAGAGAGAGAGAGAGCGAGAGAGAATATACGAAACTCACTATATTATATATTTCTCATTTCAGAAAAAAAGAAAACTATATGGCCATGGATTCCTCTTGTGCCCAGAATAATATTTATCAAGTATTCTGTTACTATATCAGACATCTCCAGCTCCCACTCTGAGAGACCGCGAGATCAAAGCTACAAAAACACTCCACTCCCATCTCTTGGCAACTGTTTGTTTACAAATCCGGTGTCTCCACAAACTGGCAGTCAGCCCAGACTTTGCGATTTTTGAAAACTTTTCACTGTCGCGGAGGGCAAATTTGTAACTCTGTTAAAACTAGAGCTGAATAAGGTCCTATTTTAGTGAACAGTTTGAAGTGAATTTCTGAACAAAAAACATGTGCTTGAAGTGAATGTTCAAGTTTACGATAAGTAAATTTGTGTCATCACCGGGCAATAAGTATAATTTTGTCAAGTTTTGAAGTTTTCGAGAGCTAAACTAGATTCGGAAATGTGATAAGAAACTGGACACCGAGACGGAAGCAAGTTCCGACTCTCATGAGCGAGATGGTTTTTTTTGGGAATGCAGGAGAATCATTTTTATTCCTGGTTTGTGTTCGTGGAGCTTGCTTAAAATGGTTGTCCACAATGTGTTGCCAAATATTGAGTGGAAATAATTTCATAAAGTGAATTCTGCCGAATACGACTGTGTATTCACTGCTAAGGATGTCTGCATATTGGTTACAGGACAAGCTCTGTACAGAATCAAGTTGATTTCAGCAAAAGAAGACTTTTTATTGACTTCAAGAATGGCTGTTTATTGAGTCCAAAAGATGACACTTTATTGGTGTCATTTTTTTTTTTTAATCTCCCGTGATCATTTTCTGTGTGGCTGGTATTAAACTTCGCGGAGACAAATTACAACACTCAGTCTAAGAAACTGACAACTGACAATCCAAGAAAGTGACAGCGTCTGAAAATTTGATCTGCAGACTGTAGTAATTCAGCCCCACGAAAATGGCTGCTTCTCCGTCAGTAGCTGCTGATATTTCTGAGTTTTTGCTGAATGCATCATTGCTGCTGCTGCTTTTGCTGTTAAGCGGTGGTGGAGTCGGCAGAGTGGCATCGCTGCGACTGGATGATCCGTATCCAAGATGCGAACCCATTACAATAAAAATGTGCAAAGATATGAGGTACAACATGACCAAGATGCCAAATCTTGCAGGTAGGTTGCTTCCTTTACTTGAGGGTTTCATTTTGTTGATAATCATCTTTCATCCCGTGTCTTTTTCTTTTATCACACATAGCTACAACACTGATCTGTAGCTAGAGTGTGTGCGTGTGTGAGAGAAAGAGAGAGAGAAAGAGAGAGAAAGAGAGAGAGAAAGAGAGAGAGAAAGAGAGAGAGAGAGAGAAGAGAGAGAGAGAGAGAGAAAAAGAGAGAGAAAGAGAGAGAGAGAAAGAGAGAGAGAGAGAAAGAGAGAGAAACAGAGAGAGAGAAAGAGAGAGAAACAGAGAGAGAGAGAAAGAGAGAGAGAAAGAGAAAGAAAGAGAGAGAAAGAGAGCCGATGTTGCAGTACTCAAGGTGCATGAGACAACGGTCAGCTACAGCTGGTTGCTACCTCCCCCCCCCCTTTTATGGTTGACCAACAACATATAACCAGGACTCTAATCCAGCTCCAAGAGGACACCCCCCCCCCCTGGTAACAGACTGTAGTCTGACCGAGTGTTTAAGGATCGAATGGGAAAGCAAACTCATCCTTATTTAAAAAAAACACCATGCCGAGGTCGGATGTTATGGGTCTAACGATGCAGACATGGCAGCTCTGATGCATACGTGACACACTACAACCAGCACCCTCTTCGGAGAGAGCACAAAATGAATGATGATGATGACGACAACGACGATGATGATGATGATGATGATGACGACGACGATGATGATGATGACGACAATGATGATGACGATGATGACGACGACGATGATGATGATGTTGAGGAAGATGGTGATGATGATGACCACGATGATGATGATGATGATAGAACGACTCGTCTTAATTTCATATGGATCAAAAAGTGATACTAAACCATCGACTTCCAGAAAATCTGTGTTTTTAAAAAAAATGTAAATTATTAACACAGACGTAATTGTAATTAACAAAACTGAAACTATTTTATATTTACACGAAGCTACGAACATGCAAATAAAATAACACAAAGCAACACAAACTGTTATAAGATTTACACGATGCCACAAAACCTGCAGACAGATTTTACTTGAAAACACACAAAAAAACACGAATTGCAGAAAGAGTTGAAGTAATTAATGGCCACTAATAATAAATCATAGAGAACTATTGCCCCAGTATGAACTAGAAGATTTGCATTTCATAACACTAAAATGAAATAAAAATCCATGAAAATGAATTGGTCATGTGCTCCGTAGAGACCCCCAGCAACGTGGCTTAAAACAGCCATGAGATGGATCTTACATCTTTACATCTTTCCCGTGCCGCTAAACGTCACATAGGGCCTGCATGGTAGCTCGCCAAGATGTCCTGTCTTCGCCGAGTTTTTCAGTCTCATCAAGGGATGTTATGCCCACTGAATTGGCTTCTCTTAAAAATGTCCTCTTTAGAGTTTCACGTGCTCGACCTCTCTTTCTTCTGCCTGTTGTGTTCCACTTGATAGCTTGTTTGGGAACTCTCTGGTTGTTCCTTCTCATCACATGACCGACAACCCCCTTTTTCTGATCACCCATGAGACAGGTTGTTGTGTGCTTTTATTAGGTTAATTACTTCTTCTCTTTTACTTTGAATGTAGTAGTTAAATCTTACACTCTTTTGATATGTTTTTTCCTAATTTAATGTGTATATTTGTACTAAATCGAGTGTGTGGGAAGAATGAAAGATGGAGTGATGAAGGGCAGAATGTAAGACGGGCCTGCGTACCCAATTCTTTACCCTTGAAAAATAAAGATTATTCATTCATTCATTCATTCATTCATTCATCTGTCTTATCTCTCTGTTGTTCTTGAATTCGTTCCACTTTGTATCGAGTATTTTCCTTAGGTATTTGTTTTCGAAAGAGTCTAATTTCTTGTCTATTTCTTCAGTTGTTTTCCAGCTTTCACATGCATAAATGAGGGTGGATATTACATTTGAATTGAATAATCTTGATTTGGTTTTTGTGTGTATAACTTTTGAATGCCATATGTTCTCAAGATTCTTGAAGGTCAGTGCTGCTTTTGCAATTCGAATTCTAACTTCCTTTCTGGTGTCACCGTCTTGATCTATGTAGGTGCCAAGATATGCCAGATTGGTTTACATCTTCAACAGCTGTTCCTTCTATGTATATTTTACCAGCATGGTTAATGAGAAGTTTCATTATTTTTGTTTTTTTCTTCTACAGAACCTAAAAAAAATAAAGAAAGCAAAGAACATAAATAAGAAAGATATAGAGTAAACATTTAAAAAAACATTTCTTGGAAAAATGTTTACCATTAATTTACGCGTAATTTACTTGTTTACGTTAATTTGCAGTAACTTAACACATTTTTGCTGAAACGGACGATAAGAGACTTGACGAATTGTTTACACCTAATCTTACCTGAAGAATGCTAAACTGACAAAAAAACACTCAAATTTATGGTAAACAGGGGGACCTGAATTGGCTGTTTATTTAGCTATAAAATTGTGGCGTATTTTTGTTTGTTTAAATTTATGTAAATTTTGTCCTAGTTTTCTCTTTCGGTGTCGTTTCCCTTGGTGGGTTTGTGACCACGTCTGCAGAGTCGGCATTAACGCAGCGTTTTCGGAGGAGAAAAGAGGCGGAGAGTGGCGATAGAGGGTTTGTCGTATCCACTCCGTATCCGGGCTTGTATTACACGCATGGTGTCGGATGGGAAGCCGGCGTTAATGGAGTTGGGTTAGGCTGGGATTATCATCCAGTCATCGTTTTCTATCCTGTTTAATATCTTCTTCAGTGTACAGTGATCGGTCGGTCTCCTCTTTAAATTCTCCCACGTGTACAATCATACATATGATCTCCTTTTTTATGATGTCTCCCTCAGATCTTGTACATCTGAGATATTGTACGGCTGAGATCTTGTATAGTTGAGATCTTGTACATCTCAGATATTGTACGGCTGAGATCTTGTATAGCTGAGATCTTGTACAGCTGAAATCTTTCATAGATGAGATCTTGTACAGCTGAGATCTTGTGAGATTTTGTACAGCTGAGATCTTGTATAGCTGAGATCTTGTATCCATTAGGAAAAAAAATGCTTGCGTGTGACATTAGCAACATTTCACACCGTGTTTTCAATCTGTCGAGAAACTCTTTTATTAATCTCTCGCGAAATCCATGACAACCTCTCCTGAGCCCCTAACAATCTCTCGCGAAATCCATGACAATCTCTCCGAAATCCCTAACAATCTCTCGCGATATCCCTAACAGCCTCTCCCCAAATCCCTAACAATCACTCGCGAAATCCCTAACAGCCTCTCCCGAAATCCCTAACAATCTCTCCCGAAATCCTCAACAGTCTCTCGCGAAATCATTAACAATCTCTCGCGAAATCCCTAACAATCTCTCGCGAAATCCTTAACAACCTCTCGCGAAATCCCCAACAATCTCTCGCGAAATCCTTAACAATCTCTCCTGAAAACCAAACCTACTAACTCTTAAGGGTCTCTTGAGGAATCCTTGGCAATCTCTCACAAAACATAACAATCTGTTCCGAAAACCCTAGCAATCTCTCGCGGAACCCTAACAATCTGTTCCGAAAACCCCAACAATCTCTCGTGAAACCCTAACAATCTCTTCAGAAAACCCTAGCAATCTCTCACGAAACCCTAACAATCTGTTCCGAAAACCCCAACAATCTCATCCGGAAACTTTGCCAGAAACCCTAACAGTCTCACGCGGAACCCGTAACAATCTCTTGCGATAACGAATCTATCGCAGTAACCTAGTTGTGAAACCCTGGTTAGAAATCTAATTGGTTGATAAACCCTGGTTAGAAACCTAGTTGATAATACCTGGTTACAAACCTAGCTGACAAACCCTGATTAGAGACCTAGTTGATAAACCCTGGTTGTAAACCTAGTTAATAAACCCCGGGCTAGAAACCTAGTTGATAAACCCTGGTTGTAAACCTAGTTAATAAACCCCGGGCTAGAAACCTAGTTGATAAACCTGGTTGTAAACTAGTTAATAAACCCCGGGCTAGAAACCTAGTTGATAAACCCTGGTTGTAAACCTAGTTAATAAACCCCGGGCTAGAAACCTAGTTGATAAACCCTGGTTGTAAACCTAGTTAATAAACCCCGGGCTAGAAACCTAGTTGATAAACCCTGGTTGTAAACCTAGTTAATAAACCCCGGGCTAGAAACCTAGTTGATAAACCCTGGTTAGAAACATACGTTTAGAAACTCTGGGAAATGGGAATAAGATTATTGTTCCTACAGTGACCCTTTAAACAAATTCGGTTATCTTCTCAATAATTATGTTATCTTCGTTTCGTTGTATTGCTTGTTCTCTCTATTCTCTTCATAATCAAATCTTTTCCTGTTATCTTACATTCTCATCTAACCCATGTGTGTGTGTTTTGTTTTTTTTTTCTTCTTTCATTTCCAGATTTCATAAATCGCAAAAGTGTTATTATTATTTCGCCAAAATATTTTCTCAGGGTGTAAAAGGACCTTGACATTAACGCGTCCACGTGGCAGGGTAATCCATCAGTTTTACTGTCCTGTAGATGCAAACTTCCGGGGATAGGGTTTTAACGCTTTCCACTTTTAGAATCTGGGAGGTTCTTGTGCCCCCTCTGAAGTAGAAAAACAATGGGCCAAGAAAAGAATGTCGGAGGAAAAAAAAAAAAACTTGTTTATTTCCATGTTCGTCCGCTGCACACTCGGCACATGTGGCTGTTTCCCATGTTGCATCATGTATTCCCTACACGCAGCCAGCAAACTTGGCATGATAAGACAACCCGTTAACGCCCCGCAACCCACCCAGATAAAGCTACGACTGCCGAGGATTATCACAATCAAATACGAATTGCGGGGGGAAATAAAGTGTGATAAACTAGACAAGACGGGCAAATAAACTAGATTTTAAAAAAGTCAAATAAACTAGATAAAACAGTCGAATAAACTAGATAAGACAGTCAAATAAACTAGATAAAAAAGTTAAATAAACTGGATAAGACAGTCAAATAAACTAGATAAAACAGTCAAATAAACTAGACAAAAAAGTCAAACTAGATAAAACAGTAAAATAAACTGGATAAAAAAGTTAAATAAACTAGATAAAACAGTCAAATAATCTAGATAAGACAGTCAAATAAACTAGACAAAAAAGTCGAACTAGATAAAACAGTCAAATAAACTAGATAAAAAAGTTAAATAGACTAGATAAAACAGTCAAATAAACTAGATAAGACAGTCAAATAAACTACATAAAAAAAGTAAAATAAACTAGGTAAAAAAGTCAAATGAACTATATAAAAACAATCAAATAAACTAGATAAGACATTCAAATAAACTATATAAAAAGTCAAATAAATTAGATAAAAACAGTCAAATAAACTAGATAAAACAGTCAGATAAACTAGATAAGACAGTCAGATAAACCAGATAAGACAGTCAAAAAAACTGGATAAGACAGTTAGATAAACTAGATAAAACAATCAGATAAACTAGATAAGGTCGATCGAGATGGTCTCCGTTCGTGGAGCAACATAAGAAGCCAGGCTTTGCAACCAGCTGAAAGTGCTTCATCCTGTTTTCTTACGAACGTCCCCTAGGAATATGAAAAGTCGGGACAGTCTGTTATGGTTATCACTTATGGTAACCATTATCATCGGGATATGAGACCCTGAAATTGATGAAATCTATTTTTTTGCTTTTCTGATGTGCGTCTAGTAATAGATCTATGTGCGTCTAGTATCAGACTGATGTGTGTTTAGTAACGGAAAGATGTGCGTCTCGTAACAGAATGACGTGCATCTAGTAACAGAATGATATGAGTCTAGTAACAGATTGACCTGCGTTTAGTAACAGAATGATGTGCGTCTAGTAATGGAATGACGTGCATCTAATAACAGAATGATGTGTGTCTAGTAACAGATTGACGTGCGTCTAGTAACAGAATGATGTGCGTCTAGTAACAGAATGATGTGCGTCTAGTAACAGAATGATGTGCGTCTAGTAACAGATTGATCTAGTAACAGATTGACGTGCGTTTAGTAACAGAATGATGTGCGTCTAGTAACAGATTAATGTGAGAATGATGTGCACCTAATAACAGACTGATGTGCGTCTAGTAACAGATTGATGTGCGTCTAGTGACAGGCAGATTCTCTCCGTTACTAGGACTGATGCGTGCCTGGTAACAAGCTGATGTGTGCATTATGATTATGACGATGATAATAATGATGCTTCCGTGCTCCCCATGGTGGTGGAGCTTGTAAGTAAGCTCGTTCACTACCCTGCAAGTCTTCAAACAAGCCACTACCACCCGGTCTCATACCACCGTCTTGTCTGCGAAACACGAACTTACAGAAGATCGGGAGAAAAAAAAAGAGAATATGGATCAAGACCCTCCTCCTCTGTCCTTTTTCCCTAGATAATTCTTTCTCCAGGATTATCCGGATTATAGGGGCACTAATGATTATTTCTCCCCGAGGACTTTCTAGATTGTAGGAGTGATCATTTCTTATGAGAAGTTTCATTTTCTTTCTTTTTTTTTGTGTCAGTTTCTTGTCCCACGTTATTATTGTGTTGTCCCACTTTATTATTGTTATCCCACGTTATTATTGTGTTGTCCCACTTTTCTCAGGTGACAAATGAGACGCGAAAGTTAGTAATTACAGCGTACAGAAGATAAGGCGTGGAACAGTAGAAGTGGTGCCGTATTCTTCTTGCGCTGAGTAGTATATACGGCATCATCATCGTCTATCACAACCTCCATCGGGAGCATAGGCCACGGATAAATGCTCCCCAGTCATCCCTGTTCTTGGAATTATTCTCTCTGCTTCCTTCCATGTGTATCCCTTGTCCTTCCTTCTCCAGGTCTTCCTCGATCTCCTTTTCCCCTGAGGATTCGATGTCAGTGCTTGTCTTGCCCTGGTGGTGTTGGTTTACCTCAGTGTGTGACCAATCCACCTCCGTTTCCGAGAAATGATTTGTAGGTTCATAAGCTTTTGTCCTGCTTTTTTCAGAAACTTCCTTATTCCTGATTTTGTATCTTCACTTCAAATTTCTATTTTTCTCTGCTATCACAGTCTTCAAGACTGTTGAAGCTTACCTTTATATATATATATATATATATATATATATATATATATATATATATATATATATATGTTAACATGAATGGCTTGTTTTCTTTTGATCTCCTGATTTAGTTGGCATCACTTTCCAAGAACATGACATGAAAACGCAGGTAAAGCTAACTCTGCTATGCCATGGAGACATCCTCAAAAGTTCCAGCTTTCCGAGCCATTGCGGCTCTTTGCTGGCACACCAGACTTGTCTTCATTCCTCTCCGTTCTTAGTCTTCTCCTGCCAATTGTTCACTACGAGGCCTCGTAGGTCTTCTCTCAGGTTGTCAAGCCACGGGTTGTTTAGGTCTGTCTCTTGGTTTGCCTCCGTTTATCACTTCTGTACAAGCCCTTTTTGTCTGTCTATTCTCGCCTATCCTCTCCAAGTGTCCGAGTCGTCTCAGTCTGTTGTATTTTATAATGGTAGTTGTAAGGGGAGATTGGAATAGAGTGTGGATTTTTTTATTTCTAATTTTCCATTCTTGTGATATAGTATCTCTAAAAGGTCTGTAATATCAGTCCGTAAGAGTAGCGTAAGAGCAGGTCAACACACTACAGGGTGACGTGATCAGCACATTAGATGGTGATGTGGTCAGCACATTAGATGGTGATGTGGTCAGCACACTAGATGGTGACATGGTCAACACACTAGAGGGTGACGTGATCAGCACACTAGATGGTGACGTGGTCAGCACACTAGAGGGTGACGTGGTCAGCACACTAGATGGTGACATGGTCAACACACTAGAGGGTGACGTGATCAGCACACTAGATGGTGACGTGGTCAGCACACTAGAGGGTGACATGGTCAGCACACTAGAGGGTGACGTGGTCAGCACACTAGAGGGTGACGTGGTCAGCACACTAGAGGGTGACGTGGTCAGCACACTAGAGGGTGACGTGATCAGCACACTAGATGGTGACGTGGTCAGCACACTAGAGGGTGACGTGGTCAGCACACTAGAGGGTGACGTGGTCAACACACTAGAGGGTGACGTGGTCAGCACACTAGAGGATGACGTGGTCAGCACACTAGAGGGTGACGTGGTCAACACACTAGAGGGTGACGTGGTCAGCACACTAGAGGGTGACGTGGTCAGCACACTAGAGGGTGACGTGGTCAGCACACTAGAGGGTGACGTGGTCAGCACACTAGAGGGTGATGTGGTCAACACACTAGAGGGTGACGTGGTCAGCACACTAGAGGGTGACGTGGTCAACACACTAGAGGGTGACGTGGTCAGCACACTAGAGGGTGACGTGGTCAGCACACTAGAGGGTGACGTGGTCAGCACACTAGAGGATGACGTGGTCAGCACACTAGAGGGTGACGTGGTCAACACACTAGAGGATAACGTGGTCAGCACACTAGAGGATGACGTGGTCAGCACACTAGAGGATGACGTGGTCAGCGTCACGCCTGACTGCTTTCCCCATACCCAGCTCCAGAAGTATATTGGTTGCTGTAACACCTACGACCAGTTTCTAACCAAAGACCTTCACCATAAAAGAGTAATCCTCCAACAACATGGCCACTCCCACTCCGGGTATATGACATTTTTCGCAGTTGCGACCACCCATAGCTCGATCACCCATAGCTCGATCACCCATAGCTCGATCACCCATAGCTCGATCACCCATAGCTCGATCACCCATAGCTCGATCACCCATAGCTCGATCACCCATAGCTCGACCACCCATAGCTCGATCACAAAAAAAAAGGCGCTTTAGTTTACCAGAAACTTCATTTTTTTGTTTATTCGTTTTGGTGGGGGGGGGGGGGGGGTTCTTCCACAAAACGAGAACAAATTCGATGACTTCTCTTTTCTCCGATTGTCTTAACAAAGACCCCGTGGCTTAGAACATTCCAGTACATCTCTATAACTTCCTCGTCTTTGACATTTACAGCAAACCCAACTTTTGTTGACTAGCGAGTTATACCCCATCTTAACTTGGGTCTTCAGGCAACCACGGGGGAAGAAATGAGGCTCCAAAAACATACCCGCCGACATTTTCGTTTGTATATATATCCCCAGGTCTCAAAGAATAGACAGCTTCCCCGCCTTCAAAGAATAGACAGCTATCAAAGGAGAGATTAGTTCTTTGATGAGAGTCTGGAAAAAGTCTAGTCTGCCGGGAACTTTGACGTATTCTTGCCGTCTTTTTATTGCCAACATGTAGGAGGGGGATGTTTTGTGTGAAAGGTGGGAAATGTATAGTGTGATATATGTGGATAGGTTGAGGCAGAGAGAGAGAGAGGAAAGGAGGGAGAGAGAGGAGGAGGGAGGAAGGGAGAGATAGAGGGAGAGAGGGAGAGAATAGGGGAAGGAGGAAGGGGAGCGAGAAAGAGGGAGAAGAGAGAGAGAGGAGGGGAAGGAGGGAGAGGGAGGAGGAAGGAGAGAGAGGGAGGGGAGAGATAGAGAGGATGAAGTAGAGAGAGGGAGAGAAAAGGAGGAAGGAGAGAGAGGAAGGAAGAGAGAGAGAGAGGGAGGAGGAAAGAGAGAAGGAGGGACGGAAAAGAAGGGAGAGAGGAAAGGAGGGTCAGAGCGGGAGAATAGACAAGGGAGACAGAGAGAGGTAAGGAGAGAGGGAGAGAGAGAGGAAGAGCGAGAAGGAGGGAGAGAGAGAGAACAAACAAATGAATAAACTTTATTCTCAAAGAATGAAAACTGAGTAGATAGACCCGTTTCACCTTCTGCCTTATATCTCCGAACTTTCATTCCAATCCCATCTTTCATCATCATCATGAGTACAGTACTAGTAACATAAAACTTTAAATAAATATGAAACGTTCTTGGAGCATTCTTAGGCGTCAAGTTGGGTTTCCTTGACGAACTGGCAACCCTCCGTCTTAGGGTTGCCAACATTGCCACACAGTTTGGTCCGTTTTGGTATTGACTGTAGGGGTGTGTATCTTCTTTGCTGCTCATTTGTAGAACTTTCTTTTTTAGATTTTTTTAGAATAGCTATATAGTATATGTGATGTTTTGATATATTGTATCATGTTTTTAGAATCCCTATACGGTATAATATATGTAATGTTTTAAAACTATATTGTGTCATGTTTTTTAAAAATCCCCATACAGTATCATATATGCGATGTTTTAATATGTTGTATCATGTTTTTAGAATAGCTATGCAGTATCATATATATGATGTTTTAAAACTGTATTGTGTTTTTCTTAGAATAGCTATACAGTATCATATATGTGATGTTTTGATGTGTTGTATCACGTTTTTAAAAATAGCTATACAGTATCATATATGTGATGTTTTGATGTATTCTATCATGTTTTATAGAATCGCTATACGGTATCATATATGTGCTGGTTTAAATCTGCATTGTATTATGTTTTCTAGAATCGCTATACAGTATCATATATGTGCTGTTTTACATTGTAGTGAAATATAAAAGTATATTAGATTGAAACTATAATATTCTTTCTATAAAAATAAACTACAGAAATGTTAAAGGAAAAAAAAAACAATGTAACTTTCTAACTTCTGCCTTCATTTTCAAAAAAAGCATGAACATAACAGGGCCGTCTTAACAGCATCAGGGACCCCTGGGCAAAGTAATGCACTGGGCCCCTACCATTCCTCTCTCACTTATGCAAGTAATGTTAGGAATTCACAGTGTTACAGAATAAGAAAGATATTCTATAACATAATAGGGGTTGTAACTCAGTAAATTGTGGTCAGAGTTGTTAACGACTACTCAGGTGATTTTGCAGGCACGGAGCGAGTATTATCTCCATGTTTCCATTGGCCGTTTAGTCACAGGGTCTGGGGTTCCTTTTGCACGGGCCAAAGACTTCTGCTTGAGATGTGTGTGTGTGTGTGTGTGTGAGAGAGAGAGAGAGAGGACGTCTAATTTTTGGAGTTGTTTTTTTTTTGTCTCGGATAGTTGTTCGTATTAGTTTTAATCATTGGGTAGGTTTTCGTAAATGTTAGTTATCCTTTAAAGGACAAACTGTTGTGTAAATCATTATGAAGTGTTTTGGGAACGTGACTGTCCTTTTTAGGACAAACTGTGAAATGTAATTCTGTTGGAAATTAGGCAGAGATATTTTGGAATGATTGAGGTCAGTATGTTTTTCAAGTCTGAGTGTATTTGGTAGATTCCTATGGCGATCGCAGCTCACCCGGATATTTTGTGTACCTTTGTGTTGATTTCTTCATTTCACTTTACATTCGCAATTTTATTTATTATTTATTTATTTTTATTTTTTTTTTGCGGTCATTCATATACATGTTTTGTATTTTTTTCCATTAAAGCTTTTCTTGCTGTTACTGCAACCAACTCCTGACTTCTGTGATATGTGGACTCAGTGATAACTGTGTCATTTGTCACGCATTGTGGTTGAGTTGCCATTTGTCACGCATTGTGGTTGAGTTGCCATTTGTCACGCATTGTGGTTGAGTTGTCATTTGTCACGCATTGTGGTTGAGTTGCCATTTGTCACGCATTGTGGTTGAGTTGCCATTTGTCACGCATTGTGGTTGAGTTGCCATTTGTCACGCATTGTGGATGAGCTGTCATTCGCGTTAGACTGGTCGTGCTCGTGTGGTCGACAACGCAGTGCTCTTGTCACTGTTGGCCTGGGTTGCTGTTGTTGTTGTTGTTGTTGCTGATGCTGTTGTTATTTCAGTTAGCACTGTGCATATCTATGCAACGTTTCCGAATCTTAGTGCCGCAGGCGAGCAAATAGCTGTTTAAAAGTGCTGTATAGTGTTCAAAAGAATGAGATACTGATTCAATATATATCCATGGGCTGGCTGCCCCCCCCTCCCCCACCCCCACCCCCATACACTTGCGTTAAGAGAGCACTGCATATCAGGGGGTTAATGTTTTCGCACTGTTTCCTCCCTGTAGATTCACATCTAAATACTCTCCAGAAAATAACGTTTTAAATGACGAAAGAAGGAAAGAAAAACAAAGTAAATAGCGTCTAAACTGATTTTTGAGAAAAGGAGGGGGGGGGAAGGAGAGAGAATTGAGGAAGAAGAAGAGATGGTGGGAATAAATAGATTATTTGTTGTATCTGACGACCTGGTTCTCAGAGAGTTCGTGAGCAGAGTTGAACCGCGTTGGTGAGCAGGATTTGAGAGCTTTCAATATCTGACGTGGATTGAATTGCATATGTAGATAAGCGTTATTTAATGCATGACACATACATCTTCTCTCTCCCTCCTTCCTTCCTTCCCCCCCCCTTAATCTTTCCTTTTTTCCCCTTGCTTTAGAAGTTTCTTTCGTTGCTGGTTTCATGAATTTGACGAATATTCTGAGTATGGGGTCTCTCTTATGGCGGTCTGGTTGGCTGAGTGGTTAGGCGCTGGGTCTAATAATCCGGTGGTACCTAGTTCAAGTCCCAGCATTGAAGAATTTTGTTTCTTTTTTTTTCCTGGTACCAATACAACTAAAAGGCTCCAGGGTCCACCCAGCCTCTAGAAAATGGGTGCCAGAGAAATCTGGGAAGGTAAATGCGGCCAAGCGTGATACTGACCTCATCAGACTTCCATGTTCTGAAGGTCAGGGAAATACGGAGCTAACACCGTATCCCCAAAATGTCTTTATAGCATGGGAAATGGGGGTTTTATCTTTACCTGTCTTGATTATGATCACGCAAATCCTAGCATTGTCATACATGATAAAAGAGTAAGATGTTATTTGATAGAAGTGAAACTTTAGGCAGCGAGATATATGGACATGCAGAGACCTAGGATAAAGATGTCGCTGTGGTGTAGTCGTTAATGCACTGGCCTGACGATCAGAAAGTCCCGCGTTCAATCCCCCGGTGCTGTGGATTTTTTTTTTTTTTTTTGGTCCGGCTGACCAGCACTAGGGTCATTTCACTTCAGGAAACGGGTACCTGGGACTGTTCTGGGACATACCTGGCCCACAGTAAAAAAAAAAAAAAAGTTAAAGGTAATCCTGTCATGCCTTAGAGGCACATAGGGATATGGTGTTAGTGCCCATGCTGTAGATTATAAACGTGGAAGCACTGGGTGCACCTGTAGGGTCTGCATCCAGTTTCTGGGAGATAAAAGTGGCTTGGAGACCTGGATGGGTTGGGTGTGTGGGTTGGTGAATATTGTCTGAGGGATGCGGGTTAAATTTGCCTGTCTGAATCCGCTGTTGGCGAGATCTTCAGCTGCCGTGCGTGGAGCGGTGCTCTTCCCGGCCAATGAAGAAATTTGCAAATGAGGTTGCCGCGCAGCATCACTGCGGAAAAGGTGGTTGAAAGAATAAAGCGAAGCAAACAGTCAAATCACGGCACCTCTGGTCTGGAGGTCGGCCACGTCCTGAGTGCAAACATATCGTGTGAAATGCATGAACCGGTTTGTCCCAGAGGTTAAGTCACTGCTGGCTTGACTTTTCAAATGCCGCGCGTGGAGTGAAGCTCCTCCCGGTTAAGGAAGTAAATGCGGAAATAAAGGTTGCTGTGCGGCGCCGATGGGAAAAGGTGGTGGAAAGTGAAGTTTAACCTGGTATGTCCAGTAGTATCGCTACGAGAGCTATACCACGGCACCTCTGCTCTAGAGGCCGCCTACGTCCGAAATACACCTACACTGGTGAAATATGCCTAAACCGGCACACACCAGGGGTGGAACTCGATGGCTAGACATGTCATGCCACCTCCGCTCTAGAGGTCGGTAACGCCTGATAAACACCCATACTGGTGAATTTTGCCTAAACCGGCTCATACCAGGGGTGAATCTTGAAGGCTATGAATGTCACAGTACCTCTGCCCTAGAGGTCGGTCCCGTCCCAAACATGCCCATACTGGGAAATGCCTAAACCGGCTCAACCCAGGGGTAGAAGTAACTAGTGGCGAGGATTCGTCCTCCTGGACAAAAGCTCCATCCTGGTCACAACTAGGAAGGGTAGCGGCCACGACTGCAAAATGCTGAAGTCGGAGACACTGGACCAGGGAAGTCTAGATAGGCAACCACCTCTCACCCGGCGGGGATGTCTGCGTATCCTAATCACGCTGAGGTTTTCCGGTGAGAAAGTCCAACCCTGGACTGGATGGGCAACCACCTCTCACCCGGCGGTGATACACGGGTATCTCATAACACGTCGAGGTTTTCCGGTGAGAAAGTCCAACTCTGTCCTGGGTGGGCTAACGCCTCTCACCCAGCGGGGATGCACTGATATTCCAAACACGTCGAGGTCTTCCGGTGAGAAAGTCCAACCCTAGACCAAACTGGTGCAATGAAAACCACGGTGTCACGCAATCCCGCTTCCGAGACCCACCAAGAATACAGGCTAAAGCACTGTGATACTCTGAACCCCTTGTGGTCCTTCGTGGAACTCATGTGGTCTATTTTGGACCACACAGGGGACCACCGGACCTAACGAGGACCACATGTGTGAATTCAGTAGGTTCACAGTGCGGTTTTTGGTGGTAGAAGTGAACGAAGAAGAAGAAGAAGAAGAAGCCTGTCTGAATCCCAAGAGAAGACTTTAAAAAAGGGGGGGGGGAGGGGTTCCTCTTATTAGACTCCACCACCTTATGAAGCTACGAGTATCTAAGCACTCGTCAACAGTCAGGATTAACAGTCAGGATTAACAGTCAGGATTAACAGTCAGGCACAACAGCCCATTACTAAGGACATTTCAAAGAGGTTGGATAGCAGCAACTGGATTATCTGGGACAATCATCTATGCCCACTTCTCAAACCCACGGCGAGGCTCCACTGTCCCAACTTTCTCCAGATTTTTCTCCTGAGCCTACTCGACCATCTTTATTATCTCCTGTGACCTCGTCCATGTTTGCCTTGATCTGCGGGGTTTGTATGAAAATTCCATCAGTCCTTCTGTCATTAATCCATTAAAAAAACCTTTTCATTAGTCCCTGTGTCATTAATCTAATGTTATCATTTCATCACTTCCCGAATCATTAATATGTTTTTATCTTTTAATCTGTCCCTGGGTCATTTCTCTGTTTTTATCCGATCACTAGTTCCTGTAGCATTAATATATTTTTTTTAAATCTTTTCATCATGTCCCTGTTTCTTAACTCCAGGGAAGAGGCAAGTGACCCCCCCCCCCCCCCCCCCACCCGGGTAAGATTGTTACCACAGTAAAAGAATGTATAACGGTGAAAATCTTTTCTGGTTGATGTTTTAATATACAGGCTTAATTGATAAGTCTGTGAAACATTTTAAAACTTCGTAACAAATAAACTACGTAACGGATCATGAATGTTCTTCGCGCGCGCGCGTAGCTCACGTGGTTTGCCGCTAGGAAGTAGCAGTAGCAAGTATGGTGTTCAGTAAACCTGAGCAGTCATTTTGTGTTTTGGAATACGCGAGAACCTCGTCCGTTGTAACTGTGCTGCGACGATTTCGAGCGGAGTTCCAGAAGCAGCGCTTGTTTTCAACAGTATCAAGAAGTTGTTTGCGAAATTCCGCGATGAAAGCCGGGGCTTCGAGGACGTACAGCGGCCTTTTTTATTTTGTTTTCGGAGTTTCAGACAATAATGCCTGTCTTCTCTCTTTCTTACTCTCTCTCTCTCTCTCTTTCTGTCTCTTTCTTTTTCTCTCTCTTCTCTCTCTTCTCTCTCTTGTCCTCTCTCTCTCTCTCTCTCTTCCTCTCTGCCTTCTCTCTCTTTCTCTCTCTTGGGAAGAATGAAAGATGGAGTGATGAAGGGCAGAATGTGAGACGGGCCTGCGTGCCCAATTCTTTATCCTTTAAAAATAAAGATCATTCATTCGTTCATTCATTCTCTTTCCTCTCTCTCTCTTTCTTCCTCTCTCTCTCTCTCTCTTCCTCTTTCTCTATTTCTTTCTCTCTCTTCTCTCTTTCTTTGTTTCTCTCTTTCTCTCTCTTTTTTCTCTTTCTCTCTCTCTCTTTCTCCCGTTCCATTTCTCTCTCTTTCTTTCTCTTTCTCTCTCTTTCTCTCTCTCTCTCTCTCTCGATGGATAATTGTTTTGTTATTTTTACATTTTATTCATCCTCCCTATGTTTTTATATACTTGAATTAAATTGAATAATTGGAAAGAGTGAATGATAAGAGACAAAGGGCCAGTATGTCAGACGGGACTGCTTGCCCAATTCTTCAACCCTTTCTAAATAACGTTCAATCAGTCAATCAATCAATCAGTCAATCAGTCTCTCTCTATCGTCTCCTCTCTCTCTTTCTCTCTCTCTCTCCCCCCTCCAAAGCCATATGTGAACACTGTTCACTTGCACCTGAAATGGCTTTAGCCTCACCTGAGCTGATGATATACAAAGGCTTCGCTTTCATCTACCTAGTCTCTAAGGACATTTGATTTCAAGCGTCGTTTTGTTTTGTTTCGTATGTGTCCTCTGTAGTATTTTTAATACTGTTTTGTTTTTTGACTGCTAGACAAGAGCATATCTGCAAACTTGAATTTAGTTTCGGTTAGCGTGAAGTCCAGCGTCTCTCATATTTTTTAATCCCACGAGACCTTTACATTATCTTTTTCTGATCCCACAGTATAACTAATATACATATTAATATATCTACGGAGCGCTGTACATTTGTGTGATCTGTAGATGGTAGATATCATAATCCAGGAATAATTTGCCAGTTCTCTTTTTTTTTATGCTAAAAATGTGGTATTTTTTTTGGAAATCTAGTTTTAAACTTGTCTAAATATTTGTTTTTAACTGCAATATGTTGCGGGTCTCCGGTCATAGCAAGTACAAATAGAGATGGGGAGGGGGGAGTGCGAGAGAGAGGGAGAGAGAGACAGAGAGGGGGAGACATAGGGAGAGAGGGAGTGACAGAGAGGGAGAGAAACAGAGGGGGAGAGACAGAGAGGGAGAGAAGGAGTGACAGAGAGGGAGAGAAACAGAGAGGGAGAGAAGGAGTGACAGAGAGGGAGAGAAACAGAGAGGGAGAGAAGGAGTGACAGAGAGGGAGAGAAGGGGTGACAGAGAGGGAGAGAAACAGAGAGGGAGAGAAGGAGTGACAGAGAGGCAGAGAAACAGAGAGGGAGAGAAGGAGTGACAGAGAGGGAGAGAGGGAGTGACAGAGAGGGAGAGAAACAGAGAGGGAGAGAGGGAGTGACAGAGAGGGAGAGAAACAGAGAGAGACAGAGAGGGAGAGAAGGAGTGACAGAGAGGGAGAGAAACAGAGAGGGAGAGACAGAGAGAAGGAGTGACAGAGAGGGAGAGAAACAGAGAGGGAGAGACAGAGAGGGAGAGAAGGAGTGACAGAGAGGGAGAGAAACAGAGAGGGAGAGAAGGAGTGACAGAGAGGGAGAGAAGGAGTGACAGAGAGGGAGAGAAACAGAGAGGGAGAGAAGGAGTGACAGAGAGGGAGAGACAGATAGGGAGAGAATGAGTGACAGAGAGGGAGAGAAGGAGTGGCAGAGAGGGAGAGAAGGAGTGACAGAGAGGGAGAGACAGATAGAGAGAGAAGGATAGACAGAGAGGGAGAGAAGGAGTGACAGAGAGGGAGAGACAGAGGGAGAGAAGGAGTGACAGAGAGGGAGAGACAGAGAGGGAGAGAAGGAGTGACAGAGAGGGAGAGAAACAGAGAGGGAGAGAAGGAGTGACAGAGGGAGAGAGACAGAGAGGGAGAGAAGGAGTGACAGAGAGGGAGAGAAACAGAGAGGGAGAGACAGAGAGGGAGAGAAGGAGTGACAGAGAGGCAGAGAAACAGAGAGGGAGAGAAGGAGTGACAGAGAGGGAGAGAGGGAGTGACAGAGAGGGAGAGAAACAGAGAGGGAGAGGGAGTGACAGAGAGGGAGAGAAACAGAGAGAGACAGAGAGGGAAGAAGGAGTGACAGAGAGGGAGAGAAACAGAGAGGAGAGACAGAGAGAAGGAGTGACAGAGAGGGAGAGAAACAGAGAGGGAGAGACAGAGAGGGAGAGAAGGAGTGACAGAGAGGGAGAGAAACAGAGAGGGGAGAAGGAGTGACAGAGAGGAGAGAAGGAGTGACAGAGAGGAGAGAAACAGAGAGGGAGAGAGAGACAGAGAGGGAGAGACAGATAGGGAGAGAATGAGTGACAGAGAGGAGAGAAGGAGTGGCAGAGAGGGAGAGAAGGAGTGACAGAGAGGGAGAGACAGATAGAGAGAGAAGGATAGACAGAGAGGGAGAGAAGGAGTGACAGAGAGGGAGAGACAGAGGGAGAGAAGGAGTGACAGAGAGGGAGAGAAACAGAGAGGGAGAGAAACAGAGAGGGAGAGAAGGAGTGACAGAGAGGGAGAGAAACAGAGAGGGAGAGAAGGAGTGACAGAGAGGGAGAGACAGAGAAGGAGAGAAGGAGTGACAAAGAGGGAGAGAAGGAGTGACAGAGAGGGAGAGAAACAGGGAGAGAAACAGAGAGGGAGAGACAGAGAGGGAGAGAAGGAGTGACAGAGAGGGAGAGACAGAGATGGAGAGACAGGGAAAGACAGAGGGAGAGAGAGACGGAGAGAGAGCGAAAATGGAATTTGGAATGAATCTTGTTAGTCTGGTGAGTACATCTTTTAAAAGTCAGTAGTGGGTTTGGCTGAGTCCAGTCTAGTGAGTACAGCTTTGTAAAGTCTGAGATAGCTCTAGTTGTGTATAGTCTAGTACACATGTGGGCAACTCTTGGCCCATGGGCCACATCTGGCCTGCAGCAACATTTAAAAAAAAATTTTGGCTCGCAGTCAATCCAGGTAGTTTCTTTAAAAACAATATAATTTGCCGAAAATATTAACAGTATTGGTTTTACACTATAGAATTACAATAGCCTGGCTTGATAACTTAAGTATGTCTGTCTGTATATATATATATTTGCCTTAAGGTTAATTATGTACATTTTGCTGACTGCGAGGCACGTAAATCTGCCATTTTTAAAAGTGTATGGCCCTCGTGAAAATGGAAAAAAAAAGTCTTGTGTGGCCCGCCTAACAAAAACCGTTGTCCGTGCCTGGTCTAATGAGTACGGCTTTGAGGAAGTCTTGAACGGCCCTGCAAACAATTTTCTTCAGTTTCTGTTCACTTGTCTACATCGGTGTCTATCTCTTGCTCCCTAGATTTCCATGTTGTACGGTTCTGTGTCTATCTCTTGCTCCTTAAATTTCCATGTTGTATGGTTTTGTGTCTATCTCTTGCTCCCTAGATTTCCATGTTGTATGGTTTTATGTCTATCTCTTGCTCCCTAGATTTCCATGTTGTATGGTTTTGTGTCTATCTCTTGCTCCCTAGATTCCATGTTGTATGGTTTTGTGTCTATCTCTTGCTCCCTAGATTTCCATGTTGTATGGTTTTCATTTTCCGTTTTGATACAGGAGGTAAGAGTTTAAACCTGTTTTCGTCAGACAGGGGCGTGTTCATTTCATCGGGGTTTTTTTTTAGGGGGGAGGGGGGTCAACTTTTAATCTTTTGTTTCTTAACTTCTCTGTTTCACCTGGCCTCCGCTGATGACAGGCAATTTAGGACTGTTTATACAAGCAATTTATGTGAAGCAGAATACTGTAAGGTATAAAATGTCTTGGGGCTGACACGAACTTTTCAATCTCGGGGCCCGGCTGTAGATTATAGTCTACGTTTGTCTTCTTCTTCTTCTTCTTCTTTGCGAGAAGTGTTTGTTAGTGAAACAACTGGAGCAGGACCGTGGGTGAAAGGAGGAGGAAAGGTAAGGAGAACTGGGTGTATGTGTGCTTTTGCGACTGGACCCAGAAAACAAGTTACGTTGAGAAGTTTCGCACGAACTTTCTTAGCCTTCACTGTTTCGCTTTGATCGTCTGATTTATAACTCCACGAATTGCACAGTTAATCTCCCCTTGCTGTGTGATTTATTGAAGTGAGTGATGAATTGTTGAGTGATTCGTTTTCCTGTATGCTGTTTTTTTTTTCTTTTGCACACAGTGAACTTTCTGTTTTGAGAATGAATTCCAGGGCGGGCGAAGATGTGGAAGCTGTTCCGTTGTGAATTTGTTGTGTGGAAGCTGTTCCGTTGTGAATTTGTTGTGTGGAAGCTGTTCCGTTGTGAATTTGTTGTGTGGAAGCTGTTCCGTTGTGAATTTGCTGTGTGGAGAGAAACAGAGAGGGAGAGACAGAGAGGGAGAGAAGGAGTGCCAGAGAGGGCGAGACAGAGAGGGAGAGACAGGGAAAGACAGAGGGAGAGAGAGACGGAGAGAGTGAAAATGGAATTTGGAATGAATCTTGTTAGTCTGGTGAGTACATCTTTTAAAAGTCAGTAGTGGGTTTGGCTGAGTCCAGTCTAGTGAGTACAGCTTTGTAAAGTCTGAGATAGCTCTAGTTGTGTATAGTCTAGTACACATGTGGGCAACTCTTGGCCCATGGGCCACATCTGGCCTGCAGCAACATTTAAAAAAAAATTTTGGCTCGCAGTCAATCCAGGTAGTTTCTTTAAAAACAATATAATTTGCCGAAAATATTAACAGTATTGGTTTTACACTATAGAATTACAATAGCCTGGCTTGATAACTTAAGTATGTCTGTCTGTATATATATATATATTTGCCTTAAGGTTAATTATGTACATTTTGCTGACTGCGAGGCACGTAAATCTGCCATTTTTAAAAGTGTATGGCCCTCGTGAAAATGGAAAAAAAAAGTCTTGTGTGGCCCGCCTAACAAAAACCGTTGTCCGTGCCTGGTCTAATGAGTACGGCTTTGAGGAAGTCTTGAACGGCCCTGCAAACAATTTTCTTCAGTTTCTGTTCACTTGTCTACATCGGTGTCTATCTCTTGCTCCCTAGATTTCCATGTTGTACGGTTCTGTGTCTATCTCTTGCTCCTTAAATTTCCATGTTGTATGGTTTTGTGTCTATCTCTTGCTCCCTAGATTTCCATGTTGTATGGTTTTATGTCTATCTCTTGCTCCCTAGATTTCCATGTTGTATGGTTTTGTGTCTATCTCTTGCTCCCTAGATTTCCATGTTGTATGGTTTTGTGTCTATCTCTTGCTCCCTAGATTTCCATGTTGTATGGTTTTCATTTTCCGTTTTGATACAGGAGGTAAGAGTTTAAACCTGTTTTCGTCAGACAGGGGCGTGTTCATTTCATCGGGGTTTTTTTTTAGGGGGGAGGGGGGTCAACTTTTAATCTTTTGTTTCTTAACTTCTCTGTTTCACCTGGCCTCCGCTGATGACAGGCAATTTAGGACTGTTTATACAAGCAATTTATGTGAAGCAGAATACTGTAAGGTATAAAATGTCTTGGGGCTGACACGAACTTTTCAATCTCGGGGCCCGGCTGTAGATTATAGTCTACGTTTGTCTTCTTCTTCTTCTTCTTCTTTGCGAGAAGTGTTTGTTAGTGAAACAACTGGAGCAGGACCGTGGGTGAAAGGAGGAGGAAAGGTAAGGAGAACTGGGTGTATGTGTGCTTTTGCGACTGGACCCAGAAAACAAGTTACGTTGAGAAGTTTCGCACGAACTTTCTTAGCCTTCACTGTTTCGCTTTGATCGTCTGATTTATAACTCCACGAATTGCACAGTTAATCTCCCCTTGCTGTGTGATTTATTGAAGTGAGTGATGAATTGTTGAGTGATTCGTTTTCCTGTATGCTGTTTTTTTTTTCTTTTGCACACAGTGAACTTTCTGTTTTGAGAATGAATTCCAGGGCGGGCGAAGATGTGGAAGCTGTTCCGTTGTGAATTTGTTGTGTGGAAGCTGTTCCGTTGTGAATTTGTTGTGTGGAAGCTGTTCCGTTGTGAATTTGTTGTGTGGAAGCTGTTCCGTTGTGAATTTGCTGTGTGGAAGCTGTTCCGTTGTGAATTTGGTGTGTGGAAGCTGTTCCGTTGTGAATTTGTTGTGTGGAAGCTGTTTCGTTGTGAATTTGTTGTGTGGAAGCTGTTCCGTTGTGAATTTGTTGTGTGGAAGCTGTTCCGTTGTGAATTTGTTGTTTAGAAACTGGCATTTACATGTACGGGCGTGAAGATAAGATTTTGATTGTTGCCTTCTTGTATAGAGTGAGAGAAGAACATAGTTTGCTGGGTCTTGCTTGTGTAAAGAGAAGGCGAGAAGAGAACACGAGTTAGAGTCGGGGGGACAGAGACAAAGTTTGAAGCAATTCTGAATGAGTCGGAGCTGGTAGAATTATACCATGTATGAAGAAGTCGGAGGCGGAGTCGGAGAGTAAAGAAGTCGAGGAGCTTAAGTATCAGAGGCATTACTGAATGGTCGGAATCTGTGGAAATCTCCCTCTTCTCTCCCCCCTCTCTCTACCTCTCCCCTCTCTCCTCTCCCTCTGCCCTCCCTCTTTCTCCTCATCTCTCTCTTCCTCTCTCTCTCCCTCCTCTCTCTCCCTCACTCCTCTCTCTCTCTCCCTCTTTCTCCCGTCCCTTCAGTGCCCAAGGCACATGGAGCTGCTGGTAGCAAGAGTTTTCCCACTTCTCTCAGTCCTTCGACATCTTCTTGGTTGTGTTCCATGCCTGCCCCATGTTTACCAGTATCTCTCTTCTGTACGTCTTCATGTCTCTTTGGATTGTCAGATGACTCTTTCACCCCGCGGAGTCCACGTAAAGCTGGTGCTGTTAACGATTGTAAGGATTCGTTCTGTCATTCTCATAATGTCTGTCATTCTCATAATGTCTGTCATTCTCATAATGTCTGTCATTCTTCTCATAATGTCTGTCATTCTTCATAATATGGCCAATCCATTACCACCTTCCCTTTCACTCCCTGTTGACAGTGGTATTATGTCTGCCTCTCTTAAGAGAAGCTCATTACTTGTGATGTCTGGCAATCTCTCTGTCCCTCCCTTCTCTCTTTATTTTTAAAGAGACACTCCTTTTATCTTCCGCATGCACCTGGTTCGAAAGGTGTCTAGTGTACCCGCGGTTGTCTGTGTCATTTTCCAGCATTCTCTCCCGTATAATCAGTCAGCCAGTCAGTCAGTCGTATGCATGTATCTTACGGAACTTTGACTCTCTAACAGCTCTCCTGTAGACCTATTGGTTGTAAGCAAGACGCCCTGCTGCTGATGCATCCATATGCAGATTATCAGCGATGTCTTGCAGCAGCCATCTTCGGCTTGGTCTTTCTTTTTTTTTTCTTTTTCCCATTATGTACCAAGATGGTTTTCTCTACATTCTCATGACGTTTAATGTGTCCAAAATAGTTACGTTTTTTTCTGTTTAATCCTCTTTACTAACCAGCCTTCTTCAATATTAAGTTCTTGTAGTATGGATATATTTGTTCTTTTTTGTGTCCATGATATTTGAAGAACTCTTCTGTAGCACTTACATTCAAAGGCATTTATGTGTTTCTCAGCTGTTTTGTTAAGTGTCCAGGTCTCACAGGCATATGTTGCGATGGGAAAGATGCTTGCCATTAAAAATCTTATTTCTGTAGTTCCCTTATAGTAAGACATTTAAAACATTGCTTTTGTTGAAATATACCATTTATATAGTGTCCGAATCGAATCACTGGAGTTAAAACAGTAGAAAAACCAGAGAAGTCGCGTCAGACATTAACAAATGCAGTAGTCACTGTGGGAGAGTCATAGCAAGATATTAAAATAATAATCTCTGCAGGTCTTCTTCTTCTTCTTCGTTCGCACTGTCTGTCTATATCTGCAGTCCTGTCTCTTGGATAAATTTCACTGTTTTTTGTAACTCATGTATGGAACCGTAGAGCTTATCTTCTTTAGTGGTTTCACTGGGCCAGTAATTATTTCTCAGTGTCTCGTAGTTGATGCAGTTCTGGAGGATATGTTCCACGGTTTGGGGCACCTGGGCACATGTACATAGATTAGTAGTACCAACCTTAAACTTTGTATACATATGACTTCGGAGTCGGCTGTGTCCTGTTCGGAGACGGAAGATGGTGACTTGTTCCTTTCTGTTTAGCATGTGATAGTCATCATGTGGTGGTGTTTGTGGCTTCCTGTAGGTTTTTATCATGCTTTTCTTCTGATTATAGGTGACTGGTATGTCTGGTTGCTCCATTTCAGTGCCCTCTTTGGCCAGATGGTCAGCTTTCTCATTGCCTGGTATCCCACAGTGGGAGGGAATCCACTGCAAAGTGACTCCATGTTGTAAGCCAATTTTGACAAGGCATCCTTAAGGTCTGGTAGTTTGTTGCACTGAAGAGCCTCCAGTACTGATCTTGCATCTGTGAGAATTACTACAGGACATGTATCAATTCTGGAGTCTGATAGTTTTTCAACTGCAGCAATAATTGCCCTAACTTCTGCATCAAAGTTGTTGCAGTATTTACCAGTGGGTATGGAAATCTTGTCAATGGTGTTGTTTGGATATTCAATATATGCTCCTGCCCCACCATTTTTTATGGCATTATGTGCAGATCCATCTGTATACACACGTATCCAGGTGTCACAGGCATATGTTGCGATGGGAAAGATGCTTGCCATTAAAAATCTTATTTCTGTAGTTCCCTTATAGTAAGACATTTAAAACATTGCTTTTGTTGAAATATACCATTTATATAGTGTCCGAATCGAATCACTGGAGTTAAAACAGTAGAAAAACCAGAGAAGTCGCGTCAGACATTAACAAATGCAGTAGTCACTGTGGGAGAGTCATAGCAAGATATTAAAATAATAATCTCTGCAGGTCTTCTTCTTCTTCTTCGTTCGCACTGTCTGTCTATATCTGCAGTCCTGTCTCTTGGATAAATTTCACTGTTTTTTGTAACTCATGTATGGAACCGTAGAGCTTATCTTCTTTAGTGGTTTCACTGGGCCAGTAATTATTTCTCAGTGTCTCGTAGTTGATGCAGTTCTGGAGGATATGTTCCACGGTTTGGGGCACCTGGGCACATGTACATAGATTAGTAGTACCAACCTTAAACTTTGTATACATATGACTTCGGAGTCGGCTGTGTCCTGTTCGGAGACGGAAGATGGTGACTTGTTCCTTTCTGTTTAGCATGTGATAGTCATCATGTGGTGGTGTTTGTGGCTTCCTGTAGGTTTTTATCATGCTTTTCTTCTGATTATAGGTGACTGGTATGTCTGGTTGCTCCATTTCAGTGCCCTCTTTGGCCAGATGGTCAGCTTTCTCATTGCCTGGTATCCCACAGTGGGAGGGAATCCACTGCAAGTGACTCCATGTTGTAAGCCAATTTTGACAAGGCATCCTTAAGGTCTGGTAGTTTGTTGCACTGAAGAGCCTCCAGTACTGATCTTGCATCTGTGAGAATTACTACAGGACATGTATCAATTCTGGAGTCTGATAGTTTTTCAACTGCAGCAATAATTGCCCTAACTTCTGCATCAAAGTTGTTGCAGTATTTACCAGTGGGTATGGAAATCTTGTCAATGGTGTTGTTTGGATATTCAATATATGCTCCTGCCCCACCATTTTTTATGGCATTATGTGCAGATCCATCTGTATACACACGTATCCAGGTGTCACATGGATATTTGTCATCTAGAACACTAAGTGTGGCTACTGATCTTACAAGACTGCTCTGCATCTCACCATTCTGCACACCTTTCACTTCAGTCTGAATAGTTATTTGTGTATAATCTGCTTCTTTCCATGGTGTATGCTCTGGTACAGATGATAATGGAGCGACTACAGTTGGAAGGTCAGGTATCAGCTTACGCATACGCTTGGCCTGATGAATGAAGCTGCTTCTTTAAGCCGTCCTAATGCCAAGTTATTGAATCTCTCCTTCAGGGGATGGCTTACAGAGCTAAGGAATTTTCTCCCATGGTCATGACCTTTGTGTCTCTACGTTCCTTTAGCGCTTGAACACCAACTATTTTCTGCATTTCTACTATTGGTGTGGACCTCATGGCACCTGTGATAATCAGTAGTGACTGATTTTGAACCTTGTCTAGATTATGCAGCGTAGTGTTTGATGCTGTGCACCAAGATGTTGAGCCATATTCTAAATGGTAGAATACTTTGCTGATATACGTTCTTGAGGATTCTTTCACTAGCTCCCCATGTAGTCCCACTTAATTTTCTTAATATGGCTAGTTTTCTTCTGGCTTTTGCTTCTGCACTGTTGATGTGTTGCTTCCAAGTCAGTTTTGAGTCAAGAGTCACTCCTAAGTAAGTGGGTTGGTTGTCCATCCTTAAGGGTATTTCATTTACAAAGAGCTTACCTGCTTTCTGTTTAGATGAGAGGGTGAACAGAGTGGTACTTGATTTTTCTGTGTTGATACTTACACACCATTTGTTTGTCCATGATGTCAAGATGTCTGCTGCTCTTTGGAGTCTCTGTGTAGCAACTGTCGCATATTCATCTGTACACCACATGACCAGATCATCTGCATACAGTGCTGCTTTGATTCCATAGGGAAGTTCCTTGACCAGGTCATTAATGAATACAAGGAATAGTGTAGGCGAAAGGACTCCTCCTTGTGGTACACCGTGTCGCAGAAGTACTTTCTGGCTTTTGTGTCCATCCATTACTACTCTAGCTCTTCTATTGTGTAAATAGGACTTTATCCAGTTGTACAGTCTTCCATTCACATTGCAGTTTCTTAGTTTCCACAACAGACCTTTTTTCCATACTTTATCAAAGGCTTTCTTCAGGTCTATCCACGCTGCTAGTACAAGGTTTTTCTCTTGGAATGCATCCTCAATCTCTTATCTCTGCAGGTAAAGGCTGCGCCAACCGCCCAGTGCTTGTGGCAAAATGGGCCCCCAGACTCCTGAACACATACTACAGATCTGCACTATATATAGAGATCTCAGAGCCCATGTAATGGCCCAGAGAGAGAGAGAGAGAGAGAGAGAGAGAGAGAGAGAAGCAAGGGGAAGAAACTCTGGGGTTCCTATGAAGACCTCCTGCTGACAGCTGGATTCATGGAGGTGACCCAGCTCCTTGTTTAGGAAGCTGAGGATACAAAACTGAAAGAAGAAGAAATAATACAGGAGTCAGAACAATATATTACATAATACAGGAGTCAGAGCAAGACATTAAATAATACAGGAGTCAGAGCAAGACATTAAATAATACAAGAGTCAGAGCAAGACATTAAATAATACAGGAGTCAGAGCAAGATATTACATAATACAGGAGTCCGAGCAAGACATTGCATAATGCAGGAGTCAGAGCAAGACGTTACATAATACAGGAATCAGAGGCAGACATTAAATAATACATGAGTCCGAGCACGATATTACACAATGCAGGAGTCAGAACAAGATATTATATAATACATGAGTCAGAGCAAGATATTACACAATACAGGAGTCAGAACAAGATATTATATAATACATGAATCCGAGCAAGATATTACACAATACAGGAGTCAGAACAAGATATTACACAATACAGGAGTCAGAACAAAATATTATATAATACATGAGTCAGAGCAAGATATTACACAATACATGAGTCAGAACAAAATATTATATAATACATGAGTCCGAGCAAGATATTACACAATACAGGAGTCAGAACAAGATATTACACAATACATGAGTCAGAACAAAATATTATATAATACATGAGTCAGAGCAAAAGATTAAAAAATACAGGAGTCGCACCAAGACAATAAATAATACAGGAGTCAGATCAAGACACTACATTAATAGCACAGGTCCCTGCCGGTAGGCCTAAGATATCATGTCCTTCTATAACACCCTGTGCATCTCAACAGTCTCGTTACTGAGCATTTCCCGTGCCAAGATGCCCAAACCATCAGACACCTTCTCTCCTTGTCTACTTCTGTCTCTTCTACCCTCGATCTTCCCTGTTGCCATTATGTGCTCTAGTCTCGCCTCCCCTTTGTATCCTGAATTCATTTTTCTGTAACGTTTTCATTATTTTTTATGTCATAAGGTAGTTTGTTTGTTTGTTTTTGTGAGCAATGAACATAGAAAGAAGGAAATTAATTTTTATATACTTTTTCATGTTTCTTTTTTAAAGAATGGATTTTACAAGTACAAAGAAGTTCTCTGAAACATTGGCCAATTTTGTTTGACTTGACAGAAAAAAGTACACTCTGCACAATGAAGAGCAAAGTTTTAGAATGCTGCTTGCCCGTTACAGGTTGTTTGACAGAAGGCTGTTATATATGTTCCTTTGAGTATCATCAATAATGATGTTTTTTCATTTACGAAATATTACAATTTAAACGAAGTGGTACTTGTATAATTATGTATGAATGAGGAAAAACTGGAAGAGGTGGAGAGTTTTGAATATCTTGGATCACTGCTAACTAATACTGGAGATACTATGAGGGAAATTAAAAGGAGGACATCTATCGCTCCTAAAAAAAAAAAAATAATAAAACAACCAAAGAATCTGCGAAGAGGAACAGACAGAACTACAAAAATAAGATTTTTAAGAGCATGCATCTTTCCCATCGCAGCATATGCCTGTGAGACCTGGACACTTAACAGAACAGCTGAGAAACATATAAATACCTTTGAATGTAAATGCTACAGAAGAGTTTTTCAAATATCATGGACACAAAAAAGAACACACATATCTATACTACAAGAACTTAATATTGAAGAAGGCTGGTTAGTAAAGAGGATTAAACAGAGAAAACTTAAATATTTTGGACACATTAAACGTCATGATAATCTAGAGAAGACCGCCTTGGAAGGATATATAATGGGAAAAAGAAAGAGAGGAAGACCAAGGCGAAGATGGCTGCAAGACATCGTTGATGATCTGCAAATGAATGCATCAGCAGCAGGCCATCTTGCTCACAACCGAGAGGGCCTACAGGAGTGCTGTTTGGGAGGCAAAGTTCCGCAAGGGACATGCAAATGAATGAATGAATGGTACTTGTGAGTACGGCTAAGATACAAAAGGCTAAGCTAGAAATCTCATTAACCAGAATGATGATGGGGGGATTCCCGCTGGTGGTGGAACCACAGAAGAAGGGTGTCATTCTGCTCCATTAGGAGAACTGGAGAGGAAAGTCACCATAATCCGCACCCTATCCGACGTGATGCTCGTGTTTTATTGTTGTTCACGCTGTTGTCTGTTACATGGAGCTAATGTTTTCTAAAAAAAAGTTTCATGCCATAAGGCAAAAATAGCGAAAATAATTTCACTGTTATTGTTTAATTTATCAGATAGTTCTAGAAGAAAACTCACAGGTTTTCCTTTCGTTTTTTTTTCAGGTCAAGACAACCAAATCGAGGCTGATGCCCGAATTCAGGACTTTCTACCTTTGGTACAGACAAACTGCTCGCGGCTTCTGAAGTTCTTCCTGTGCTCACTGTACGCACCAATGTGCACCGAGCTTGTTGGAGAAACACTCACCATTCCAGCCTGCAAGTCCATGTGCATGCAGGTCAAGGCCAAATGCGAGCCTCTTCTTCAAACTTTCAATTTTGAGTGGCCGGAAATGCTCGCTTGCGACAAACTTCCGGAAAGGTCAGATCCTAAAAATGACCTTTGCATGGCTGCTCCTAACAGCACGGACGAACCAGAACTGGATGCCAGATCTCTGATTAGGCCACGGCTGGAGGAATTTGAAAACGAATTGGGAAAACTGGATAAAAATATGGATTGGAAGGCTATTATCAAGGAGAGGCTCATCAAAAATCCATGGTTGATTTCATCGTCAACTACAGTCAAGACAAGCGGAGCTTCACACTCGAGTTTATGCCCTCCCAGGTTTGTCCACGTGGACAGCATCCCGGAAGCCAACAATACATGTGCCCCTCGCTGCGACGTGGACGTCCTCTTCCGTAAAGAGGACAAGAACTTCGCCGGCGTTTGGATGATTGTCTGGGCGTCACTTTGCTGCTTCTCAACCTTGCTGACGGTCACCACCTTCGCCGTGGACACGTCCAGGTTCAAGTACCCGGAGAGGCCAATCATCTTCCTGTCCTTCTGCTACCTGGTACAGTCAGCGGCCTACATCATCCGAGCGGCCACGGGTTCAGAATCTGTGTCCTGCGACACGGCCAGGGACGGCCGCCCGTTTGTGATACAAGAAGGCCTGGAAAGCACCTGGTGCATTATTGTCTTTCTTCTTCTTTATTTCTTCGGGATGGCGTCGGCAGTCTGGTGGGTGGTCCTCACCGTTACTTGGTTCCTCGCCGCGGGACGAAAGTGGGGCCAGGAGGCAATAGAGGCCCTGTCCAGCTATTTCCACTTGGCCGCCTGGGCTATTCCCGCGGTGAAGACAATCGTCATTCTGACCATACGACGTGTGGACGGGGACGAGCTCACCGGACTTTGCTACGTGGGCAACCAGGATCCTGACGCGCTGGCCGCTTTTGTCCTGGCTCCCCTGATAGTCTACCTCGTGGTCGGCTTTATCTTCATCTTGGCGGGATTCGTGGCCCTGCTTCGTATCAGGAACGACCTCAGACAGGACGGTGTCAGCACAAACATCCGCAAGCTAGAAAAACTCATGGCCAAGATTGGCGTCTTCTCCGCTCTCTATACTGTTCCGGCGACGTGCGTGATTGGGTGCTATTTTTACGAGCGAATCAATTTTAAGCAGTGGCGTGGCCAAGCCATGGGCATGTCCTGCCCTCTAGATTCAAGCCCGCCTTCAGTGCCCCATGAAACATCACACGAATGCTCACTAGACCGCTCAATTCCTACAGTGGAGGTATACATGCTGAAGCTTTTCATGTCCCTGGTCATTGGTATCACCAGCGGGATGTGGATCTGGAGTGAAAAGACCTTGACCTCCTGGAGGACTTTCTGTACCAGGAGGTTCTTCAGACGCAAGGGCAATAACTTCCATGTGGAGTATCACCCAGCGCCGGTCATCATGACAAAGAGCGGCAGCCAGAACACCAACAAAGGTAGCAGCCGCTGCAGCGCGTCCACAAGCACAAAAGTTATTGCTGCCAGAGTGTGAGGTACATGTTCATAAACAACGATTGCACTTTTATTTGTTATTGTTCTGAATACTGTTGGATCGAGGCTTTTGTTCTTATGTCCAGTGATGGTGATGGCACGATGGTGATGGTGATGGCACGATGGTGGTGGTGATGGCACGATGGTGATGGTTTGATGCTGGCTTTGGCGGAGTTCTTCGTGATAAGAGACAAAACGGCATATTGGCATGCCTTTCTTATTTCCCTGGGGCATCTAATAATAAAATGGGCTGACACACCCCCCTTCAGTCCCTGGCGTGTCGGTGACCTCCATCACTGCGTGACGTCTGTGTCGATCATCTCTCTTTGTAGACCAGGCTGTTGTGATACATACATTTTTTTTATTTACAAGCATTGTTTCAAGAAAGCGATGAGTGTCGTGGCTGTGTTGGTAACCCACCTTGGCTTCCCTAAGGCCTCTACCAGGGTTGCAAATACTGCACGCATTTGTCAGGAAGTTGTTTACTGGTAGGACTGGCTTAATGACTGACAACTTGTCTGTCATCATCAGGTTAATTAAGTGTCTTGTGGAACAAAAAAGCTCGGGTAATTGACATGAAGTGGAAACGCTGAAGCAGCCCAGGGAGCTGCTGGGGGGAAACGTTTAAGACAGTCTAGTCAGAGAAGGCCAGAAGCCTTAAATAAATGCGTTTGAAGCGACCTCTTCATTTACCCAGCTTGCCTTCCAGACAATTCCCGTAATTAAACAGTTCACATACGAGCCGCATGTCCTGCTATATGGTTCAACAGCAAGTGTTACGACCAAGACAATACAACAGAGCATACAAACATTCATGAACTACTGCTTGAGGAGGATTTTAAACATTAAATGGCAAAAACGAGATCAGGAACGAGGAGGTCTGGGAAAGGGCAGGACAAGGACCTGTGAACCTACAAATCATGTTAAGGAAGTGGAGGTGGACTGGGCCACACTTTGAGAAAATCCGACACCAAGATAGCAAGACAGGCGCTGACATGGAATCTTCCAAGGAAATAGAAAACAAGGAAGACCTAGACTTACTTGGAGAAGAGAAATGATGACAGTTCTCAGAGACAAGGGATACACATGGAAAGAAGCAGAGAATAATTCCAGGAACAGGGATGACTGGTGAGCCTTTATCCGTGGCCTATGCTCTCAAGGGAGTGAAAGGCGATGATGATGATGTAAATAGTCGTCAATAAAGAGGGCAAAACATGCCTAAAATAGTCGCTCTTGCATTAAGAGAATGTTCCAGATAAGACTCTTCCGGGACACTCAGAGAAATCTTCGCAAGGTAGAGAGGGGTTTGCGGCTTCATGAAAGGGTTCAGCTCTTGTGGAAATCAACTGTCACTAAGGCTGAGGTGGAGAGAGAGGGAGATAGAGGGAGAGAGAAGAAGAGAGAGAAAGAGGGAGAGAGAGTGAGGGAGAGAGAGAGGGAGGGAGAGAGGGAGATAAGAGAGAAAGAGGGAGAGAGAGTGAGGGAGAGAGAGAGAGGGAGAGAGACGGAGAGAGAGAGGGAGAGAGAGGGAGATAGAGGGAGAGAGAGAAGAGAGAGAAAGGGGAGGTGAGGGAGAGAGAGAGGGAGGGAGAGAGACGGAGAGAGAGAGGGAGAGAGAGAGGGAAGAGAGACTGAGAGAGAGAGGGGAGAGAGAGACAATGAGGTAATCGATCATGTTGCCCGTAACGCTGTTGCAATGATTCCTATGAACAGAACAGATATACTAAAGTCTGTGGCCGAGGAACTGGGACAGGAAGAGAAAAGGGCACGTGCTGGTAGTATATATCTACAGAACTTGAGAGACAGAAGTGTGAGGAGGTGGGAAGAAAGACCCAGGTGATTGACTGGTAGATTTTGAGATTGCCAGAACCAACAGCTAAGTGGCACAGTTGGTAGTGTTGGTACATATGTTATGGATGTGCCCCGAGTGCGATGATGCTATTTCCCAGATTCAAGACCCAGGATCCAGCTGCCATTATACGAGGGCCCATCATTCATTTTGTTTTCTTTTTTAAGAAAAGTGGTTCCCAAACTCTTAAAATCCAGTGTCCACATTTCCAACTACTCGCAAGTTGAGGACCCGCTGTCTTACATCCAGTGCCGTAGAACCTTTAATGTTTCTATTCTAGAAACAGCAATACCAAATTGACGAAGCAGACGTAGGGCCCCTGATAATGCACTCCGGGCAATTTGTTGTCCGTAGGGTGTCCACAGGCTGAAAACCACTTGTTTAAAAGACTTAATTTTGTCATGAGTGGTCTCTAACTACAGGTCACAAGCCAAATCTAGGTTGCGGAGTGGTGTGATGTAGGTCTATGAGAAGAGTGAGGAAATAACAGTTACATGAATTTAGAGGAACCCTGTTATTTTATGATTTCAAATATAAATGTTAAAATAACAACAAGAGCGCACGTGAAAGGCGTTAAAATAGTTTTTTTTCCTGTTAATTTTTGTCAGTATTTTATCTTTAAATCTTTTTTTTTCCATGAGCTATGAGTCACGCATCATTGTTAGTTTAGGGGGCGGTGCTAAAACAAAAGCTTGAGATACGCTGTTTTATTTGCTAGAAGTATGGCAGCCGGTAAATGACGGTTCTTGAAATAGGCTACAATAAAAAAAAAAGATTTTCAGAATGGCAAACAGGCCCCCCCCCCCCCCCCCCCCCGAGAAAAGAGCGCTGATGTTACCAGGGAACAGGTGTGAAGAACACTTCCCCAAGATTGTCTCTTTGACTAAGATAATCCCGTATATGATATTTACACGTTTAATACGGGAAGTGTGTATCTAACACGGAAAGACAACGACAAAAAATTTTTTGAAACCCGTAAGGAAAGGTATCAAAATGACAAATTAACGGAAGTGTACACCAAAGCATGTCATACAGGACCTATCTCACGTAGCGTGATTTCTTATGAACAAATGTTTGATGGTTCACTTATCGCTTTGCGTTCTGAGGGTCTTGCCCTCGCACCACAAACTTCACATATAACTAAACCCATTTGACCGATACAAATAGTGGCCGGGGGAGGGGGAAAGAGATTGTGTGTGTGTGTGAGAGAGAGAGAGAGAGAGAGAGAGAGAGAGAGAGAGAGAGATCAGATTTGATTTTATTTTGTTCCATTAAATATGTTTTCTCTTAAATTATAACTTTTGTTTTCTTGGCCACTTCCGTGTGTTTGGTGTCTGCGTGGTGTCCTGGTGGTGTCTGTGTAGTGTCTGTGTGGTGTCTGGTGGCGTCTGTGCGATGTCTGGTGGTGTCCGTGTGTTTTGTTTATGTGGCGTATGTGTGGTGTCTGTGTTGGCGTCTGTGTGGTGTCTGCCTTGTTCTTCTGCTTTCTAGAAGTAAAGGGTAAAAAAAAAAAAAAAATGGCATGAACTTATAAAGTGAAGTTTCGCTGTAGATTCCAATTTATTCACAATTTCATCTGACTGGTTTGTTTCGTTCGATCGTTATTGTGATTGCTGTGTTTGTATTTACCATTATTATGTGAAAATTATTAAAGATTAAATTATTAAAATTATTAACATAATAATTAAAAAGAAAGAAAAAATAAATGTATATGATTATATATTCCCCTGTAGATAATAAATTTGTGTTTTTTTTTTTGGACACGAGTCGCTGCGTTATGAAAATTTCATGACATAAATGAGATACCTGTGATAGTGACTGCTATAAAGCTGGTTCAGTTTTATGAAAACAGGAAGAGATAGAAATAAATAAAGAAAAAAAAGCTCTCCTACGCTACCCCCCCCCCCCCCCCCCGTTGCATTACTTTCTAGTGAAACGTATTCCATGCTTGGCTGCCTAACTCTTCTTATTTTCTTTTCCGCCTGCGGCCATAGTCTTCCCAGTTTCCTCGGAGACGGAGGATGGCGGATAATTTTCTATGCGGGTTTATGTCTGTTTGTTTTGTCTTTTCGGTTGTCCTTGATTAAACGCAGTTTTGCCTTTATATTTGGCTGTTGTGTTGTCTTTTGTAACTATTTCGTGTTTTCTATTCCTTCCTTCCCTTCCTTTCCTTCCCTTCCTTCCTTTCCTTTCCTTCCCTTCCTTCCTTTCCTTCCTTCCTTCCTCCCTTCCTTCCTCCCTCTATCTGTTTTCGTAAAACTGCACCATACACCTCCGTCTAACTTTACTCTTAAGAGCAGCGTGCTCAACCAATATAACTAAAGAAACTATAAGAGTCTCATCATCATCATCATCATCATCATCGTCGTCGTCATCATCATCATCATCGTCGTCATCATCGTCGTCGTCATCATCATCATCATCGTCATCATCATCATCATAGTCGTCATCATCATCGTCGTCGTCATCATCATCATCATCGTCGTCGTCATCATCATCATCGTCGTCGTCATCATCATCATCGTCATAGTCGTCGTCGTCATCATCATCATCATAGTCGTCGTCGTCGTCATCATCATCATCATCGTCGTCGTCGTCATCATCATCGTCGTCGTCGTCATCATCATCGTCGTCATCATCATCATCGTCGTCATCATCATCATCGTCGTCATCATATACCCTCTCCCCAAGGAAAAGTTGACTCCAACGGTCCTTCAGCTTGATCTGCGCTTTATGTTTACAAGTCCGCCGGGGAAGTCTAAATCCAGTCCATATTTTAATGCTATCCGCTCATCTGTATCGTCGCCATCTTCTATCTCTTGACTTCCCTATACTTGAGATCAAGCAAAATCCATGACACACGAACATTCTTTGTAATTTAAAAGAGCCACTGCCGCGATGTTTTACCAGGGACTAACGCGATGCCTAGCCTAAGAAACTACAAATCATGTCTAGAAAATGGAGATGGATTGGCCACACACTGTGGAAACCAGACACCAGCACAAAGAGGCAGGCAGTGACATAGAGCCCTCCAGGGGGAAATAGAAATCAGAGAAGGTCCGGAACTACTTGGAGAAAGGAAATTCATGAAAGTACTCAGAGACAAGGGAAGATTACAGAGAAAAAATTCAAGAACAGGGAATACTGGAGAGACTTTATCCGGGGCCTGTATTCCCAAGGGAATATTATCGCAGAGGGATCGGAGAGTTGAATTCTTCACTCTTTGGAAGCAAACTGGCTTCGTTCTGTCAGTCGTTCTCCACCTCTTTCTCTCTTTCTTTTTCTCTTTCATCTCTCTCTCTCTCTCTCTCTCTCTCTCTCTCTCTCTCTCTCTCTCTTATCTTTCCCATCGTAACATATTCCTGTGAGACCTGGACACTTAACAAAACAGCTTAGAAACACATAAATGCCTTTGAATGTAAGTGCTACAGAAGAGTTCTTCAAATATAATGAACACAAAAAAGAACAGATATATCCGTATTTTCTCTCTCTCTGAAACTTAAGTGCCCAGGGCACATGGGGCTTCCGCAAGGGTTTTCCACAAATGCCTGTCCTTTGCCTTTTTTTCTGCTCTTGTCCAGGTGAGCCCTCTATTGCTCAACATCCTCTCTGTTGTTCTTCTCCACGTCTCTTTTGGTCTACCCTTACTTCTGTTCCCCTGTGGTGTCCATCTTAGTGCTATTTTTGGTAGTGAGTTGTCAGTCATTCGGAGCACATGTCCCAACCATCGCCAGCGTCTTTCCTCAATAATTGTTGTCAGTGGTTTCATCTGCATTTCTGCCAACAAGATGTTATTTCTTACGGTGTTCGACCAAAATATTTTTCTAATTCTTCGTAAACATTTAATCTGGAAAGAATTCAACTTGTTTTCTATGGTTTTTGTGATTTTCCAGCATTCACTTCCATAGAGTAGTACACTTAGAATATTACTCTTAAATATCCTGATTTTCATATTTATGCTTAGTTTTTTTGATTTCCATATATTCTGCAGCATTGCAAAAGCCTGGTTTGCTCTAGTAAGTCTGCTGTTGATGTCCTCTGTGCTGTCTCCATTTTCTACTACTCTACTGCCAAGGTATACAAACTCATTGACTTCCTCCACTAACTTGCTATCTACTCTGAGTACATTTCTGTTGTTCACGTTTTGCTTCATTAACTTTGTCTTTCCTATGTTGATATTTAGTCCTATGTTGTTTGCATTTTTATCTTGCATATCTTTGTAGCTGCTTGATAGTAGACAAATGTCGTCCGCAAAGTCAAGGTCCTCAAGCACTGTGTCAAGGGTCCATTGTAATCCTCTGCGTTTGTCTGATGTTGCCTCCTTCATTAACCAGTCTAGTGCCAAGATAAATAATGTTGATGATAGTACACATCCCTGCTTCACTCCTGTTTGTACTCTAAAGCTGCTGGAGGTATGTTCTCCACAGATCACTTTGCACTGAAAACCCTCGTATAGGGCTTTGATTACATTCACTATCTTATGGGGGAGGCCATGCCATCTTAGGATTTTCCACAGTGTTGACACTGCCAAAGGCTTTCTCAAAATCTATAAACAATGCATATGTTGTGCTATGCCATTCATTTGCCTGTTCTAATATTTGTCTAAGTACAAATATGTGGTCTATGCATGATCTTCCTTTCCTAAATCCTGCCTGCTCTCTTTCCGAAGTTTTCCCTCAAGTACTGGTACAATTCTGTTGATGATTATTCTGCAAAATACTTTACTGGTGAGTGGCAGTAGGGTAATGATTCTCCTGTTCCCGCAATCTCTGAGGTCACCCTTCTTTGGTAGTTTTACTATAAGGCCAGTTTTCCACTCCTCTGGAGCTTTTTCTAGATCCCAAATGTGTTGTAGAATCCGGCAAAGTTGTTTTGGTGTTTCTGTTTCTTCTGCTTTCAACATCTCAGCAGTCACTTCATCTTCACCTGGTGCCCTGTCTAATTTTAGCTTCTTTATTGCCTCCTTTACTTCACTTATTGTTATTGGTCCTGTTTTGATGTTTAGTTCCGTTTTTGCTTCAGGTATGTCTATTGTTTGTGTTGCTTGTGTTCTGTTTAGTAGGGTGTTAAAGTGTTCCCTCCATCTTTCAATTTTTTTTCTCTTTCTCCACTGACTAGTTGTCTCTTATATGTCCTTACTGCACTCTCACATCCTGTACTGAAGTTACCTGTCATCTGCTTTGTGATTTTATATATGGTTTTCATGTCATTTGTATATACTGCTTTCTCTGCTGCTTCTGCTAAGTTGTCATAGTATTGACGTTTATCTTGACGGCATGATTCCTTCACTTCCTTGTCTTTTTGTGCATAATTTCTTAAAATTTGTTCTTTTATCTTTTGTGATTTGGTGTTCAGTAATTTTTTCTTGATTTCTTTTCTTTGCTCTGTCTTTTCCCATGTGGTCTTGCTTATCCATTCCTCTTTTCTCCATTTCCGATATCCCAGCACCTCTTTTGCTGTTTCCTGTAGTATTTTATTGAACTCTAGTATGGACATTTCTGCTTCGTCTTGTAGGACACTGAAGCGGTTCTTAACTACTATTGAGAATTCATTCCTTGTTTGCTGGTCTTTCAGTTTTGTTGTATCAAAACGTATCTTTCTATGTTCTCCGATTTTGGCTTTCCTTAGTTTTAGTTTTATTTTTGCTACCAGAAGGTTGTGATCACTTCCTACATCTGCTCCTTTCCTTGCTCGCACATCTTGTAGTGACCGTTTCCACTTGTTGTTTATTAGTATGTGATCGATTTGGTTTTCTGTGGTTTTTATCTGGTGACCTCCAAGTCACTTTATGGATGTTTTTATGTTGGAAAATTGTCCCTCTGATGGTCATCAAGTTTACTTCACACAAACTGCTCAGTCTTTCTCCATTTTCATTTATTTCTCCGATTCCTTCTCTTCCCATGATTCTTCTTCTATCTTCATTTCCCTCACTTACTTTTGCATTGAAGTCGCCCAAGATGAGTAGTATATCATGCTTGGGTATTGTTTCTACTGTGGGTTGCAGGCTGTTGTAAAAATCTTCTTTTAATTCCTCTTCAGCTGCTTCTGGTGGTGTATAACAAACTATAATAGACAGCTTCGTGAATCTTGAGTTGAACCGTGCATATAATAATCTCTCATTTATTGGGGTCAATTTCAGCAATGCTCTTGATGCTTATTATAATCAATGCTACTCCTCCTTCATGATGATCTTCTTTACCTGACCATATTATTGTATCTTCTGCGTGCTGTGTTGTTAATTTCCTTCTGCCTTATCCTGTCCATCTTGCTTCTTGTATTCCTAGTATGTCTAGTTTGTATCTGTGCATTTCCTTGATGGTTTGTGCTAGTCTTCCAGTCTGGTTAAGTGTTCTTACATTCCAGCTGCCTATTTGCATCTTGTGTTTAGGTTCCAGGAGGTCTGCGGTCGGGCTGGGGACTTCCGGTGGCTGGCTTTCATCCACAACCTTCATGGGCTCAGTTTCCTGATAAGCATTTCTCCTTCCACCTGCATTTGTTTTTTCCCTTGTTTCTGTTTCTGTAGCAGTCTGATAGTTTTTTTTACCAGATAGGTTTGCTGGCCCTATGCCGAACCCTCCTTAGTCGCCTTTTACGATCATGCGTGGTAGGGTACAGTGGTCCTATTCTTTGCAGATCCCGGGTACCACACGGGGGGTATCCGTACTACAAGAACGTAATATGGAAGAAGGTTGGCTAGTAAAGAAGATTAAACAGAGAAAACTGAAATATTTTGCACACATTAAACGTCATGAGAATTTAGAGAAGACCATCTTGGAAGGGTGCATAGTAGGAAAAATAAAGAGGAAGACCAAGCCGAAGATGGCTACAAGACATCGTTGATAACCTGCAGATGGATGCATCAACAGCAGGGCATCTTTGCTTAAAACCGAGAGGCCTACAGGACAGCTGTTAATGAGGCAAAGTTCCGCAATAGACATGCAAATGACTGAGTGATTGATATTCCCAAGGGAGTGACTGGCAAATGATGATGATGATGAATGTAGTGCCTATTTTTAGCATCTGCGGAGATGTAAACTTATGAATTCTCGACTACAGAACAAAATCATATTATTTGTATTTTTGATTATTTATTTTCTGAAAAGCTGTTGAAATTGAGAATGGTAGGATTAATTAACTTTCTAATTAAACATAACTTTTTAATTAAACAGATAGAATAGCAAAGAAGAAGCTAAATACGTGTATTGTTTTTACGTATAACTACGTCATTTACGTATTTTGTTCTGGCTTTAGCGAATAATTTTTCAAAGTTTTTGTATTAAGTTTTATCTCTTTCTCTCTCTCTCTCTCTTTCTTCCTCTGTCTATCTCTCTTTCTTTTCTGTCCTTTCCCTCTCTCTCTTTCTCTTTCTCTCCTTCTCTTTCTCTCTTCTCTCCTCTCACTCAGCTTTTTCTGTCCTTTCTCTTTCTCTTTCCCTCTCTCTCTACCCCTCTTTGTTGCTGTCTCTTCCTCTCTGTTACTTTTTTCTTGCGTCTTATTCAAATGATGCTGACATTCGGAGGAGAGTGGAAATTGTATAATAAAGGGGAAGAATTGTGCAGAAGGATCGACGTGTTGACTCATTCACTCTTTGGAAGCAAACTGCCTTCGTTATGTCAGTCGTTCTCTACCTCTTTCTCTCTTTATTTTTCTGTTTCCTTCTTTCATCTCTCTCTCTCTCCCTCTCTCTCTCCCTCTCTCTCTCTCCATATCTTACTTATTTTCTCTCTCTTTTCTCTACTATTTTTTTCTCGCTTTCTCATGTCTCTCCATCACTCACTCTCTCTCTCTCTCCCTCTCTCTCTCTCCCTCTCTCTCTCTCTCCATATCTTACTTGTTTTCTCTCTCTTTTCTCTACTATTTTTTCTCGCTTTCTTATGTCTCTCCATCACTCACTCCCTCTCCCTCTCTCTCTCTCTACATATCTTACTTGTTTTCTCTCTCTTTTCTCTATTATTTTTTTCTCGCTTTCTCATGTCTCTCCATCACTCACTCACTCACTCACTCTCTCTCTCTCTCTCTCTCTCTCTCCATATCTTACTTGTTTTCTCTCTCTTTTCTCGACTATTTTTTTCTCGCTTTCTCATGTCTCTCTATCACTCACTCTCTCTCTCTCTCTCTCTCGCCCTCTCCCTCTTTCGTGCTCTTCGTCCGTCTTTTTCACCCCATATCTCTTCTCTCATCTACTCTTTAACATTTCTAACCTTCCTAGCTCTGATCTGCAGATGCTCTCTCTCTCTCTCTCTCTCTCTCTCTATCTCTCGCCCGTTTTCTACACACTCCCCCCCCCCCCCCCCCAAGTATCTCAGACATTTGCCTAAGTCCTTTCCCTTCTGCTATGTGGACATTAAATTTAAATTCACACTTAAATCTTCAAATAAACATCTCCAGGTTGTCTGATTTTCAGTTTTGACATCTGTGAAAAGTCTATCCTCGTCATGAGTCACAAAAGACTCTCATAAATCAACCCTCCATGACAGCTACGCATAATATACAAAAAAGTTGCTTTCCAAACCATCCATCACTCAGTTTGTGACTGATTTAGCCTCAGGGTATGTCCCTACCTCTCGCGATGGTTGTATGCAAATTGGTCACGTTTTCGCTTCGCGCTTTGACCTGGATAAAAAAAAAAAAAATTGAGCATTGGTTGTAACCTCCTTGGAAAATGATGGGAGGAAAATTTTTAACTGCATAATTTCTTTTGAGGGCAATGTTTAATGCGGATTAGTTAGATTTGCCAGAGATACGAAACAGCTTGGCACGGATATTGCACCCTGATGGACCTAGTTTCAGAATTTAATTGAAAGCAAAGAAGCAGTATGTATGTTTGCAGGGAGCAGAATCTACTTGCTTTAAATCCTGAGGTCAACGCACTCATCAGTGAAGACACCAATGAGGAAGATGATGTTATTTACACAGATGGGTATTTTGTACTACATCAAAGGAGTGTATGGGCATTCACCACATGCTCGGTGGGCAGAACAATTCAGGAAGTCAGCGGTGCCTTCGCAATGGCCACAAGCAGCATGACGATGGAGGTGATGGCAGTAGCGAAAGCATTCGTCTGGCTGGAGTAGCAAGACTACACTCATGTCTGTACACTAAGTGACATTCGGCTGGCTGGAGTAGCAAGACTACACTCATGTCTGTACACTAAGTGACATTCGGCTGGCTGGAGTAGCAAGACTACACTCATGTCTGTACACTAAGTGACATTCGGCTGGCTGGAGTAGCAAGACTACACTCATGTCTGTACACTAAGTGACATTCGGCTGGCTGGAGTAGCAAGACTACACTCATGTCTGTACACTAAGTGACATTCGGCTGGCTGGAGTAGCAAGACTACACTCATGTCTGTACACTAAGTGACATTCGGCTGGCTGGAGTAGCAAGACTACACTCATGTCTGTACACTAAGTGACATTCGGCTGGCTGGAGTAGCAAGACTACACTCATGTCTGTACACTAAGTGACATTCGGCTGGCTGGAGTAGCAAGACTACACTCATGTCTGTACACTAAGTGACATTCGGCTGGCTGGAGTAGCAAGACTACACTCATGTCTGTACACTAAGTGACATTCGGCTGGCTGGAGTAGCAAGACTACACTCATGTCTGTACACTAAGTGACATTCGGCTGGCTGGAGTAGCAAGACTACACTCATGTCTGTACACTAAGTGACATTCGGCTGGCTGGAGTAGCAAGACTACACTCATGTCTGTACACTAAGTGACATTCGGCTGGCTGGAGTAGCAAGACTACACTCATGTCTGTACACTAAGTGACATTCGGCTGGCTGGAGTAGCAAGACTACACTCATGTCTGTACACTAAGTGACATTCGGCTGGCTGGAGTAGCAAGACTACACTCATATCTGTACACTAAGTGACATTCGGCTGGCTGGAGTAGCAAGACTACACTCATATCTGTACACTCAGTGATTCAACGAGTATGATCCGGAAGGTCGAGGCAGGTTCTGCAAGCAGGCAGTGGCTTGAGTCATTGTGCATAAATCGACGGTTCCCAAAGTCACATTCATCTATGTCCCTGGGCACGTGGGCATCCAGGGAAACGGGAGAACGGGCAGGCTGGCTGGATCTGTCATCATCACAGATGGACAACCACTGGATCGAGCTGATATTATCAATGCGCTTAGACAGACAGGCAGAGTTGATGACTTCGAGGACCAATAATCGTCATCGCTGCTTAGTCTGAAAGAGCTGGGAGTACAGACTGGCACAGCCAGGACCAAGAGGCATACCGTATGCATGAGAGGACTTGTCGACCAACACAGGACAGGCACTATCAGCCGCAGGACACTGATGGATATCCTGAGGGGAGAGGGGATCTCAGCATCCATGGACATGTCTGAAATGCAACGATGATGACCCAGACCATAAACCACACAGTGTGTAGTTTCTAATTTCAGACAACTAGCGTCAAGGTACTTACTTTATTTTACTTTACTTTTACTTTACCTTACTTTGTCCTTCTTCTTGTATCGTGAAATGTCGAGGGGAGATGTAGTTGACGTCTTTGGGGCGTATAATTGGCCTCTGTGATGCTCCTGCCATAATTCGTGAGTTTTTCTACAACTCCATCTATCCATCTTTTCCAGGGTCTTCCTCTTGATCTGTGTCCTGTAGTTCTTTGACCGAAGGCCCTCACGGGTGACTGTAAGTAGGTCATTCTCATTAAGTGGTCAGACCAGTTAATTCTTTGTTTCTTTATTTATTGTAGACCTGGTGTAGTTTCTACCACTTGAAGGAAAGTGCGCCAGGTTCACAGTGATAATGTGATGGTATGTTGTGGATGTTATTCTGATCCAACTTTTCGTTGGTGCTCCTCGTAAGAAAGTAAAAATAGCTAAAGAATAAGGGTTTACGTTGACTTTTCTCCCTGACAGTGGAGCATGTGAGAAATGGGCACGCATCTGTCTGTCTGTCTGTCTGTCTGTCCCATGCTCATTACAACAAGACAGAAGTTAACAAAGTCACCAACAACAACACTACATCTCCACGCTGGAACTTCACAGATAGAAAATGTTAGTGAACATAAAACTCTAGGTCTCATGACTGACCACCACCTCAGTTGGCATCATCATGTAGACAATCTAACAAAACTCCTTGCACAAAAAGTTTACCAGTTTCCCAGAATTAAACACTGTCTTGAAGCAGACACTAGGAAAATGTACTACATATCACAAACACAAAAACACTTGGACTGCTCTTCCACGTTCTGGGATGGTTGCTCAGTATCAAACATGAAAAGACTTTATTCCCTCCATTAAGACGGAAGAAAAAGTAAGAGGAAGAGAAAGCAACAAAGAGGGGTAGAGAGAGAGAGAGAGAGAGAGAGAGAGAGAGAGAAAGAGAGAATAGAAGAGAGAGAGTGAAAGAAAGGACAGAAAAAGCGGAGTGAGAGGAGAGAAGAGAGAAAGAAAAGGAGAGAGAGAGAGAGAGAAAGAGAGAATAGAAGAGAGAGAGTGAAAGAAAGGACAGAAAAAGCGGAGTGAGAAGAGAGAAAGAGAAGGAGAGAGAGAGAGAGAGAAAGAGAGAATAGAAGAGAGAGAGTGAAAGAAAGGACAGAAAAAGCGGAGTGAGAGGAGAGAAGAGAGAAAGAGAAGGAGAGAGAGAGAGAGGGAAAGGGCAGAAAAGAAAGAGAGAGATAGACAGAGGAAGAAAGAGAGAGAGAAAGAGATAAAACTTAATACAAAAAATTATAAGCAGTAAAGCTTATAGACAACAAACATGTAGGATATATTACACATAAGGGCAAACATCGTGACATTCTACCCCTCAAGAACAGATTTCTGTTCAACAAGGCCAAGTTAATTCATAAAATTCTATCACACAATGATCCACCTTATTTGCGGTCATTGTTAAAATTCAACCCAAAACACAGTCAACATTTAAACAATTATATTCTCCCAAAACCAAGGCTTGACATGTTTAAAAAAAAAGCTTCTCTTACTCAGCTGCCCACTTTTGGACTACCCTACCAGCCCATGTAAAACTTATAAGTAATATTCATTCTTATAACTTCAAACTTTGTCAATATCTGTTTGATATGGAATATATGCCTCCTTAATATCTATTAATGTTTGTGCATACTTTATATAAACGTATAAATAGGTGTAGGTATATGTATGTGCGTGCGTATATGTATGTGTACACATGCATATCGGTATGTATATAAACGTGTATATATATGTATGTATATATGTATATATATATGTTTGTACATGTGTACATGCATACATATATGTGTGTGACACGTTTATGTGTATACATGTGAATATATGTGTGTATATGTACCGTAGATGTGTGGATATGTTTGTATACAAGTGGTATGTGTGAGTGAATGTATGCATCTGTATGTATTTGCTTTACGAAAAGTATAGGTGTATGCACTATCAAAGTCTAAATTAGTTTAATCTAAAGTATGGCTTCATTGTTGTATCTATTATATTGCTGTTCTATAAATTAATTAGTTTATAATTAATGTGAGAATGTAATCATATTTCTTTCATGTAGTTACATAAAGCAGAATATGGAGTGTATGGAAAGAAAGGGTTTATTAATTATTTACTTATTCATTTTGTGCTTCTTCATGCATATTATGTTCAATAACAAATGCTGAGTATCTGTGATTCAATGAAAGTTGTATGATGAAGGGCAGAATGGTAGACGGGCCTGCGTGCCCAATTCTTAACACTTTGAAAATAAAGTATGTTCGTTTGTTCCCTCTCTCCTCTCTTCTTTTTTTTCTGTTTATCGTTCCCTACCTACCTCCCTCTCTCTCTTTCCTCTCTCTCTCTCTCTCTCTGTCTGTCTCTGTCTCTTGCTCGCCCTCTCTCTGTTTCTCTCTCTCTGTTTCCTCTCTCTCTGTCTCTGTCTCTTGCCCACCCTCCCTCTGTTTTTCTCTCTCTTTCCTATCTCTCCCTCTGTGTCTCTTGCTCATCCTCCCTCTGTTTTTCTCTCTCTCTTTCCTCTCTCTCTCTCTCTGTCTCTTGCCCACTCTCCCTCTGTTTCTCTCTCTCTTTCCTCTTTCTCTCTATCTGTCTCTTGCCTACCCTTCCTCTGTTTCTCTCTCTCTTTCCTCTCTCTCTCTCTCTGTCTCTTGCCCACCCTCCCTCTGTTTCTCTCTCTCTCTTTCCTCTCTCTCTCTCTCTGTCTCTTGCCTACCCTTCCTCTGTCTCTCTCTCTCTCTCTCTCTCTCTCTCTTGCTCTCACTCAAGTCTAGTTATACAATTTAATTAGATGAAGCAGAAACAATGACATGATTATAAATACTGATAAAACAAAATCACTGCTCATAACAACAAGGCAGAAACTACAAAACGCAACAAAAACCAACACGTCGGCTCAGCACGGAAACATCACAGATAGAAAACGTTAGCGAGCACAAAACACTAGGTCTTATTATTGACCAACATCTGACCTGGAACTCTCATATGCAAGGCCTAACAAAACTCATCGCACAAAGTTAGCCAAAATTAAGCATTTCATCGATCAAGACACAAGGAAGACATACTACATATCTCACATACAAACACATTTAGACTATTGCTCAACAGTTTGGGATGGTTGCTCAGTGTCAAATACAAAGAGGCTTTGCTCACTCCAAAAGCGAGCAGTAAAACTTATTAGTGACAAAGATCAAGCACAAGCAACTAACCAGCACAAACGTATCAAAATACTGCCTCTTAAGAACAGGTTCCTCTTCAACAAAGCCAAGTTAGTACATCAAATTCTTTCACCTCATGCTCCGCCTTATCTATGGAACCTGTTTAAATTTAGCCCAAAGTACAGCCAACGCTTGAACAACATATGTCTTCCAAAACCTAGACTTGATCTTTACAAGAAAAGCTTTAGTTATTCTGCTGCTCATCTTTGGAATACCCTCCCATCCTATATTAAAAAATATATATATATAAATTATACTCCTTCCTGCAACTACAAACTTTCACAATATCTATTTGATGTCGACTACATGCCTCCATTAATCATAAAACTTAAAAGTTATCTTAGACTGCTCTTACAGACACCGAATACAGTTAATTATTTATTCTGAATAGCCCTGACATTTTTAGTTACTTCTGTACTGAGTGAATGGATAAGAGCGAAACGTAAGTGTTATATTTTATTTTATGTCTCTCAGCTTCAATGTTAATTATGTTTGTTACATGAACAGTATATTTGTAGAATGTCTGGAATAGAGTGAAAGATGTATGATAAAGGGCAGAATGTCAGACGAGCCTGCGTGCCCAATTCGTAACCCTTTTGAAATAAAGATCAATCAATCAATCAATCTCTCTCTCTTTCTCTCTCTCTCTCTTTCCTCTCTCTCTGTCTCTTGCCCACCCTTCCTCTGTTTTCTCTCTCTCTCTCTGTCTCTTGCCCACACTCCCTGTTTTTCTCTCTCTTTCCTCTCTCTCTCTCTGTGTCTCTTGCCCACCTTCCCTCTGTTTTTCCTCTCTCTTTCCTCTCTCTCTCTTACCTACCCTCCCTCTGTTTTTCCTCTCTCTTTCCTCTCTCTCTCTCTCTATCTCTTGCCCACCCTCACTCTGTTTTTTTTTCTCTGTCTCTTGCCCACCCTCCCTCTGTTTTTTTTCTCTGTCTCTTGCCCACCCTCTCTCTGTTTTCTCTCTCTCTCTCTCTCTCTCTCTTTCTCTCTCTCTCTCTGTCTCTTGCCCACCCTCCCTCTGTTTCTCTCTCTCTCCTCTCTCTGTGTCTCTTGCCCACCTTCCCTCTGTTTCTCTCTTTCTCCTCTCTCTCTCTCTCTCTTTCTCTCAGTAAAGGCTGTATGTTGAAGGGCAGAATGTTGGATGGACCTGCGTGCCCAGCTCTTCAACCTTTGAAAGTAAAGTTCAGTCAGTCAACCACCCAAAGAATATTTCTCTCTCTCTATCTCTGTCTCCCTCTCCCCCCCCCCTCTCTCTCTAGTTAAAACACTCTTCCAGTTCTATACAATATTTGTGTTAGGACATTTTCACAGCGTCGATTTCAAATAACCGCCAGTCCCTAGTCCCACAATCCCACAGTTCCATAGAGGTTAAAACACCAACAAATTTTAATCCTGGATTAATGTCGTACAATATTTAGTCTGCCCAAAATACTGACAACATTTCTAGTAAATTTCCGACCCTTCGGCTCTCATATGTTCCGGGGGGGGGGGTTGCCGCACCTAAGATAAGTTTTTTTTTGGGGGGCGCACCTATGATAAGTTGTTTTTTTTGGGGGGGGGGGGCGCACCTATGATAAGTTTTGGGGGGCGCACCTAGGATAAGTTGGGGGCGCATCTAGGATAGGTTTGGGGGCGCACCTAGGATAAGTTTTTGGGGGGCGCACCTAGGATAAGTTTTTGGGGGCGCACCTAGGATAAGTTTTTGGGGGGCGCACCTAGGATAAGTTTTTTGGGGGGCGCACCTAGGATAAGTTTTTGGGGGGCGCACCTAGGATAAGTTTTGGGGGGTGCACCTAGGATAAGTTGGGGGCGCACCTAGGATAGGTTGGGGGGCGCATCTAGGATAGGTTTGGGGGCGCACCTAGGATAAGTTTTGGGGGCGCACCTAGGATAAGTTTTTGGGGGCGCACCTAGGATAAGTTTTTGGGGGCGCACCTAGGATAAGTTTTTTGGGGGGCGCACCTAGGATAAGTTTTGGGGGGCGCACCTAGGATAAGTTTTGGGGGGTGCACCTAGGATAAGTTGGGGGCGCACCTAGGATAGGTTGGGGGCGCACCTAGGATAAGTTTTGGGGGCGCACCTAGGATAAGTTTTTGGGGGCGCACCTAGGATAAGTTTTTGGGGGCGCACCTAGGATAAGTTGGGGGCGCACCTAGGATAAGTTTTGGGGGCGCACCTAGGATAAGTTTTGGGGGGCGCATCTAGGATACGTTTTGGAGGGGGCGCACCTAGGATAAATTTGGGGGGGGGGGGCGCACCTAGGATAAGTTTTGGGGGGGGGGAGAATTAGAAAATTTTTATTGGGTAAAAAAAAGACTATATTTATATTCAACCTTTTCAGAGCTTGGTTGACTATTATGATGCGAGTAGGTTGCGGTAGGGGGTAGGGGATGATACAAATCTTTTAGGTGTTAAGCTGTGGGCATGATACCAAAAAAAGGGTTGGGAAACACTGGTCTAGGCCTCTACCCTCGACCCCCCCCCCCCAGGAACGAGCTTCAGAACCATCTCAGATCTCAAATAACAAACAAGCCAGTAATCCACTCTTTGAGCTTGAAAAACACCCCATTCAAAAAAAAACAAAAAACAGGCTGCAATCCTTTAATCCAGACAGCTGTTATGAAAACAGGCTGTATAAAGCCTCTTCTAGAACTTCAAAAGTATTCAAATACTGAATGAGATGTAATCATTCTGGGATCAGTTTACAACTATTTGAAGGGGGGCCCTAAAATTTTTTCTTTTTTTCTTTTTCCCCGAGTTTGTTTGTTTTTCTTGAGTAAAAGTTGCCAGTTCGGCAGTGGCATACAGGGGAGGTAGTGGGCCCTATGTCGGGCCCTAGACACTACACATAAAAACAGAGATGTCAAGTTTTTATATCACGGTCTAGATTTTATAGATAAAGCAGAGGTTTAACGGCATATCTTATGGTCAAAAGACTATACATAAATTAGGGGTGTCTTAAATTAGTGCCAAGATTCTACACATAAAAACAAAGATATACCAAGATTCTGTACATAAAACAAAGATATGCCAAGATTCTACACATAAAAAAAGATATGAAGTCTTATATTAGGGCCAAGATTCTACACATAAAACAAAGATATACCAAGATTCTGTACATAAAACAAAGATATGCCAAGATTCTACACATAAAAAAAATATGAAGTCTTATATTAGGGTCAAGATTCTACACATAAAATAAAGGTATGAAGTCTTTTATCAGTGTCAAGATTCTATACATAAAACAACGATATGCCATGAATCTATATATAACGCAAAGATAGCAATTCTTATATTAGTGTCATGAATCTACACATAAAACAAAGATATGAAGTTTTACATATGTGTCAAGATTCTACACATAAAACAAATATATGAAGTCTTATATTAGTATCAGGATTCTATACATAAAACAAAGATATTCCACGATTTTTCCCATAAAACAAAAATATGAAGTCTTATATTAGTGCCAAAATTCTATGCATAAAAGACAGGTATGAAGTCTTATATTAGTGTCTAGTCTGTAAATAAAACATAGAATAGAGGAGGGAACGTCTTCCAACAAGGCCCAAACTTTAAAGTCTTGTAACAATGCCAAAACTTTAAAGTCTTCTAACAAGGCCCAAAACTTTAAAGTCTTCTAACAAGGCCCAAACTTTAAAGTCTTGTAACAATGCCAAAACTTTAAAGTCTTCTAACAAGGCCCAAAACTTTAAAGTCTTCTAACAAGGCCCAAACTTTAAAGTCTTCTAACAAGGCCCAAACTTTAAAGTCTTCTAACAAGGCCCAAACTTTAAAGTCTTGTAACAATGCCAAAACTTTAAAGTCTTCTAACAAGGCCCAAAACTTTAAAGTCTTCTAACAAGGCCCAAACTTTAAAGTCTTCTAACAAGGCCCAAACATTAAAGTCTTCTAACAAGGCCCAAACTTTAAAGTCTTCTAACAAGGCCCAAACATTAAAGTCTTCTAACAAGGCCCAAACTTTAAAGTCTTCTAATAAGGCCTAAACTTTAAAGTCTTCTAACAAGGCCCAAACTTTAAAGTCTTCTAACAAGGCCCAAACTTTAAAGTCTTCTAACAAGGCCCAAACTTTAAAGTCTTCTAACAAGGCCCAAACTTTAAAGTCTTCTAACAAGGCCCAAACTTTAAAGTCTTCTAACAAGGCCCAAACTTTAAAGTCTTCTAACAAGGCCCAAACTTTAAAGTCTTCTAACAAGGCCCAAACTTTAAAGTCTTCTAACAAGGCCCAAACTTTAAAGTCTTCTAACAAGGCCCAAAACTTTAAAGTCTTCTAACAAGGCCCAAAACACGCTGTCTCCCATTTTCTTCTCCGCCCTTATCATTCATCATTTGTTGATAAAAATAATATTCCAACATCGTTTTTCTGACTGTTTTATTGTACATGTGTACACTGACCACAGTGCTAGTGGTACAGATGTACAATATCCAGAACCTTCTCATCCACCCACTGCCATTGTTCATGGCTGGCCCGCACATTAAATATTAGTTCTGGATTAATTTTATGTCCACAAAGAAAATGTCTGGCTCTAATTTCGTGCCCATTTTTGTCATAATCTTGGTCTTGGTCAGACAGTCAGAGTGCCAGACAATTTAATGAATACAAGCACACACGCAAATACAGGCTAATAAAGGGTAGACAGACAGACAGACAGACAGACAGACAAACGGACGGACGGAGAGACAGGCAGACAGACAAACAGACAGACAGACAGACGGACGGATGGAGAGACAGACAGACAAATAGATAGATAGATAGATAGATAGATAGATAGATAGATAGATAGATAGATAGATAGATAGATAGATAGATAGATAGACGGACGGACGGACGGACAGAGACAGACAGACAGACAGACAGATAGATAGATAGATAGATAGATAGATAGATAGATAGATAGATAGATAGATAGATAGATAGATAGATAGATAGATAGATAGATAGATCCTGCACTGTTTTGAAACTATAGACAAGAATCTTTCTATTCACGCACCTGGCACAACTTACTGCTCCTGGTTTTGGCCAGATAAAAGAATTTTTCAATTATCGACAGCGCATGTTTCCTATCAGAACTCGGAGCAAGTTCCATCAAAGCCACTTAAGACTCGAGCGAGGGACAGGTATAAGCTCACAGCTGAGAGCACCCCAACGCCAAAACTTGAAAGGCGAAAATTTGGTGGAAATTATATCACAAAATAGCTTTCTACTTTCGCCTTTTTGATGTAGAAATTGGAAGCAGATTTTGAAAGTATGGAATACCGGTTTTGCCATGTTTTGTTGATAATTTATCTTAACAAGCAGGAAATGTAGCGAAAAAAAAAAACAACAACGATAAACAAAGGTTCTCTCTTCAAAATGGAAGACAGTGTTAAGAGGTGCACAAGAAATCGATTAACATACATTGCTTCAGAAGAGATATATACTAACGATAGTAGAACTCGTTTAACATGGAGCACACCTAAACAAGATGAAAAACGAAATAACAAAACGTGATAATATAATTCTGAAAAGAATTTATGAACTAGTAAGAGACCCTGTAACACAACAGTGGAAATAAGAAATAACAAAGAAATCTACGCATTGTTTAACTCTCCGCTTATAACAGCCATTACGAAAAACAAAAGACTGAGGTGGGCTCCGGTACTTAGAGAGAATGGAGGAGAATAAACAAAGCGGCCTTTACAGAAGTGATGAAAGGGGATAGACCAAGAGGTAGATCTAGACAACGATGGGGAGACAACCTAAAAAAAAATATACTCGCTCTTGGGATCGGCAAATGGCAAGAAAAGATCAGGAAAAGATCAAGAAAAGATCAGGAAAAGATCAAGAAAAGATCAGGAAAAGATCAAGAAAAGATCAGAAAAAGATCAAGAAAAGATCAAGAAAAGATCAGGAAAAGATCAAGAAAAGATCAGGAAAAGATCAAGTTCAGAGAGGAATGGAGATGAGTCTTGGCTGCAGCAGTGAGCCTCAGTGGCTCGGAAAGCTGCCGAATTCAGCAGATGCCCAAAGAAGAAGAAGAAGAAGAAGTGAAAGAAGAAGAAGTGAAAGAAAAAGAAGAAGAAGTGAAAGAAGAAGAAGTGAAAGAAAAAGAAGAAGAAGAAGAAGTGAAAGAAAAAGAAGAAGAAGAAGAAGTGAAAGAAGAAGAAGAAGAAGAAGAAGTGAAGAAGAAGAAGAAGAAGAAGTGAAAGAAGAAGAAGAAGGAGTGAAAGAAGAATAAGAAAAAAAGAAGAAGAACTTATTATTCTCATTACTCTCATCAGTTACCTAACACAATGTCACTATTGTATATGATGCAGGCCTATGAGTTATTATTTTTTTCTTTTAGCACAATACAACTGACACACATTGCTAGTGGCCGCCATGCATCTCTATCTCTCTGTGATGTCACACTTCCCGTCAGTCCTACGCAGTCACTCGACACTTTCATCCGTTAATCTTACATGTTGACCATCTTTCTCTTTGAACTTTGTGTTGACTCTTTGGCAGTCTTTGGTCCAATACTAAGCTCTTGTCATCTAAAACCTTGAGAAAGATCTTGAGAAGTGCATTCAAGTTGAAATGGGAGTAATTTATGTATTCTGTGAATTAAATTCTAAAGATTTATGAGAAACAATCTTCTTCTTCTTCTTCTTCTTGGTCGCATGAGATCCTGATCCATGTCGACATGGCAAAGCCCGCAGTCCTCTCCAGATCCTAATAGGAGCCCCAAAACTTTTGCCCCAAGCTTGTGTCCTCTGGCCATGTCTCACGCTTAAGTCCGCATGGTTTGGGCACTCTTGAAAGATATGTTCTGGAGTCTGGACTCCACTGCCACATGGATACTCGGCTGTGTGAGACATTTTGAGTCGATGTCGGTGGCTCAGTAGTTTGCAGTGACCTGTCCGTAGGCGAAAGAGGATGGTTTGCTGATGTCTTTGTAGTTGGTATACTGGATCTGGTTCACTGTTACATTTCAGTTGTTTCTTCCATTCAGATCTGCACTGTTTAGGGATTATGGTTTTTGCCTCTTGGTAGTTTACTGGATGATTTGTTTGATCTTGATTACAGTCAGCTTTGGATAGAGTGTCAGCTAGTCTTATCTTATATCTTATATCCTTCCCGTGCTGTTAAACGACACACTGGGCTCGCAGGGTAGTTCGCCAATTTTTCATGTCTTCGGCGAGTCTTTCAACCTCATCAAAGGATTTTATGCCTGTTAATTTGGCCTCTCTTAACAATGTCCTCTTCAGAGTTTCACGCAGTCTGCCTCTTTTTCTTCGGCCTGTTGTGTTCCACTTGATAGCTTGTTTTGGGATTCTCTGATCATTTCTTCTCATCACGTGACCAACATATGTCCATCTCCTTTTCCTGATCACCCATGAGACTGGTTGTTGTTCTGTCATCTGTCTTATCTCTGCACTGTTCTTGAATTCGTTCCACTTGATGCCGAGTACTTTCCTTAGGCATTTGTTTTCAAAAGAGTTTAATTTCTTGTCTATTTCTTTAGTTGTTTTCCAGCTTTCACATGCATAAATGAGGGTGGATATTACATTTGAAATGAATAGTCTTCATTTGGTTTTTGTGCTTATAACTTTTGAATTCCATATGTTCTCAAGATTCTTGAAGATCGATGCTGCTTTTGCAATTCTAATCCTAACTTCCTTTCTAGTGTCACCATCCTGGTCTATGTAGCTGCCAAGGTATGCAAATTGATTGACTTCTTCAATATCTGTCCCTTCTATGTGTACTTTTCCATTTTGATTAATGGGAATTTTTATTATTTTTGTTTTGTCCTTGTTAATTTCAAGTTCTATTTTGCTAGCCAGTGAAGACAGGCTATCTGTTTTTTCTTGCGTGGAATTCACATTGTTACTGATAAGAGTTATGTCATCAGCAAAATCAAGATCTTCTAGTTGGGTCCCATGTACTCAGTCAATACCTGTGTTACCTGTGCAGCATTTTTTTTCGTTGTGAAGTCTATTGTAATTCCAAAAAGTAAAGGAGACAGAATACGTCCATGTTTCCGTCGGCTGTTATAAACTAATAATAAATAGAATAAACCGATCTGACATTGATATGTGGAATCTAGTGTTCTGTGACAGCTGCAGGTGTCTGCCTTATTGAGAACCTCCCAACAACCATAGAGGGATCAAGTACAGGTAGTCGTGGACTAGCCATCACTCATACCCCTAGGCTAAACATATTAAGCCCCTCCTCATTCACCTGTGATCTGCCAATCCCCAGATACACAGCCTGATTCCCCTCTAGCTGTGACCTGTGCTGTTACTACACGACTTTGTAATACAGGGACCAAACACAGACTGATACGCCGCTGTCGCTTGTATAACATAACCCGCTAGTGTAGCCGTAATTGTCGTATATGATTGTTATATGAAACAACAATCTGTCTTTGCAGATATTATTCTGGCTGTCGTACGCCCTGCCTTTCAGGAATATAATGCTTAAGTTTCTTCAAGTTTATTTCGTTACTCTTATCTTATATCCTTCCCGTGCCGTTAAACATCACATAGGGCTAGTAAGGTAGTTCGCCAATTTTTCATGTCTTCGGCGAGTCTTTCAACCTTATCAAGGGATTTTATGCCTGTTAATTTGACCTCTCTTAACAATGTCCTCTTCAGAGTTTCACGCGGTCTGCCTCTTTTTCTTCGGCCTGTTGTATTCCACTTGATAGCTTGTTTTGGGATTCTCTGATCATTTCTTCTCATCAAGTGACCAAAATATGTCCATCCTCTTTTCCTGATCACCCATGAGACTGGTTGTTGTTCAGTCATTTGTCTTATCTCTGCAGTGTTCTTGAATTCGTTCCACTTGATGCCGAGTATTTTCTTTAGGCATTTGTTCTCAAAAAAGTTTAATTTCTTGTCTATTTCTTTAGTTGTTTTCCAGCTTTCGCATGAATAAATGAGGGTGGATATTACATTTGAATTGAATAGTCTTAACTTGGTTACTGCCCGTGTGATAATTAGGTATAAAATGGTAAGACTGTAAGAGTAAAGGCAAAAATTCCCGTTCCCATGCCATTAAGGCAAATTGGAGACAAGGTGTTAGGCCCATATTTCCAAGACCTTCGCCACCTGAAAGTGTGATGTGGTCAGTATCACGCCCGACTGCATTTACCTTCCCAGGTGTCTCTGGTAGTCATTTTTTAGAGGCTGGGCGGATCTACTTTGCTGTGGTGGTGCCAGAAAAAACTACCATCAGATTTGAACTCTGTAGTAAGTAACAGATCCATAAAGATACAGACACTAACATAATGACATTCTTTAAATGGCTCTATGATCAAGACCAGGCCTAAGACAACATGAAGCAACAACAACAAAAATGCATGAAATTCTAAAGGCATAATAAATACTATGATACTAAACAGACGAGAAATACTGAAATATGAAATATGTATCAATGAGGAAAAACTAGAAGAAGTTTTGAATATCTTGGATCACTACTAACTAATAATGGAGATACAATGAGGGAAATTAAAAGGAGGACATCTATCGCTCTTCAAAAAGTAAAACACCTGAAGAAGCTGTGGAGAGGAACAGACAGAACTACAAAAAAAAAAAAAAAGATTTTTAAGGGCTTGCATCTTTCCCATCGCAACGTTTGCTTGTGAGACCTGGACACTTAACAAAACAGCTGAGAAACACATAAATGCCTTTGAATGTAAATGCTACAGAAGAGTCCTTCAAACATCATGGACACATAAAAGAATAAATGTATCCATACTACAAGAATTTAATATTGAAGAAGGCTGGCTAGTGAAGAAGATTAAACAAAGAAAACTTAAATATTTTGGACACATTAAACGCCATGATAATCTAGAGAAGACCGTCTTGGAAGGGTACATAATGGGAAAAAGAAAGAGAGGAAGACCAAAGCGAAAATGGCTGCAAGATATCGTTGATGATCTGCAAATGGACGAATCAGCAGCAGGGCATCTTGCTTACAACCGAGAGGCCTACAAGAGTGCTGTTAGGGAGGCAAAGTTCCCCAAGGGACATGCAAATGACTGACTGATTGGCCAAGTCCCATCCTCCAATGGCTATTTGCCGTCTTTCCTGTGTCTTCATCTCATACCAGCTGATGCCCTCCATGTTGTTGGAAGGCCATAACAGAAGGTAAAGGTAAAATTCCCGTTTCCATACCAGTAAGGCATATTAGAGAATACGGTGTTAGGCCCATATTTTCCATGACCTTCGGCACATGAAAGTCTGATGTGGTCAGTATCACGCCTGGGCCCCTTTACTTTCCCAGATTTCTCTGGTAACCCATTTTTAGAGGCTGGGTGAACCCCGGGACCCTTTTGGTGTGTACCAGAAAAAAATCCCTTAGTTGGGTTTGAACCCAGTACCACCTGATTAGTAAACCGAGCGCCTAACCACTCAGCCAACCAGGCCGCCCATAAGGGAAGTGCCCTTGATAATTTGTGGCAGAATTCTGTATACGTCAGAAAAAAAAAAAACGTTTCGATCTCAGAAAAAACGACAGCACTAGGATCACTGAAGCACTAACGTCATTTCTAAGATCATTAAAGCACTAACGTAATTTATTTTTGCATGAAAAACGTTATTTGCATCTTTCGTACAAACATGGTCGTAAAGAATAAAGGATTTGTTTCGTTCATGCATATTAAAACCCGAGGCTTGTTGAAATTCCCTGCCATGCTAATTACAGTGTTTCAAGTTTTTAAACGGCCAGCGAACTTCCGGGTTGGTAAGTCCCCCCTTTTGCTGTCATGGCAAACTTGTCAGCTCCACCTTTCAGCTGCTGTCAGAGATATCTCTCATATCCACAGAGTGAAGGGTGAGAGAGGGGGGGGGGCAGGTGACATGGCAAGGAAAGGGACCCACCCACAGTCATCTCGGGACAGAGGCAATCAGTACCACGCATCTTAACGATGCCTTATTTGGGGTGGGGGGGAAGGGAAGCAGGCAGTGTAGCAGGCAAGGGAATATCCTGACAGCAGTGAGGGGGGGGGGGCGGTGCTACAAATTAAGATCAATCTTCCCAGGCTGTCTTCCAGCAAGATGGTGGACAAATTGAAGGCGACCGCCCTGGGTCTCTTGGAACTTTCAGCAAAGTAAAAGAACAAATTTTGTAGGATTAGACCTCGACAAAAATCGTAGACAAAGAACAAGAGAATTACCTGGGATTCGAACACGGACTCCGGTAGGACGAGCAGCCGTCTAGCCAGGAGAGAACAGCGCGCTATCGACTTAGCCAGCTAGCACCCCCAGTAAAAGGTGTTTATTGGCATAGTCATTAGTAACTGTTCAGTTCGGCTGCTCGTCCTACCAGAGTCCGTGTTCGAATCCCAGGTAATTCTCTTGTGATTTTTCTTTCTCTCACGTCTCACTAAAGTGCTTTGTCTACGATTTTTTCGAGGTCTAATCCTACAAAATTTGTTCTCTTACTTTACCGTACCAAAGCCTCGTAGTTTCCTATTTATACAAAAAATGTTCCTGGGAATTTTCAGTGTACCAGTCTTCGGTACGCGCCGCCGACCTTTGCCGGATACAGCGTTTGTGTACACATTTTCTTTGTCTGGTCAGTGTACACATTTTCCTTATAGTGTCATTGTACACATTTCTTTGTCTGGTCAGTGTACACGTTTTCTTTTTTGTGTGTCATTGTACACATTTTCTTTATAGTGTTCTTGTACACATTTTCCAAGTGTTCTTGTACACATTTTCTTTGTCTGGTCAGTATACACATTTTCCTTATAATGTCACTGTACACATTTCTTTTTCCGGTCAGTGTACACTGTTTTCTTATAGTGTCATTGTACATATTGCTTTGTCTGTTCAGTGTACACATTTTTATAGTGTTGTATGTACATATTTATTTGTCTGGTTAGTATACACTTTTTTCTTACAGTGTCAAGTGTACACGTTTCTTTGTCTGGCTAGTGTACACATTTTTCTTCCAGTCTCATTGTACATAATTCTTTGTCTTGTCAATGCACACATTTTTCTTATAGTGTCATGTGTGTGCAGAGTTCTTTGTCTTGTCAGTGTACACACTTTTTCTGACAGTGTTATATGTACATATCGCTTTTTCTTGTCAGTGTACACATTTTTCTTATAGTGTCATTTCTGCGCCGTGTCTGTGTGACAAGATAAAGAAATATGTACACGTGACACTATAAAAAATAGTGTCATGTGTTCATATCTCTTTATCTTGTCAGTGTACACATTTTTATTATAGTGTCATTGTGCATATTTCTGTGTCTGGTCAGTGTACACATTTTTCTTATACTGTCATTGTACATATTTCTTTGTCTAGTCACTGTACACAGTCTTTCTTATAAGCGCACACACTTCCTTATATTGTCAGTGTACACATTTTCATTTACTTCTTAGTGTTCACATTTCCCTGCTCCATACTCTCATCATTTAATTCTTCTCATAACCCCATCATTTGGTTCCAATAGCCTCATCATTTTATTCCCATACCTCACATCATTTGATTCTCGTATTTCCAACTTGGCATTTATATCCCAGGTAAAGAAAAAAAAAATCCGACTCATTTACAGGGTCCCTACCGAATATCTTAACACAAATCTGCATAAATTAAGCGTGTCCCACTTTTCGTCACATTCTTAAGAGCGCAGTATGTTTTATGAAAGTGATTAAGAGATATTGTGACGAGTCTCAGGTGGTCTCATTTAACAATGTTAAAATGTTTGTTCGTTTGTAAATACTTTTAACAAAGCTCTTCCCCGCGGATAAAAATGAGAGATATGGAAGATAAAGAAAAAAGAACATGAATCTTAATAAAGCAATGGAGAAATTCACGAGAATGAAGAGAGAAAAGAAAATGTTCACGTAAATGTGAATTGTATCACAAAGATTATACTTTGCTGAATACGTTAAATTCGTTTTGCTTGTACATAATATTTGTTGGTGTGTTAAATTTTGTGTTTGTTATGGCTGTTATTGTTGCTGTGTTTCTTCTTCTTCTTCTTCTTCTTCTTCTTCTTCTTCTTCTCCTCCTCCTCCTCCTCTTCCTCCCCCTCCTCCCTCTTCTTCTTCTTCTTCTTCTTCTTCTTCTTCTTCTTCTCCTTCGTTCGCTTCTACCAAAAAGATCGCCTCGTGATCCTACTGAACCTGCTCCTGTGGCTCTCGTGATAGTCTCATTTAGGATGGAGGCTCAGAGCATCGTGGGGCTTGGGTCTATACTCTCGGTGGGTCACAGAAACGCCATTGCGTGACACTGTGGTTTTCGTTGCACCAGTTTAGTCTAGAGTTGGACTTTCTCATCGGAAAACTTCGACGTGGGTGGTTTGGATATGAATATATCCCCGCCGGGTGAGAGTTGGTTGCCCATCCAGCTTAAAGTTGGACTTTCTCACCGGAAAACCTCAACGTGATTTGGATATAATATATCCTCGTCGGGTGAGAGCCGGTTGCCCATCTAGACTTCACTGGTCCAGTGTCTCCGACTTCAGAATTTTGTGGTCGTGGCCGCCACCCTTCCTTGATGTTTCTTTTCTTTATCATCAGAAAAGAAGAAGTTCTTTTGGAAGAAGATGATATTTATGTGCCCACCGACTAGTGAGACTCTCAACAAAGAGAGGCCGATGAGATGAAGGAAACCTGCATTTGATATGTCGCTATAAAGTAAGAGAACAAATTTTGTAGGAATAGACCTCGAAGTATAATCCCACAAAATGTGTTCTTTTACTTTACCGTACCAAAGCCTCGTAGTTTCCTACTTATATAAAAAAAATTGTTGAGGATATGTCGCTGTTGCTGTTGTCATTTCTGCTGCTGTTCTTGTTGTTGTCATTTCTGCTGCTGCTGTTCTTGTTGTTGTCATTTCTGCTGTTCTTGTTGTTGTCATTTCTGCTGTTCTTGTTGTTGTCATTTCTGCTGCTGTTCTTGTTGTTGTCATTTCTGCTGTTCTTGTTGTTGTCATTTCTGCCGCTGCTGTTTTTGTTGTTGTCATTTCTGCTGTTCTTGTTGTTGTCATTTCTGCTGTTCTTGTTGTTGTCATTTCTGCTGCTGCTGTTCTTGTTGTTGTCGTCATTTCTGCTGCTGTTCTTGTTGTTGTCGTCATTTCTGCTGCTACTGTTCTTGTTGTTGTCATTTCTGCTGCTGTTCTTGTTGTTGTCATTTCTGCTGCTGCTGTTCTTGTTGTTGTCATTTCTGCTGCTGTTCTTGTTGTTGTCATTTCTGCTGCTGTTCTTGTTGTCATTTCTGCTGCTGTTGTTGTTGTTATTTCTGTTGTTGTTCTTGTTGTCATTTCTGCTGTTGTTGTTGTTGTTGTCATTTCTGCTGCTGTTGTTGTTGTTATTTCTACAGCTGTTCTTGTTGTTATTTCTGCTGCTGTTGTCATTTCCACTGCTGTTGTTGTTGTTATTTCTTCTGCTATTCTTGTTGTCATTTCTTCTGCTGCTGTTGTTGTTCTTGCTGTTCGTCGCAGACTCCACGTGTCTTGGTCAGGCTGTATGTGGTCGGCTTCTGTTTCTCCTTCCTCTCAGGTGTCCAGCGCAAGATAAGCTTTAATGATATCGATGGGGGTGGGGGACGGGAGGGTCTTCTCAGAGCGCATGCTCAATCCATCTCCAGCACTTTTGTGACATAAGTATGTTCACATGTACTTTGCTTAGTGCAAGAAAATGGGCTTTTACAGGACTTCTGAGAAAACCTTTGTAAGCCGGTGTAAAACTGACACTCCCTACCCACCCCCGTTTATTTATTTATCAACTACGAATCCCCCCCCCTCGTACCCCCACCCCAAGCCTACTGGGCCCACCCTTAAAACAGTGAAAACTCTCCGAGGGTGGAGCGACGCACCCGGTTGGACCCCTGTCTCCAAAGCCTGGATCTCTATTACTTATGATATGCGACCAGAAAAAGATTCAGTATATATATGTAATCCTGACATTCCTTTTCGAATTTTTTTTTCTCCAGTGCATTATGTTTTATATAGAAGCATAGCAACTGGGTCTGAATTAATCTGATGGTTCTACCATCTCTACAGAGCCTAATACTTACACCCGTATTTTCTTTACTGTACCCAGACAAACAGTATCACGTGGGTCTGTACACAAGGTATGAGAGCTCGTCTGCTCCAAGTACAGTATTTACATTTTTATGGGAATGACGGATTCTTCCCCCCATCAATCATTTTCTCATATTTCTATCCAAGGGTACCTACAAGATAACGACGATCATAAAGATATAACGGAGCCATCACCAACTCACTTAACATTCACACAGCGAACACACAACAAAAGAGAAATATACCTGTTAAGTTTGAAGACACCGGCAGCAAACAATACCAACTCTTGGGGAAATGGGTACCCGTATGAAAAAAAAAAAATCCTACGTGGAAAAACCCAGTGTCTAAAATTAGAAGTATTATTCTTCGTAAGAGATTCTTCGCAGAGATGGGTATCCCCTTACCGTTGTAGCAATTGTCCTTTGGGTAACATTTAAATTCTGATGGATAATGGATTATAGAATGGCCATTTTCATTCTAATGTGGGTTTGTATAATGCGGGCATGGGCAATTTTTTTGTGTGTTCGGTGTGCAAAAAAAAAAAAAAAAAGATTTTCCATTTTCATATGGTCAACGAACCACGAAGCCATAGATAGATAGATAGATGGATGGATGGATGGATGGATGGACGGCAGACAGACAGACAGACAGACAGATAGATAGATAGATAGATAGATAGATAGATAGATAGATTATATCCTTCCTCTCCGTTGGTGTCCTCAGGAACAGTTTCATGCTCGCTGTTTCCCCGGGGATAGTGGATGATCAGAAAAACAAATAAACAAGTTCTCAAAGATCTTGTAGATACCGTAGTTCCCGCTATATAAGCCACAACCACGTATAACCCGCACCCATATGTAAACCGCAACCACATATAAGACGCAACGGCACATAAGACGCGCGTATAATTTAGCAAGTAATCTTTTGAAACAAAACTAAAAATCCCATATTCTCCATGAACTTCATATCACCCCACCCCCTCACCAGGGCTTTTGGTCCAAGACTATATGCCTCTGAACATCCCTAATGAACTTCTTACTTGGACAGGCCGAATTTTCTTCTTCTGGACCTAGACGGATTATTCCAGCATGTGTTCAGGTGTTAGTCCATCATTTGTAAACTCCACTGTAAAACCTATAGTTGGGGTACAGAACCCAGAGTCATTTTTTTTAGAGATTTATATTTTTAGGGATGGGGGGGGGGGGGAGCAGGTGATATATGTATCAATGAGGAAAAACCGGAAGTGGAGAGTTTTGAATATCTTGGATCACTGCTAACTAATAACGGAGATGCAATGAGGGAAATTAAAAGGAGGACTTCTATCGCTCTTCAGAAAGTAAAACAACTAAAGAATCTGTGGAGAGGGACAGACAGAACCACAGAAATAAGATTTTTAAGGGCATGCATCTTTCCCATCACAACATATGCCTGTGAGACCTGGACACTTAACAAAACAGCTGAGAAACACATAAATGTCTTTGAATTTAAATGCTATAGAAGAGTTCTTCAAATATCATGGACACAAAAAAAACAAATATTTCCATACTACAAGAGCTTAATATTGAAGAAGGCTGGCTAGTAAAGAAGATTAAAGAGAGAAAAATATTTTGGACACTTTAAACGTCATGATAATCTAAAGAAAACCGTCTTGGAAGGGTACATAATGGGAAAAAGAAAGAGAGGAAGACCAAAACGAAGATGGCTGCAAGACATCGTTGACAATCTGCAAATGGATGCATCAGCAGCAGGCCATCTTGCTCACAACCGAGAGGCCTACAGGAGAACTGTTAGGGAGGCAAAGTTCCGCAAGGGACATGCAAATGAATGAATGAATTGGGGGGGGGGGGAGGAAGAAGTGCATCATGTGTGAGGGGAGTACGGTAATGAACACATCAGAGCTATATAGAAAAGAAGATAGCTTTTTGGCATGTCACCAGAATACAGAAGATCTATCTATCTATCTATCTATCTATCTATCTATCTATCTATCTATCTATCTATCTATCTATCTATCTATCTATCTATCTATATCTATCTCTCCCTCATTCTCTCTCTCTCTCTGAACCTTAAGTGCCCAGGGCACATGAGGCTTCCGCAAGGGTTTTCCACAAATGTCTGTCCTTCGCCTTTTTTTCTGCTCTTGCCCAGGTGAGCCCTCTATTGCTCAGCATCCTTTCTGTTGTTCTTCTCCATGTCTCTTTTGGTCTACCCTTACTTCTGTTCCCCTGTGGTGTCCATCTTAATGATATTTTTGGTAGTGAGTTATCAATCATTCGGCGCACATGTCCCAACCATCGCCAGCGTCTTTCCTCAATAATTGCTGTCTGTGGCTTCTCTGCATTTCTGCCAACAATATGTTATTTCTTATGGTGTTTGGCCAAATTATTCTTCTAATTCTTCGTAAACATTTAGTCTGGAAAGAATTCAGCTTGTTTTTTTTTTTTTTAATAGTTCTGGTGATTTTCCAGCATTCATTTCTATAGAGTAATACATTTAGAACATTACTCTATAGCTATAGAGCCTGCAAATCACTGAAAAACTTAAGGCGAAAAGAAACCGATGGAGACTCGCCGAGAAATACCTTGACTCCAGGAATGAGTAGCACATTACAATAATGACGACAGATGTGAGCAAAAACAGAGATGGCCTTACAAAACAAAGAAGCTTGATCTCCAACCCCTCCTAGCACTGTGCTGGATCATAATGATGTTTGTAAGAATGTTATGTCGATAGTTCCCACACTGTGGTCCGCTTCTAGGTTATCGAGTTGATATTATGAACCGTCTGCTGAATACAGGTAAATAAGGGTCCATAAGTAAAAAGGTAAAGGTAACTCTGTCACGCCTTAGAGGCACATAGGGATATGGTGTTAGTGCCCGTATGTTCCTTGACCTGTCAGCACACTAGAGGTTGATATGGTCAGCATCACGCCTGGCCGCCTTTCCTTCCCCAACTCCAGAAGAAGTCAGGTACCCATTTCTACAGCTGGGTGACTTGGTGCCTCCGGTCGGATTCGAACCTCCCGACCTTCGCCATGAGAGACTAGTGCACTAACAACTTCGCCACTCTGACGTCCAGTTAAGGAAACATGGTATTTTGATATTTAATCACGTGACATATCCTTTCCAGATAGTTGCCCCTCTCGCAACCTCCCTGGATGCAGTACAGTCTTGAGCAAGTTGACCAGTCTCTCGCAGTCTCCCTGAATGCAGTACAGTCTTGAGCAAGTTGACCAGTCTCTCGCAGTCTCCCTGGATGCAGTACAGTCTTGAGCAAGTTGACCAGCCTCTCACAGCCTCCTTGGATGCAGTACAGTCTTGAGCAAGTTGACCAGCCTCTCACAGCCTCCTTGGATGCAGTACAGTCTTGAGCAAGTTGACCAGCCTCTCACAGCCTCCCTGGATGCAGTACAGTCTTGAGAAAGTTGACCAGCCTCTCGCAGCCTCCCTGGATGCAGTACAGTCTTGAGAAAGTTGACCAGCCTCTCGCAGCCTCCCTGGATGCAATACAGTCTTGAGAAAGTTGACCAGCCTCTCGCAGTGACATATTCAGACTTTTCCGTGACGTCCTGAGTCCACCTGAGTCCTTTTTCTCTTCTACCCGGCACAGGTAAAGACGCCTGTCCGATGAGGCAATCAGCGACCCATAGCTGATATATTAGCGTCAGGGTCAGCGACCCGTAGCTGATATATTAGCGTCAGGGTCAGCGACCCGTAGCTGATATATTAGCGTCAGGGTTAGCGACCCATAGCTGATATATTAGCGTCAGGGCTAGCGAACTATAGCTGACCAAGACCCTGTCCCAACTCTCTCGGTTGGTACCCCCAGTAAAAGGCATAGCCTGGCTAACGCGGGTGGGGATTTCCATAGTCCCCATGGTGGTGGAGTCTGTTAAAGAAGCATTGAACACCCCCTGCTTTTTAGCTGCTTTCCGATACTAAAAAAAAACATAGCTGCCATAACCCGCCCGCAAATCGATACGGTGCTTTGCCTCAACATCTCAACAGCATTGGCTGCAAAGACCAACAGCTCGCAGTTACAGGGAGATAGCACAAGACAAGATAAGACAAGACAAGACAATACAATACAAGACAATACAAGACAAGACAAGACAAGACAAGACAATACAAGACAAGACAATACAAGACAAGACAATACAAGACAAGACAATACAAGTCAAGACAAGGCCAGATAATCTGGACACTATACTTTCTACTATCAACCTCTCCAAACCGTTATGTCTCTTGATGTGGCCAAAGTATCCCATCGTTCTAGCTTTGGCGGTGTTTACAAGCCACTCTTCTACGACACCTGATCCTGTGTTATGTCTTTTATTTGATTTTCGTTCTTTTCATATTGTAAATGCCCTTCTGTAACACTTTTCAAATGCTGTTATTCTCTTTTCTAGTGCTTTAATACGTGTCCATGTTTCGTATCTGTACGTTGCCACTGGGAATACGTAAGCTCTAAGTAAAGGTCTGGGAAAGGGCAGGACAAGGACCTATGAACCTACAAATCATGACAGGGAAGTGGAGGTGGATTGGCCACACTCTGAGGAAAACCGACACCAGCATAGGCAAGACAAGCACTGACATGGAATCCTCAAGGAAACACAAAAACGAGGAAGACCTAGACTTACTTGGAGAAGAGAAATTATGACAGTGCTCAGAGACAAGGGATACACATGGAAGGAAGCAGAGAATAATTCCACGAACAGGGATGACTGGAGAGCCTTTATCCGTGGACTATGCTCTCAAGAGAGTGAAAGATGATGATGATGATGATGATAGCTTTGCCACATACTCTTCATTTGCGATAGTTTCTGTTATGTAACCATTAGTCTCCCTTTTGGTTTCCACCCTGCAGTCGTCATTAATGATGATGACTGACCTTAGAAATTCGAATTTATTTACATTATCTAGCTCCTCGTGACCCACTGTAATTTTGGATTTGTTCTTCAATTTACCATTTATCATTACTTTGGTTTTGTTACTGTGTTAAAAAAAAAGGTTCTGAGCTTCGTTACTCCTTTTGGTGGTGAGAATAAGCTATTGCAGGCCTTCTGAGATATTTGATAAAGGGACAGTATCATTGGCGTATCTAATTTCTGGAATCTGGTGGCGCCCGATGATGAGAGAGCACAGCTTAGCTGTTTCCTGTTCTTCTCTTCCATTCCTCATGATGTTTTCGGTGCAGATGTTAAGCACGTACGGAGAATTTAGTCTTATCTTATGTCTTATATCCTTACCGTGCCGTTAAACGTCACATAGGGCTCGCAAGGTAGTTCGCCAATTTTTCCTGTCTTCAGCGAGTCTTTCAACATCATCAAAGGATTTTATGCCTGTTAATTTGGCTTCTCTTAACAATGTCCTCTTCAGAGTTTCACGCGGTCTGCCTCTTTTTCTCTGGCCTGTTGTGTTTCACTTGATAGCTTGTTTTGGGATTCTCTGATCGTTTCTTCTCATCACGTGACCAACATATGTCCATCTCTTTTTCCTGATCACCCATGAGACTGGTTGTTGTTCAGTCATCTGTCTTATCTCTGCATTATTCTTAAATTCGTTCCATCTGATGCCGAGTATTTTCCTTAGCCATTTGTTTTCAAAAGAGTCTAATTTCTTTTCTATTTCTTCAGTTGTTTTCCAGCTTTCGCATGCATAAATAAGGGTGGATATTACATTTGAATTGAATAGTCTTAACTTGGTTTTTGTGATTATAACTTTTGAATTCCATATGTTCTCAAGATTCTTGAAGATCGAGAATTTAGTACATAACTGAAATGAAGTTGGAAAAATCGTCTTCCCATGTGGAAAGACTGGGAACCATTGTATTGTACTACCGAAAATTGTTTATATTAGTAGAAGCTTTGTGGTAGATATTAAAACGTTCTCTCTTCAGAAAACGATCTATCAGGTCACAAAGTGTAGCCATTTCCTGCCATACAGACAGCAGGCAGACCGAAGCTATCAGAATCTGGCATACCTGGTTTACTGCGTCCTATCTGAAGATGAATATGTAATATGTAATTAACAGATTCAGCGCGAACGTACATACACAAGACCTGGAAAGAGCAGTTCCTTTTGTAACCTTTTCTCTTGTAATGAAAATACGGCAAGAGCAACCGTCGTGGAAGATAAATGGTGTCTTTACGACGTCATATTTTGCGAGGAGTGTCGGAGAAGATTCTGGGAGATTAGCGAGCACAAAGGTTAAACTCTTGGAACGGGGTAATTCCTTGATAATAAATCGAGCTCGGCATGTCCGTACGTTGGAATTCCACACAAAAAATACACGATGTAAGGTGAAAGAACAAAGTCAAAGTTTTCATTTCCCGCCGAGCGCTTTCTTCTTTCTGAATACTCGGTTATGGGCTTTGGAGTTTTGATGTTTTGTAACTGAGTCTTTCGCTGAGTTTGAGCTGTGGGTGATTTGGTGATGCTACAAAAGTTGGTAAAATGTAAAATAGCATGGAAGCCAAGGGAGGTACTTAGCTTCTTGATTCTTCTTCTTCTTTTTCTTCTTCTTCTCCTCCTCCTTTTTCTTCTTCTTTTTTTTTCTTTTCTTCCTCCTCCTCCTTCTTCTTCCTCTTTTTCTTTTTCTCCTCCTCCTCTTCTTCTTCTTCCTCTTTTTCTTTTTCTCCTCCTCCTCCTCCTTCTTCTTCTTTTTCTTTTTCTCCTCCTCCTCCCCCTCCTCCTCTTCCTCTACTCCTTCTTCTTCTTCTTCTTCTTCTTCTTCTCCTCCTCCTCCTCCTTCTTCTTCTTCTTCAATCTCCCTTGAACTGCGAGCTAGTCGGCTTTTTTTTTTTTTGCCGTCGATGCGATGGAGATGTTGAGGCACAGCATGGTTTCGGCTTGGGAGTGGGTCATGATAAGTATTGTTTCAGTCCCTGAGTGCGGCTGTAATGCAGGGAGTTTGCAATACTTCTTCAACAGACTCCACCACCGTGGGGACTGTGGCGCTCCATGCTCCCGTTTGGCAGGTTTGACCTGTTGCTGGAGGTATCAGCGGAGAGGCGGGACAGGGTCTTGGTCATCTACAGGTCGCGAACTCTGACCACCTAGCAGGTCAGCTATGGGTTGACGATGGCCAAAATCAGACAGTGTCTCGCCTCCTCATTCCTTCTCTCTCTCTCTCTCTCCCTCCTTGATCTTCGAGGAGCCAGGTGTTACAGAGACAAGTATATAGCGCACACACCTACAGCTAACACTGTGCGCCCGTGTGTATTATATACAGAGCAATAAGTATCATTCATATAGCCTCATCGGACAAGCGTCTTCACGCGAAATCATCATCATCATCATCATCATCATTATCATCATCATCGCCTTTCACTCCCTTTGAGAGCACAGGCCACGGTTAAAGTCTCTCCAGTCTTGGAATTATTCTCTGCTTCCTTCTATGTGTATCTCTTGTCTCTGAGCACTGCCATAATTTCTATTTTCCAAGTAAGTCTAGGTCTTCCTCTTTTTCTATTTCCTTGGAAATCGCATACGGGAAAGGCAAAAGTCCTCACATACATTGTTTATTCTTGTCTCTTCACGAAAAATGTTCATTTGCTGCATACCTCCTTCCATCATGCTGTTAATCTGCAGAAGCTGCCTACTTGAAACAAGGGCTGCACATCTGTTCAGTGGAGGGACGTCATTACCCCAGAAATCCTTATCTTGAGAAGCACTTGAAACAGTGGACGACCTCGACAGAGAGCTCGGGCCGTGAGTTTCCTGAGGAGATTTCTCTTGAGAGTGTGGCTATCTTTGCTCCGAGAGCTGGTTAATCTTGTTTAACCCTTACCTTATCTGAAACCTCCGTTATGTATACTTTGAGGGGGGGGGAGGGGAGGAACGCAACATTTTAGTTGTATTTATTGTTGTTTATTGTGAAATACACGGTTTGGTGTTGTTTGTTTATTGTTGATGTGGCTCACTGTAAGTTTAATGATGTTGTTGATGAAGGTGGTGAAGTTGAGGTGGATGAGGAGTCGGATATGGTCATCGTCCCGTCCTTAATGTGGAGAGAAATTCAGGAACAAAGATGAAGAGACACAGTATGTGGAGTAATGAGGCAGCGGGTGGAATGCCGGAAAGAGAAAATGAGAGAGAGAGAGAGAGAGAGAGAGAGAGAGAGAGAGAGAGAGAGAGAGAAACGGTAAGAGAAAGAAAAATGAGAAAAAACATAGACAATAGAGAGAGAGAGAGAAGAGAAGAGAAGAAAGGGAGAAAAAGAGAGAATGAAGGAGAGATATGTATAGAAAGAGTGAGAAAAGAAATAGAAAGAGAAGGAGTGTAAAAGACAGAGAAAGAGAGAGAGGAGGAATGAAAGAGAGAGAGAGAGAGAGAGAGAAGGGGGTGGGGAAAGAGAGACAGACAATGAGGGAGACTTATGAACGATTGTAACACATTATCAAAGGCCAAAGTTAAACTTTAGTTTTACGTGCAATTAGCAACTGCCAGGGGGTAGCATTCAGGTCATTATGTGTGTCCTTGGCATGTATTCTCATTGGCTAGGGTGTGGCACGTAGATAGTAGACCTAGCCAGGACAGCTGCTTCATTGAGTGTAGTATTTAGAGTATCTGTGATATCATTGTCCCATCCTCTCCCAGATTTCTCTCCCACCCAACCCATCAAACTTTCCCCAAGAACTACATTCCCATTAGTGTCCAGACTAGGCCGTCATTGTCGCCTGAGGTGGCGAAGCAGTTAGTAACTTCTTCTTCTTCTTCTTCTTCTTCTTCTTCTTCTTCTTCTGCGTTCGAGGTTATTGGTCACATCAGATCTTGATCCCTGTCGACGTGGCAAAGCCCGCAGTCCTCTCCAGATCCTGATAGTTTGTACACTAAGTCTCTTACGGCGAAGTCTGGTAGTTAGTACACTAAGTGTCTTACGGCGAAGGCTGGTAGTTCGAATCTGGCAGGCGGGGCCATCATCATCATCATCATGTGCCGTGCCGACTGGCGTTGGCTATTATGCTTCTCCAGAGTACGCGATCCTTCATGCATGCCATCAGCTCAGTTGGTGATCTCCTCTCACACCATCCCGTCAGACTGTCCAGTATCATTTCTCTTGGTCTTCCTCTTGATCTTCTTCCTTCTATTTTTCCTGTTGTTATAATATTTTCAATGCCCCCTCTTCTCATTGCATGTCCTATGAAAGTACATTGTCTCTCTCTTATCTTTTTGACAAGGTTTTTTGTCTCTCCAGCTCTTCTCCTACATTCTTCATTAGTTATTTTTGCTGTCCAGGGGATTCGCAACATTCTCTAATAAACCACATTTCTGCTGCTTCCAATGATTTTTGTGCAGACTTGCCTATTGTCCATGATTCACTTCCATATAACAAGATAGGTTCAATATAGCATTTTAGTACTCGTTTTCTAACATTCATTGATAAGGATGTGTTGGTCAATATGTTTCTCATTCTCTGAAATGCAGTCTTTGCTTGGCCTATTCTGTTCCTAATTTCTGTTCTGCATTTCCCATCTGAAGTTATTACTGCTCCAAGGTATTTGAATTTCTGCACCTGCTTTAGAACAGTTCCGTTTAATTTAATACTGCATGCTGGTGGATTCTGTTTCTTAGATATAACCATAGTCTCTGTCTTTTTGATGTTCAAAGTAAGGCCTTTCTGTTCACTTTCTTTGGCCACTTTATCCAAGAGATTTTGCAGGTCTTGTTGGTTCTCTGCTATCAGTACTGTGTCGTCAGCATACCGAAGGTTGTTAATATTGTATCCTCCAATTTTTATGCCTGGTTCTGTGATGATTGTTCTTAGAATATTCTCGCTATACAGAGAAAAAAGGTCTGGAGATAGTACACATCCTTGTCGCACCCCTTGTTTTATAGGTTGATATTTTCCAATTCTATTTTCAACTCGAACTGCTGCTTCTTGCTGCCAGTATAGATGTTTTACAATCCTCAGGTCTTTGCCGTCTATATTGATGTCTTCAAGCATTTTAATAATTTCATTATGTCTCACCTTGTCAAATGCCTTGGTGTAATCAATGAAGCATAAGTAGAGATCTTTCTGTACTTCTAAAGCTCTTTCTGTTAGTGTTCGTAAAGCATAAATGTCATTGTGTGTTCCCTTTCCTTCAACAAATCCAAACTGTTCATCTGCTATTTCCATGTTTATCTTTTTCCTTGTTCTTCTCATAATGATTCTCAGAAGTAGCTTCGTTATGTGACATGAGAGGCTGATAGTCCGGTGGTCGTCACATTCCTTTGCACCTGGTTTCTTTGGTAGTGCTATAAACATGGATTTAATCAGGTCACTGGGAATATAACCACTGTTGTAAATGTCATTCAGTAACTTGGTTATTATTTTTATTCCTGTCTCCTCTAGTGCCTCTATTTCTTCTATTGTTATATTATCAGGCCCAGTCGCTTTTCCTTTCTTCATGTGTTTGATGGCATCTATCATTTCATCTTCAAGTATTGGTGGTCCCTCACAGGCGGAGCCACGTAGCTGTAAATAAAAAAGGGGTGGGGGGGGGTTCTTCGCTCATTCTGGGTGTAGAAAAGGAAAGACGGCCAGGCATGATGCTGACCAAGTGACCCTCTAGTGCGCTGACACGTCCTGGAAAATATGGGCACTAATACCATATCTCATAGAGGCTTTGTGGCAAAACAGTGCTCGTATCTTTACATTTTGGGGGCGGGTTGGGGGTGGGGTGGGGATAAAAATGGAGATCGTGTTGTATATTGAAGATATCTGGACAAATTAAAACAGAGACAGCAGGCGGTGTGTACAGTGTATTCGTATTGTCAAGTTTTATACGGGAAAAGGGTTCTGGATCAACGTGGAGGAAAGCTTCACCTGGAAGGTGGCAGAGAATGACACAACATAACAAAAAACTTTGTCCCGTCCCGCAAAAAAAAAAAAAAAATCTTTCAACGAACACATTTCGTCTGTTTCTGCTTTAGCTCGGTGATTAGCATTCCTTTCACAAGAAACCCGAGAAGTTTTCTCTCTTTCTGGTATTTAGAAAACACTTCACACCTAAAACTTAGTAAGGCCTAGTCGTCTCTTGGGTGTTGTTCGTTACGTTTCGTGTATTTGACGTTCCTTGAGTTTAGCCACCACTCGCAAAACATGGACCGGATAAGGTAAAGCCACAAATAATCTGCAAAAACATTTCTTTTCTGTGTAAAAAAAAGTGTTATTTTGTCCTTGTTTTGTTCTGTAGAGCTTCATCGTGCAGTATATATTTTTTTGTTGTTGTTGTAAATTTGTCTACGATTTCGTCAATTCAGCGGGGCGTAGCTATCATCGCAGCCACTCAAAATTTTGTTCCGGTGTGAATATGAATGACCGTTTTTTAAGCGACCCGTGAACGCGGTAATGTCAACATGACAAGCAATAGATGACAAGCGAAACCAGGAAAGGTACCTGTTTTCTTCTCATGTCACGGTGGATTGAGACATCAGTCGCCGCCTCGTCCCGTATCAGAGTTTCCGGGGGGTGTTTTTCTTATTTCTAAAGTTTTGAGGTTCGTGGCGGCTGGAATAAGTTCACCAGCTTCTCTCAAAGTGAATTCGGCTGCCGTGTAAGGAGAGGATGTGGCCAACACGTGTTTACGTTTAGCAGCCAGGGCAGGCGGGTTGGCTCTGTGGAGTGGCTGGCACAGATGAATGAGGGCTGTCTTGAATGTTGTTATTGTTGTCCCCGCTGCTGTGGGTATTGCTACCGCTGCTGGAAATACCAGACAGCCTTTGTTCGTGGCGAACTCTTTAAAATAAGGATCCGGATGGGGAGTTAGCTGTGGCAGCTTTATTTAATCAAATCACGGGTGACCGAGAAGTGGACGACTGCCCAATGTCAAGGACAAAACAGGATCTCTACGCTACAGTCTAGCCTATGATGGCACAACAGCCTTTTTTTTCTAAAACAGAAAACTCTGGTTTTTCTAATCCTCGTTCACATGTGGACTAATTCGCCATTCTGCAGACGCCGTGACAGCGCTGTAGCACAGAAGTTGTATCCTGTTTTAATTCTCCAATCCGCATATGTGTGTTATCCCTTTAGTTCCCCAATCCTCAAATGTGTGCAGTCACTTTAGTTCCTCAATCCTCATATGTGTGCTATGACTAGTTCGCCAATCCTCATATGTATGCTGTCACTTTAGTTCCCCTATCCTTATATGTATGCTATCACTTTAGTTCGCTAATTCTTAAATATGTGCTATCACTTTAGTTCTCCAATATTCACATATGTGCAGTCACTTTAGTTCCCCAATCCTCATATGTGTGCTATCACCTTAGTTCCAAATCATCTGTGCAGCCACTTTAGTTCCCTAATCCTCATATGTGTGCAGTCATTTTAGTTCCCCAATCTGCATATGTGTACAGTCACTTTAGTTCGCAGTCCTTATATGTGTGCTATCACTTTAGTTCCCCAATCCTAATATGTGTACAGTCACTTTAATTCCAGTTCTTATATGTGTGCTATCACTTTGGTTCCACAATCCTCATATGTGTACAGTCACTTTAGTTCGCAGTTCTTATATGTGTGCTATCACTTTACTTCCCCAATCCTCATATGTGTACAGTCAGTTTAGTTCGCAGTTCTTATATGTGTGCTATCACTTTAGTTCGGAGTGGTTTATGGTTATCTGCCTGAAGATTAGGAGCCGACCTAAAGAAGAGAGCTTCTAGAAAGGCTCCGCCTCCGTTGGGGTCAAGACCAGGCACTGACCTGTTAGCCAGGCTAAAAATGCGCCCTGAGAAGGTTTAGTTCGCCAGCCGTAGCTGTTATTTTAGTTCACTGTTCTTTATATCTGTGCTGTTGCTTTAGTTCACAGTACTTACATCTGTGCAGTCACTTTAATTCGCCATTCCTTATATGTATGCTATCACTTTAGTTCGCCAGTCCTTATATGTATGCTATAACTTTAGCTCGCCAACCCTATATGTATGCTATCACTTTCGTTCGCCAGTCTTTCTATGTGTGCTACCAGTTTAGTTCGCCAGTGTATGCTTTTAGTACGGCCATCTTTGCTCTTACAGGTAATAAGTTCCCTTGTCTGGTCATTTGCGTTCTCTCACATTTAGATAGAAGCCTGAATAGATTGGCGTATTCATTTATTAGTTGTGGTACGGGGGGACGTTGGAGACCAGGTCGCTCCATTTGGTACGGTCCTTTTGTATTTCACATTAGAAATACTCCCTTTCTTTTCCCACACGACCTGGGTTTGACCTTTAAGATTATTTTCTCTTGCTGTCTGTGCTTTTTTTTCCTTTAGTTTTTCAATGATTGTCATGGTCACATCCCTAGCCTCCGATTTCTAGTTCACATTCTTCTCTCCCCCCACCCCCACCCCCGCCTCCCAGCCCACAGCCCTACACCTCACATCCTAGGCGACATACCTACATTTCACCTCCTAGACCACGTCCCTATACCTCACCTCCTAGGCCACGTCCCTACACATCACCTCCTAGGCCACGCCCCTACACCTCACCTCCTAGGCCACGTCCCTACACCTCACCTCCTAGGCCACATACCTTCACCTCACCTCCTAGGCCACATACCTACACCTCAACTCCTAGCCCACATCCCTACACCTCACATCCTAGGCCACATACCTACATTTCACCTCCTAGACCACGTCCCTACACCTGACCTCATAGACCATATCCCTACATCTCACCTCCTAGGCCACATACCTACACCTCAACTCCTAGCCCACATTCCTACACCTCACATCCTAGGCCACATACCTACATTTCACCTCCTAGACCACGTCTCTACACCTCACCTCCTAGACCACGTCTCTACACCTCACCTCTTAGACCACGTTCCTACACCTCTCCTCCTAGACCACGTCCCTACACATCACCTCCTAGGCCATGTCCCTACACCTCACCTCCTAGACTGCGTCCCTACATCTCACCTCCTAGACCACGTCCTTACATTTCACCTCCTAGGCCACGTTCCTACACCTCACCTCCTAGACCATATCCCTACACCTTACCTCATAAACCACGTCCCTACACCTCACCTCAAAGTCCACATCCCTACATCTCACCTCCTAGACCACGTCCCTACACCTCACCTCAAAGTCCACATCCCTACATCTCACCGCCTAGACCACGTCCCTACACCTCACCTCCTAGACCGCGTCCCTACACCTCACTTCCTAGACCACGTCCCTACACCTCACCTCATAGTCGACGTCCTTACACCTCACCTCATAGGCCACGTCCCTACACCTCCTAGACCACGTCCCTACACCTCACCTCCTAGACCGCGTCCCTACACCTCACTTCCTAGACCACGTCCCTACACCTCACCTCATAGTCGACGTCCTTACACCTCACCTCATAGGCCACGTCCCTACACCTCCTAGACCACGTCCCTACACCTCACCTCATAGTCCACGTCCCTACACCTCACCTCCTAGACCACGTCCCTACACCTCACCTCCTAGGCCACGTCCCTACACCTCACCTCCTAGGCCACGTCCCTACACCTCACCTCATAGTCCACGTCCCTACACCTCACCTCCTAGACCACGTCCCTATACCTCACCTCATAGACCACGTCCCTACACCTCACCTCATAGGCCACGTCCCTACACCTCACCTCCTAGACCATATCCCTACACCTCACCTCATAGTCCACGTCCCTACACCTCACCTCCTAGGCCACGTCCCTACACCTCACCTCCTAGGCCACGTCCCTACACCTCAACTCCTAGACCATGTCCCTACATCTCACCTCCTAGACCATGTCCCTACACCTCACCTCCTAGACCATGTCCCTACATCTCACCTCCTAAACCATGTCCCTACACCTCACCTCCTAGACCATGTCCCTACACCTCACCTCCTAGACCATGTCCCTACACCTCACCTCCTAGACCATGTCCCTACACCTCACCTCATAGGCCACGTCCCTACACCTCACCTCCTAGACCATATCCCTACACCTCACCTCATAGTCCACGTCCCTACACCTCACCTCCTAGGCCACGTCCCTACACCTCACCTCCTAGGCCACGTCCCTACACCTCAACTCCTAGACCATGTCCCTACATCTCACCTCCTAGACCATGTCCCTACACCTCAACTCCTAGACCATGTCCCTACATCTCACCTCCTAAACCATGTCCCTACACCTCACCTCCTAGACCATGTCCCTACACCTCACCTCCTAGACCATGTCCCTACACCTCACCTCCTAGACCATGTCCCTACACGTCACCTCTCTACCCTCTTCCCTTCCCCACCACCACCTCCCTCTCCCAACATACACTCACCTCAACTGATTCTGATGCCCTCTGTCCACTTCTATTTTTTGTTTAAACTTCACCGCTGTCTGATCCTCCCAGGACCCGCAGGTGATACTAGTTCACCCCCAACGTTATGAACCACTGATGTACGTGTATGTTCTCCTGTGAATATCAGTGTCTGTCTGTCTGGTTGTCTGTCTTTTTGTCTGTTAATCTGTCTTTTTTTCCGTCTTTCTGTTTGTCTGCTTCACTGCATGTTTGTCTGTCTGTTTGACTGTCTGTTTGTCTCACAGTCTGTCTGTCTCTTCGTCTGTATGTCTGTCGATCTTTGACTGTCTGTCTGTCTGTCTGCCTGTCTATCAGTCCTTGTATAACTTTGATTTTAAAAAGCAAAAATAAAAACTGACACCCAAAGCTTATCTTCCTGGATATCACTTACATGCAAGGCTGTATCGTTCATTTAAAGGGCAACTAAATACACCTGTTAAATGACATTTTCGTAACGAGAACATGTTGTATATTAAACGAGTTTCAATCATGGATCCGGTGATTCCGGAGATGGGGATCCTGTGAATATGTAACTGTGGATCCCATAAACATAGTTAGAATTTTTTGTATGTTCCTTCATAATCGAAATCGATGGACAAAAAAAAAAAAAAAACAACTCACAATTAACATGACGTCCTACATTATTTTATTTTTAAATTAGAAAATGACAGGGTTCCTAATTTTCTAACTTTCATAACAGTTTCAGTTCTGAAATTCAGACAAAAGGAGAACCGGAGAACAAATATCATATCCTGTTAGTGCAGTGGTTCTTAACTTTTTGGAGCCATGGATCTCCTTTCCGGCCTGGGAACAGCTTTGGACCCCCTTTCTGGTCTGAGGATAGCGGTGGACCCCTTTTCTGGTCTGAGGACAGCCGTGGACTCTCTTTTTGGCCTGAGAACAGCTGTAGATCCTCTTTTTGGCCCGAGAACAGCTGTGGACTCTCTTTTGGGCTTGAAAACAGCTGTGAATCCTCTTTTTTTGGCCCGAGAACAGCTGTGTACTCTCTTTTGGGCTTGAGAACAGCTGTGGATCCTCTTTTTGGCCCGAGAACAGCTGTGGACTCTCTTTTGAGCTTGAGAACAGCTGTAGACTCTCTTTTGAGCTTGAGAACAGCTGTGGACTCTCTTTTGAGCTTGAGAACAGCTGTGGACTCTCTTTTGGGCTTGAGAACAGCTGTGGACTCTCTTTTGAGCTTGAGAACAGCTGTGGACTCTCTTTTAAACTTGAGAACAGCTGTGGACTCTCTTTTTGGCCCGAGAACAGCTGTGGACTTCTCATTAAAAATGAAACAATAAATATAACCCAGAGGATGCTAAGATTCTTATTACTGGAGACAGTCCATTTTTTTTTTGGGGGGGGGGTCCCTGTACCCCCAAAAATCCTTCCGTGGAACCCCCCCCCCCCCAATTTTGCTGTTCTATGGACGCCAGAAGTTCAGAACAACTACCTTAGGACCTCCGTGGCGTGGAACAGATGAAAGAAAAATATGGGCAGTATTACGACATCCTTTTAGTTGCCCCTAAATGGTGGAACAGAAAGAGGAGTACACACGGGGCACTAAAACCACATCCTTGAAAGTTCCTCTATGGCATAAGTAGTACATCTGCTTTTTTTTTCACGAATTAATCTCTTTTGATGGAGTGCTTGGAACCATTGTCTATCCACTCCCAAATGTTTAAAGTAGTTGCTTCCATTTCCTCATTGACGGATTAAAGGAGGTCCCTAGGCTAAACTTAGTAGAGTGCCTCACCCTCTCCGAGCTATACGCGTCCTGTCCTGATACCAGATTTAATTAAATAATAACCTACATTTTGCAGAGTTATATAGACGCCGGGCCCTCTGTGGGGCTTAGTGTTTAAGACTGATCACCCTCCACCCCCCCCCCCCCGGTGGAAACTCGCCACCAAGGATGATCCCATATGTGCAGGCCCTCGTGCTCTGTAGCCTCGGCGAGGCTCTCTCAGTATCCATATTTACAGCTGGAGGGCGTAGGCAGCGAGGATAGATCCCTGTTGCTATGTGAACAGCTTGGTCGCTAAAGAATCCGTTCGTCCGGCCGTTTCTTGAAATCTTTATTTTGTCTGGAGCGGAGAAGCTGTCCGTTTTGGCAGCCAGCAACCCGTAGCTGTCAGGGTTGACGAACCACAGCTGACCAAGACCCTGTCCCACCTCTCCTTAGGTGCCCACTAGTAACAGGGCTATCTTGACTAACGGGGCAACGATCACTCTAGTCGCCATGGGTGGTGGAGCCTGCTAAATAAGTACTGCACAACTCCTACATTTTTAACTGTACTTCGGGACTGAAACAACAACAAAAATCAGCTGCCACAACCTGCTCCCAAACCGATACGATGCTGTGCCTCAACACTTCTACAGCATCGGCTACAAAGAACACCAGCTCGCAGTTACTGGGATATTGAAGAAGAAGAAAGAAAGAAGAAGAAGAAGGAGAAGACATTGTTTTGTGCTGACTTGAGTTTAATGATCGGCTCTCATAGCAGCCTTGTCTATGTCTGATTTATTTGTTTGTCATGGATGTGGGGCTCTTGCGCCTAACCCTCTGGGCCGACTCCTCCATATTTTTCAATCCCCGACTCCTCCATATTTTTCAATCCCCGACTCCTCCATATTTTTCAGTCCCCGACTCCGACTTATTCATAAATTTATACGTTTTTAATAATTTCCAACTTCACATTCCAGACTTTTAAAAAATTCACTATACAGTTTATTATACATTTGACAAAACTATTTACTATACATTTTCTATACTACGTGTATGCACTGCAAATTTTACTATACTGTTTACTACACTAATTTTATATTTTACTATACTATTTACTATACTAATTACTATATGTTTTACTATACTAATTACTATACTGATTACTATACATTTTACTATACTGCTTACTATACATTATACTCTACTAATTACTATACATTTTACTACAAGATTTATCATACATATTAACATACTATTGGCTATACATTTTGCTATATTATGTACTGTACACTTTACTATACCGTTTACTATACCATACTATTTTACTTTATACATATATTTATAGTAAATTTTTGTTGCTATCTGCCATTTCAGTAGTATAGTATATACATATATCATTTGATATAAACAAACACATTAGAGCACTTGAGATGTGTGAAGATACTGGAAGACTGGAAAGTATAGTAAATGGTATAGTAAAATGTACAGTACATAATATAGCAAAGTGTATAACCAATAACATGTTAATATGTACGGTAAATCTTGTAGTAAAATGTATAGTATATAATATAGCAAAATACCATATTTCTGGATTTGGTTATGCCGTAAACAGTTAGTTTTGAAGACTCCTCATTGGCGAAATGGATAGTGCAGTTGTTTCTCATGGCAAGGATCGGTGGTTTGAATCTGACCGGAGACGCCCCCGGGTGACCCATGTGTAGAAATAGGTACCTGGTCTCTTCTGGAGCTGGGAAAAGAAAGGTGGCCAGGTGTGGCGCTGGCCACATCATCCTCAAGGTAAAAGGTAAAACCCCAGTTTCCATGTCATTAAGGCATATTAGGGACACGGTGTTAGGCCCGTATTTTCCACGACCTTCGGCACATGAAAGTGTGATGTGGTTAGCACACACCTGGGTAGATTTACCTTCCCTATGGCCTTTTTGATGTGGTTAGCACACACCTGGGTAGATTTACCTTCCCTGTGGCATTTTTGATGTGGTTAGCGCACACCTGGGTAGATTTACCTTCCCTGTGGCATTTTTGATGTGGTGGTACCAGAGAAATAAAAATCCCCACTTGCTGAGACTTGAACCCGACACTACCGGATTATCAGAGCAAGCGCCTAACCACTCCTACCGCCGTCATCTGTAACAACAGGGAAACCTTTATCTGCCTGTAGACATTTGGAAGTGAAAGAGTTACCGTTATTGGTTTTGTATAATCTAAAGTTAACTCGCAAACTCTTACTTTGGTATCTGATGGTGTAGCTCACTACAAATCCAAGCAGGAAGTTCTAGCTGGCCACGGGCTGCAGGTAGTTTTTGTTTCTATTCAGGGTTCACCACCTAGAGGACGACGCTGACGCATGCAGTGTCGACCAGGACGAAGTAGATCCGGGTCAAGATTCACTGAATGAGTATTAATAAGGGGCTTTGGACGTTGGGTCTGGCCTTCTTTATTTGCGCCTAAGTAAACCGAACCAGATTATTATTATTATTATGTGTGTTTTTTTTTTGTAGCGAAATTATTGCTCATGAAACTTTATTGTTCACTGCTCTTATTTCTGTGCTGGCGTGACTGTATGTATGTATCAACTGTTTGAATTTCACTCATTCTGTCACACAGCAATAGGCAGCAACAGAGACTTGTGAGACATCAAGATTATCCTTATAAATCATCAATTATATTCAAATTCATTCTCGCAAGACGTTATTAATCTTTTACATTCATGCACTGATTCCAGATCAAAACTTAGCAGTCACATGCCGATCTGTAAACTAAGATGTCTTGACTGATCTGTAAATTGAGATGTCTTGACTGATCTGTAAACTAAGATGTCTTGACTGATCTGTAAATTGAGATGTCTTGACTGATCTGTAAATTGAGATATCTTGACTGATCTGTAAATTGAGATGTCTTGACTGATCTGTAAACTGAGATGTCTTGACTGATCTGTAAACTGAGATGTCTTGACTGATCTGTAAACTGAGATGTCTTGACTGATCTGTAAATTGAGATGTCTTGACTGATCTGTAAACTAAGATGTCTTGACTGATCTGTAAATTGAGATGTCTTGACTGATCTGTAAATTGAGATGTCTTGACTGATCTGTAAATTGAGATGTCTTGACTGATCTGTAAATTCAGATGTCTTGATTGATCTGTCAGAGAGAGGTTTTTCTTAGCTCTTGTTCAGTTTTGTTTATTCTTTGCCCATCGCTTTAGAAACTGACTTGTGCTGCCACCAGCTACATGTCTCTGCTCTGGTTTTAGGATCTGGTCAGTCAAATTATCTGTTTAAATTCTGGTCAGCCCACATGAGGTAATACTAGTTAATTTAAACTACACTAGCTTTCGGTGTCAAAGTTTTATCAGAGATCAGAAGACCGCCTTCCTGGCTCCGTCCAAAAATCCCGCCTTGGGAATCTCTGCGGTGTTAAATATTAGCTAGTTGCTGAAAGCAGAATCCTTGATTAATAAATGAATAAACTATGAAAAAATAGGAACATTCCCCCGTCAGTCAACGATCACACACCCGTGACGCGAGCCTCGGTCACAGAAGTGCGAACCAGAAGGTCAGGATGTATAAAGTAGCGTCCATCCACCTCTTCCCCTTACTACCACACGGGGGGGGGGGGGGGGCGCCTGCGTTCTGGTGCCATCTTCACTTGTCAATCAAATATCGTGCCGCGTGGCGTAGGCGATCATTTCTCTCCACAATTCCCTGTCTTTAGACTTGATTATGAGATCCGCCGGTGACTTTCTTCCTAGCCACACTGACAGCCCATCCAGTAACTTTTCTGTCTCTGTCCTCCTCTGTCTGCAACTGGAAACATCTTCACTTGTGGACCTGTGATAACCATATATCTTTGACTGTGATAACTGTATAATTAACAAAATATACTTAGCTGTTCAAGTATTTTACACTTGTGTATTACGTATAGCAGTGAAACGTTTAGTTAATTTTTTCCCCTTTTCGTCCAGAAGTTAGCAAATTACTTCCCTTATCGTAAAAATAAATTTTTACAGATTATTTCCCTTGTCATCATGCAAGCCCCGAAAGACGGCACTTGCTGTGCTCGGGTGGAGATGTGGAAGGTTAGGAGCGGATAATGCGGCCCGCGGTACTTAAATCTCGGGAACGTGAATGGGTTTTCTGTGAAGTGGTTTGTCGTGGCTGGATGTGACTATGATAATTCTGATGATTAATACTTATGATGAAGATGGTATCTGTTAATATCACTTGAGATACTTGGAAACAATTTGTTCACTGGGGGTGGGGGGGGGGGGGTTCAGTAAGGAGCAGGCAAGCTTTTTTGGTGGGGGGTGGGGGTGGAAGAGGGTATCATAGCCAAAACAGAGAACAATTCATAGAACCATTACTGGAAAGGACACAGAAGGACAGACCGCATCACTCATGGTGATGATATACTGGTTTTATCATCGTTTGATATCAATAAACACATTAAAGTGCTTGAGATGTATGGAAGATACTTGAAAACTGGAAAGTGTTTCATAGACAGAAATAAAAGAAAATGGAATAAAGAAGTGCTTGAATGCGTGGATCTCAGTAAGAAGTCGTTTTGGTTCTCCTTCGGCAGTTGCCTCCACAAGGGCATTGGTTACATTCTCTCGCCGTTATGAACTTTGCTGCAGACTTTCTAGAACTGGGGTTCATCTTCCCATTGTGACCTATATTCACTCGGCCAGGCTACTGTTTGCCTTCAGGGGGCATAGATGTAGAAACTGGGGCGTCGTCATTTCCCCATTGGAGGGGGGGGGGGGGAACCACAGAAGCATAGAATCGGGTCTCCGTCATTATCATTGGCCGTGCCGCTAGACGTCACATGGGGCCCCCATGGTAGTTCGCCAAGATTTCCTGTCTTCGGCGAGTTTTTCAGTCTCATCAAGGGATGTTATGCCCACTGAACTGGCCTCTTTTTAACAATGTCCTCTTTAGAGTTTCACGTGGTCGACCTCTTTTTCTTCGGCCTGTTGTGCTCCACTTGATAGCTTGTTTTGGTATTCTCTGGCTGTTTCTTCTCATCACAAGGCCTACATATGCCCATCTTCTTTTTCTGATCACCCATGAGACAGGTTGTTGTTTGTTCCTCTGCCTTATCTCTGCGTTGTTCTTGAATTCGTCCCACTTTATACCGAGTATTTTCCTTAGGCAATTGTTTTAAAAAGAGTCTAATTTCCTGTCTATTTCTTTTCCAGCTTTCACATGCATAAATGAGGGTGGATATTACATTTGAATTGAATAATCTTAACTTGGTTTTTGTGCTTATAACTTTTAAATGCTATATGTTCTCAAGATTCTTGAAGGTCAATGCTGCTTTTGCAATTCGAATTCTAACTTCCTTTCTGGTGTCACCATCCTGGTCTATGTAGTTGCAGAGATATGCAAACAGCTGTTCCTTGCACGTATATTTTTCCTTCATGGTTAATGAGAAGTTTCATTATTTTTGTTTTATCCTTGTTAATTTCAAGTCCTGTTTTACTAGCCATTGAAGACAGGGTATCTGTTTTTTCTTGCATTGAAAAAACAAATAAATGATTACAGCCAGCCATTTATCATTGGCTAACTACAGCCAGCCATTTATCATTGGCTAACTAAGCCAGCCATTTATCATTGGCTAACTACAGCCAGCCATTTATCATTGGCTAACTACCGGCTATAACTGGCTGACTACTGTCTCATTCAGCTTGTCCAGTGCATCTTTGCCCCTAGTACAAAAAATATATTTCAAACATAAAAGATTCTTGACTGAAAATATTTGTTCTTAATAAGAGGGATAATGATATGGAGAAAAGTAGAACTAAAAGAAAGATAATAAAGAAGATAACAAAGAACTTAACAGGGACGGTAAACAGCGGTGATCAACATAAAAATTTATGGACAAGAAACAGCTTGGTTAGGTATACCTTCACATAGTCATAGCAATCAAACCTATGACAATATTAATGATTTGTTGGAAGTTGAAGCAAGCTTCAAATCTATGACAATGTTAATGAAGCTGTTGGAAGTTCTAGCAAGACAGTATTACAGAACATTTGCAAGTTAAAGCAATGACCTAGATCTATGACAATATTAGAAAGCCCCTTGACATTATAGCAAACACTGAACCTAGAACAATATTAATGGTACAGGAAATGCTTACCTAACAAAGATGGCAATACTTGACATCTATTGGAGGTTTACATTCAAGAAGGAAAGAGCCAGTCCAGCTTCTGTCAGCTCACAGATATATCATAACAAACTAGAATACTGCTGTTTGAAGACTGAAAAACTGTTAAATCATCTTCATCTAACTTACATGAAGAACAGTATGTTCTTCAACTATGACAGTGTGAAACAAATCACAAATACTCTGTAGCAGTCTCATAATATGTAATAAGCATCAACTTTATTTTCAACTTTCACAAATATCATACAACATTCTGAATCAACAAATATCATTTTCATTTTAAAAAAAATGCACACTAGATATATCCCACCCATCCGTGTCACTTGTCACATATATGCAACACATCCACGTCACTTGCCAATATATCTAACACGTCCATGTCACCTGTCATATTATCTCAGTGTCAGAGAACACCCTGGTCATATTATTTAACTATCAAAGAACATAATTATCATATATGCCCACTTTCTTGCACCAAGGCTCAAAACCAGAATATGAAAATGTATAAAACATAACAATGAACTTTAAAAAAACAGCTTCATATGATTCCCCCCAAAAAATGCAGCACTTTCACCTTTCCTCAGGTAAATGTTCAGACTCATTAAAACTCTTCAGAAAACACAACAAAGAAAGAGGAATAGAGAAGGCTGCATCCAAACACGAACTGTAATATCAATGAACGCATATCCAGACATTCAAATTCTTCTTTAAAAACAAAATGCAGGCTAACTGTTTTCATGCTCAGAAGCTCGATACAGACAGATTAGAGACAGAATTTTTGTTGTTGTTGCTGTTTGGTGTCATTAATTGTGTGTATCTGAATTCCAGAAGGTTGGGTTGGTCCAGAAGTGGGTGAGTGGGTCTATGGGAGGCTGGAGAGATCTCTCTTTGGTGGGGGTCCAACTGGTTTCTGTTTGGGTTTTCCAAGTCCTTCAAACTGCAGGATTCTGTGCATAGAAAGAAGAACAGGATTTGGGAGTAAATATGAACTGTGGAGTACAATTTAGTACACAATTTATTATACAACATCCTTCTTCTTCACCTTCTTCTTCTTCTTCTTTCTTTCTTTCTTTCTTTGCTTTATTATCATCAAGATACTGAAGCTGGAGTCTGAGTTGGACAGTAGAAAGAGAGAACTGAAGAGACAGAGATGGATAGTACAAAATACAGGAGTCAGAGAGACAGGCAGTACACAAGACAAGAGTCAGAGAGGCAGGCAGTGCACAAGACAGGAGTCAGAGAGACAGGTAGTACACAAGACAGGAGTCAGAAAGACAGGTAGTACACGAGCCAGAATTCAGATTTTACAAAATACAAAAGTCAGAAGGACAGATAATCACAAAATGCAGGAGTCAGATAGAGAATACACAGTACAGGAGTCAGAGACAAATACAGTACAAAATACAAGAGTCAGAGAGACAGTCAGTCTGTACAAGGGAGAGAAAGTCAGAGAGATAGTCAGTTGGTGCAAGGGAGAGAAAGTCAGAGAGACAGTCTGTACAAGGGAGAGAAAGAGAGACAATAAGTCTGTGCAAGGGAAAGAAAGCCAGAGATACAGTCAGTCTATACAAGGGAAAGAAAGCCAGAGAGACAGTCAATCTGTACAAGGGAGAGAAAGTCAGATAAGCAGTCAGTCTATACAAGGGTGAGAAAGTCAAAGAGGCAGTCAGCCTATACAAGGGAGAGAAAGTCAGAAAGGCAGTCAGTCTATACAAGGGTGAGAAAGTTAGAGAGACAGTCAGTCTATACAAGGGAGAGAAAGTCAGAGAGACTGTCAGTCTATACAAGGGAGAGAAAGTCAGAGAGACAGTCAGTCTATACAAGGGAGAGAAAGTCAGAGAGGCAGTCAGTCTGTAGAAAGTCAGAGAGACAGTCAGTCTATACAAGGGAGAGAAAGTCAGAGAGGCAGTCAGTCTGTACAAGGGAGAGAAAGTCAGTCTGTACAAGGGAGAGAAAGTCAGTCTGTACAAGGGAGAGAAAGTCAGAGAGGCAGTCAGTCTGTAGAAAGTCAGAGAGACAGTCAGTCTATACAAGGGAGAGAAAGTCAGAGAGGCAGTCAGTCTGTACAAGGGAGAGAAAGTCAGTCTATACAAGGGAGAGAAAGTCAGTCTGTACAAGGGAGAGAAAGGGAGAGAAAGTCAGTCTGTACAAGGGAGAGAAAGTCAGTCTGTACAAGGGAGAGAAAGTCAGTCTGTACAAGGGAGAGAAAGTCAGTCTGTACAAGGGAGAGAAAGTCAGTCTGTACAAGGGAGAGAAAGTCAGTCTGTACAAGGGAGAGAAAGTCAGTCTGTACAAGGGAGAGAAAGAGAGACAATTAGTCTGTGCAAGGGAAAGAAAGCCAGTCAGTCTGTAGAAAGTCAGAGAGACAGTCAGTCTATACAAGGGAGAGAAAGTCAGAGAGGCAGTCAGTCTGTACAAGGGAGAGAAAGTCAGAGAGGCAGTCAGTCTGTAGAAAGTCAGAGAGACAGTCAGTCTATACAAGGGAGAGAAAGTCAGAGAGGCAGTCAGTCTGTACAAGGGAGAGAAAGTCAGTCTGTACAAGGGAGAGAAAGTCAGTCTGTACAAGGGAGAGAAAGTCAGTCTGTACAAGGGAGAGAAAGTCAGAGAGAAAGTCAGTCTATACAAGGGAGAGAAAGTTGGAGAGACAGTCAGTCTATACAAGGGAGAGAAAGTCAGAGAGACAGTCAGTCTGTACAAGGGAATGAATGAATGAATGAATAATCTTTATTTTTCAAGGGTAAAGAATTGGGCACGCAGGCCCGTCTTACATTCTGCCCTTCATCACTCCATCTTTCATTCTTCCCACACACTTGGTTTAGTACAAATATACAAATTAAATTAGGAAAAACATATCAAAAGAGTGTAAGATTTAACTACTACATTCAAGGTAAAAGAGAAGAAGTAATTAACCTAATAAAATAGCACTCACGCACACATACACCCGCAGACATATACATACATAAAAATACATTGTAAATACAGATCTTCTAACATATGTTTTTTTTTTAAACAAACATTAAAATAATTTCTAACAATATCTAACAAGTTGCTTTTCTAACTATGTCACTGAAGTACTTGATGGTTTACGAGCCATGTGTTGAGAGAGTGCTGGCTATTTTATGGAGGCATATAATTACAAGCAAGTAAATAATGAAACAGGTTTGAGTTAAAGGATGAGAAAGGGAGAGAAAGTCAGAGAGACAGTCAGTCTATATAAGGGAGAGACAGTCAGTCTGTACAAAGGAGAGAAAGTCAGAGAGACACTCAGTCTATATAAGGGAGAGAAAGTCAGAGAGACAGTCAGTCTGTACAAAAGATAGAAAGTCAGAGAGACAGTCAGTCTGTACAAAGGAGAGAAAGTCAGAGAGACACTCAGTCTATATAAGGGAGAGAAAGTCAGAGAGACAGTCAGTCTGTACAAAAGATAGAAAGTCAGAGAGACAGTCAGTCTGTACAAAGGAGAGAAAGTCAGAGAGACAGTCAGTCTGTACAAAGGAGAGAAAGTCAGATAGGCAGTCACAAAGAGTCTAAGAATACAAAAATAGAAGAGGTACAATAGAGAGCTTGGTATACTGACTCCACAGTCATGATCATTATCATCATCATCATCGTCATCAAATTACATTTTGTGAATATGCTAGCTTCTCTATTCTCTCTAGTAGCGATGATGATTGTGGTGGTTGTAGTGGTGGTGATTGTGGTGGTTGTGGTCAAGTGAAAAACTTATCTGTCTTCTGAAGTTGCTCAGTCTTGACAGTTGATGTCAAGTAAAGAACTTTCTGAAGTTGTCCAGCCTTGACAGCTGATGTCAAGTGAGGAATTTATCTGTCTTCTGAAGTTGCCCAGTCTTGACAGCTGATGTCAAGTGAAGAACTTGACTGTCTGTTGAAGTTTGCTCAGTTTTTGGATAATTAAAAAAAAAAACCTGAGATCTATAGGGTGTCCTGAAAACAGTTTTGTTTGTAGCTCATCCAGTGCTGGGACATGTAAGTAGGAAATGTAACTCAAATGCTCACCAACATCATAAACCAGGTCCATCCCTTCTTCTTTAGGAAGAATGAAAGATGGATTGATGAAGGGCAGAATGTAAAACGGGCCTGCGTGCCCAATTCTTTACCCTTTAAAAATAAAGATTTTCTCACCTAGGGTCTCCGAGAGGAATTTTGTTCAGGCCGTGCAAAACTATTACCCCTTCTCTCATCCACCCCCACCCCCCCTCATCTCACAACGTCACTGATTAGTCATGTTTTTTATTCAATTACGGGCGCCCTTCTTGAAGCCATGTGGGGGCCCTCCTTTAGAACAAGGGAAAGCGCTCCAGACCCCAGGGGCGACTCACCAGCTGGATCCCGACCCCAACTCTTACTAAGCCTGCTCCCTTCCATCCACCACGACTTGCCCGCTCCCCCTCCCCCTTTTCTTCCCTATATCTACACCCCCCCCCCCCCCCAAAAAAAAAAAACAAACCACTTTTCTCCTTGGGCTGCTTCCATGGTAAAGAGTTGCTTCCCTTTCAGAAAGTTCTCCCGTTTTTTTTTTCTAAAAAAACCTCCATGGTTGCCCCCCCCCCCCCCCAGGACTTACATCTTCAGGACAGAGGATTTTGGTCCCATCATCATCTTCACAAAGTCCGTGTAGTTGATGGCCTCCTTTTGCGTGGAGTCCACCTCCTTGATCATTTTGACCACTTCCAGGTGAGTCTTGGCCTGGCCTAGCTGCTCCAGAAGGTACTTGACATCCATCACGTCTGGAAATGAAACATAATTTATTTATTTTTTTTTTAACATTACTCCAAAGACTTATCAGAGTGGCGCAAAGTTAAAAGATAAATCCCAGTTTTCACGCCACTAAGACATATCGCAACATATGCCTGTGAGACCTGGACACTTAACATATGCCTGTGAGACCTGGACACTTAACATATGCCTGTGAGACCTGGACACTTAACATATGCCTGTGAGATCTGGACACTTAACATATGCCTGTGAGACCTGGACACTTAACATATGCCTGTGAGACCTGGACACTTAACATATGCCTGTGAGATCTGGACACTTAACATATGCCTGTGAGACCTGGACACTTAACATATGCCTGTGAGATTGGACACTTAACATATGCCAGTGAGATCTGGACACTTAACATATGCCTGTGAGATTGGACACTTAACATATGCCTGTGAGATCTGGACACTTAACATATGCCTGTGAGATCTGGACACTTAACATATGCCTGTGAGATCTGGACACTTAACATATGCCTGTGAGATTGGACACTTAACAAAACATCTGAGAAACCCATAAATGCCTTTGAATGTAAATGCTAAAGAAAAGTCCTTCAAATATGGACACACAAAAAAGAACAAATATATCCACACTACAAGAACTAAATGCTGAAGAAGGTTGGCTAGTAAAGAGGATTAATTAAACAGAGAAAGCTTCAATATTTCAGACAAATTAAACGTCATGAGAATCTAGAGAAGACCGTCTTGGAAGAGTACATAATGGGAAAAAGAAAGAGAGGAAGACCAAGGCGAAGATGGCTGCAAAACATCGTTGATGATCTCCGAATGGTTTTGACCTTGCTTACAACCGAGAGGCCTACAGGAGAGCTGTTAGAGAGGTCGTTCCGCAAGGGACATGCAAATGACTACTACAACTACCACCTTTGATGAGGTTGAAAAGCTCTCCGAAAACAGGAAAACTTGGAGAACTACCATGAGAGCCCTATGTGACGTTTAACGGCACGGGAAGGATGTAAGACGTAAGAATATATTTAAAGACAGAACATTTACCAGCAAAGATAGATTTCACCTTGCGGCACATTTATGGTTTAATGTGACCAGTTCTGTCAATCACAAAGAGAAGTTTTTCAGCAAAGTCATCCCAACAAACTTCCACAAAGCAGATAAAATTCTGCCTGCCTCAGTGGACCCCACTTATATGATCTTGAAGCACAAATAAAATCAGTTACAGTTAATAAAACCAAAGCACACAAAGTTTACCAATCTTTAAATTGGACTTTAGTCTGTTTATTTCAGCAAGTTAACTTTAGGAATCTTCGCATGAACTCAGGGGAGTAAATCCATGAAATTCTCAAACCTCAACAGGCGCTAATAAAAAACTGGATTATTGACCTTTATATAAAGAACTTCCGGCTGTAAACGAAAATTAAACAAGTTTTGTATTCATCTTTTAAATATAATAAATATATTCAGGAAATACTAAATCCACAACAACATACAGTGTTTAAATGATTTTTGTTATATCTTTGAAAAACTGTTGTCATGTGTCGTGCCATTTTCAGAAAGTTGTGCCTCCTACCATCTCCCAGAATACAATGCGGTCTTGATTATGTTGATCACCTCACGATGACGTATTCTAACTTTCCGTGATGTCCTGAGTCCACCTGCGACGAGGTCGTCCATTTTCTCTTTTGCCTGGCACTATGCCTTCCACTATCAACCTCTCCAAACTATTATGTCTCTTGATGTGGCCGAAGTATCGATCTCTTTTTTTTTCTAACTTTGATGGTGTGTTTACAATCCTGTTTTTTATGTCAGTATCTTTTTTTAAAATTTCATTTTCTTTATATCTATGATATTTTAGGTGTCCTTTTATACTATTTCATTTCAAATGCAGTTATTTTCTTTCCTAGTGGTTTGTTAAGTCATCATTGAAGACCGTTTTTAAAACAGGGCGATGTTCATCAAAGTAGCCGTGCCACATTTTCTAAGCAACTCCTGCCACGGCAGATGCTATACATTTTTGGTTCCTATAGTTGATCACAGCAACAACAAGTTAGCTAAGGTTTTGACCTGCTATAGTTGATCACAGCAACAACAAGTTAGCTAAGATTTTGACCTGCTATAGTTGATCACAGCAACAACAAGTTAGCTAAGATTTTGACCTGCTATAGTTGATCACAGCAACAACAAGTTAGCTAAGATTTTGACCTGCTATAGTTGATCACAACAACAACAAGTTAGCTAAGATTTTGAACTGCTATAGCTGATCACAACAAACTTCCACAAAGCAGATAAAATTCTGCCTGCCTCAGTGGACCCCACTTATATGATCTTGAAGCACAAATAAAATCAGTTACAGTTAATAAAACCAAAGCACACAAAGTTTACCAATCTTTAAATTGGACTTTAGTCTGTTTATTTCAGCAAGTTAACTTTAGGAATCTTCGCATGAACTCAGGGGAGTAAATCCATGAAATTCTCAAACCTCAACAGGCGCTAATAAAAAACTGGATTATTGACCTTTATATAAAGAACTTCCGGCTGTAAACGAAAATTAAACAAGTTTTGTATTCATCTTTTAAATATAATAAATATATTCAGGAAATACTAAATCCACAACAACATACAGTGTTTAAATGATTTTTGTTATATCTTTGAAAAACTGTTGTCATGTGTCGTGCCATTTTCAGAAAGTTGTGCCTCCTACCATCTCCCAGAATACAATGCGGTCTTGATTATGTTGATCACCTCACGATGACGTATTCTAACTTTCCGTGATGTCCTGAGTCCACCTGCGACGAGGTCGTCCATTTTCTCTTTTGCCTGGCACTATGCCTTCCACTATCAACCTCTCCAAACTATTATGTCTCTTGATGTGGCCGAAGTATCGATCTCTTTTTTTTTCTAACTTTGATGGTGTGTTTACAATCCTGTTTTTTATGTCAGTATCTTTTTTTAAAATTTCATTTTCTTTATATCTATGATATTTTAGGTGTCCTTTTATACTATTTCATTTCAAATGCAGTTATTTTCTTTCCTAGTGGTTTGTTAAGTCATCATTGAAGACCGTTTTTAAAACAGGGCGATGTTCATCAAAGTAGCCGTGCCACATTTTCTAAGCAATTCCTGCCACGGCAGATGCTATACATTTTTGGTTCCTATAGTTGATCACAGCAACAACAAGTTAGCTAAGGTTTTGACCTGCTATAGTTGATCACAGCAACAACAAGTTAGCTAAGATTTTGACCTGCTATAGTTGATCACAGCAACAACAAGTTAGCTAAGATTTTGACCTGCTATAGTTGATCACAGCAACAACAAGTTAGCTAAGATTTTGACCTGCTATAGTTGATCACAACAACAACAAGTTAGCTAAGATTTTGAACTGCTATAGCTGATCACAACAACAACAAGTTAGCTAAGATTTTGAACTGCTATAGTTGATCATAGCAACAACAAGTTAGCTAAGGTTTTGACCTGCTATAGTTGATCATAACAACAACAAGTTAGCTAAAGTTTTGACCTGCTATAGTTGATACCAGCAACAACAAGTTAGCTAAGGTTTTGACCTGCTATAATTGATTACAGCAACAACAAGTTAGCTAAGGTTTTGACCTGCTATAGTTGATAACAGCAACAACAAGTTAGCTAAGGTTTTGACCTGCTATAATTGATCACAGCAACAAGTTAGCTAAGGTTTTGACCTGCTATAATTGATCACAGCAACAACAAGTTAGCTAAGGTTTTGACCTGCTATAGTTGATAACAGCAACAACAAGTTAGCTAAGGTTTTGAACTGCTATAGTTGATCACAACAGCAACAAGTTAGCTAAGGTTCTGAACTGCTATAGTTGATCACAATAACAACAAGTTAGCTAAGGTTTTGAACTGCTATAGTTGATCATAGCAACAGCAAGTTAGCTAAGGTTTTGACCTGCTATAGTTGATCACAGCAACAAGTTAGCTAAGGTTTTGACCTGCTATAGTTGATCACAACAACAACAAGTTAGCTAAGATTTTGAACTGCTATAGTTGATCACAGCAACAACAAGTTAGCTAAGATTTTGAACTGCTATAGTTGATCACAACAACAACAAGTTAGCTAAGGTTTTGACCTGCTATCTCTTTCTGTCTGTTTTTACTTCTGGTTACTCTTCTTTTCTTCTTCCTTCTTCTCTCTTCTTCTTCTTCTTCAAATCTTGATGTAGATGAAGGCGTATGTTTCAGTTTTATAAAAAAAAGATAGAAAGAGTGAGGAAAGTGGGCAGAAACGAGAATGGCAGAAAGTAAGATGAGGGTATATAAATGAAGAACACACAACAATCCAATATTTCGGCAAAAAGCCTTTTTCAAGAATCATATACAAAACAACACAACAGATAAAAGCACAGGGTAAAAGCTCTTTTTTGTATCGCTCTTTAAGGAAGATGGACCCAAAAGAGCTAAGTGTTTAATTTTTCATCTGTTTTTCTCTCACGTCTAAAAGTTCTTTGTCTAGATTTTCCGACGTCTAATCTTACAACATTGTGTTCTATTACTTTATTGTAAGAAAAGTTTCGTTGTTTCCTGTGTGTAAAATTTCTATCTGAACCAGAAACTTGGACCGTCGCTTCCTGATCTTCGTTATAATTTTCCTTGGTTCTTGGGTTCTGTTTCAGAACTTGTCCGTGATATATTCTTGGGAAGTATGGCAGTGGTTTCCCGTTGCCCACCGCCGGACTTGTATCTGGTTTACACCTTTATACTTTGACGGGAGACTACCCTGCACGTCAGCAGTGGTTTGAGATCTTCTTGAGTTTACTTCTCCTAGATAAGCTGCCCTCCCAGGTTATCGAGTCCTATGTACCCGAAGCATGTTTCCAGACGCCTGTTACTCGTCTTTCGCGCCCCCCCCCCTTTCCACTTTTCCTGTTTGTTTTAAAGCAGCTTCACCACTAGAAGGCCCGGAGTAGGGCTTGACCGCCAGAGGCTGTTTGAGGCGATTAATACGTCACGACAGACTAAAATAGCAGGGCGGTGATCATATCCTATCAATCAAAGACTGACTGACAGATCGCGTCGCTACTGCTTCAGCCAATCCCCGCTACTAACCAATTAATTAATTAATACAGTTAACTAATCAATATAATTAAACTTAACCTTGACACTACTCACTTAAATCACCAGACAGGTCCCGGTCACACTCAATGAACTTGGCTGGAACAGAAAATATAAGCCAGGCATGTACAGACAATATTACGCTATTTTTGTGAAATTGTAGCAAGAAATTCATTATTTCCTACTACAGGGTGGCCAAGTTTGATATACTTTTTAAAAAAATCTAGATCTAGATAATGTTGGTCCTGGGTAGATACTGAACATAGCTGCCTAAATGTCAGCTACAGATGTAAAAAGGTAAAATTCCAGTTTCCAATCCATTAAGGCATATTGGGGAATACGGTGTTGGGCCCGTGATTTCCATGACCTTCAGCACATGAAAGTCTGATGTGCTCACTACCACATCTGGGCCGCTTGACCTTCCCGGATTTCTCTGGTACCCATTTTTAGAGGCTGGGTCAACCCTGGGGCCTTTTTCGGTGTAGGTGTGTACCCCAGAAAAAAAAATCCCACCGCTAGGACTGAACCCGGTACCACCGGGTTAGCAAACCCAGCGTCTAACCACTCAGCCAACCAGGCCGCCCAGCTATATATGTAGATATTTTAAAATTAAATCTAGATAAGTGATATATATATATATATATATATAAGCACAAGTTTTTTTTAATCTTTCAAAATCAGCCCTATTTCACTAAATGAAATCTCTGTTTCAGTGTTTAATTTTTCATCTGTTTTTCTCTCACGTCTAAAAGTTCTTTGTCTAGATTTTCCGACGTCTAATCTTACAACATTGTGTTCTATTACTTTATTGTAAGAAAAGTTTCGTTGTTTCCTGTGTGTAAAATTTCTATCTGAACCAGAAACTTGGACCGTCGCTTCCTGATCTTCGTTATAATTTTCCTTGGTTCTTGGGTTCTGTTTCAGAACTTGTCCGTGATATATTCTTGGGAAGTATGGCAGTGGTTTCCCGTTGCCCACCGCCGGACTTGTATCTGGTTTACACCTTTATACTTTGACGGGAGACTACCCTGCACGTCAGCAGTGGTTTGAGATCTTCTTGAGTTTACTTCTCCTAGATAAGCTGCCCTCCCAGGTTATCGAGTCCTATGTACCCGAAGCATGTTTCCAGACGCCTGTTACTCGTCTTTCGCGCCCCCCCCCCTTTCCACTTTTCCTGTTTGTTTTAAAGCAGCTTCACCACTAGAAGGCCCGGAGTAGGGCTTGACCGCCAGAGGCTGTTTGAGGCGATTAATACGTCACGACAGACTAAAATAGCAGGGCGGTGATCATATCCTATCAATCAAAGACTGACTGACAGATCGCGTCGCTACTGCTTCAGCCAATCCCCGCTACTAACCAATTAATTAATTAATACAGTTAACTAATCAATATAATTAAACTTAACCTTGACACTACTCACTTAAATCACCAGACAGGTCCCGGTCACACTCAATGAACTTGGCTGGAACAGAAAATATAAGCCAGGCATGTACAGACAATATTACGCTATTTTTGTGAAATTGTAGCAAGAAATTCATTATTTCCTACTACAGGGTGGCCAAGTTTGATATACTTTTTAAAAAAATCTAGATCTAGATAATGTTGGTCCTGGGTAGATACTGAACATAGCTGCCTAAATGTCAGCTACAGATGTAAAAAGGTAAAAGGTAAAATTCCAGTTTCCAATCCATTAAGGCATATTGGGGAATACGGTGTTTGGCCCGTGATTTCCATGACCTTCGGCACATGAAAGTCTGATGTGCTCACTACCACATTTGGGCCGCTTGACCTTCCCGGATTTCTCTGGTACCCATTTTTAGAGGCTGGGTCAACCCTGGGGGCCTTTTTCGGTGTAGGTGTGTACCCCAGAAAAAAAAAATCAAACCGCTAGGACTGAACCCGGTACCACCGGGTTAGCAAACCCAGCGTCTAACCACTCAGCCAACCAGGCCGCCCAGCTATATATGTAGATATTTTAAAATTAAATCTAGATAAGTGATATATATATATATAAGCACAAGCTTTTTTTAATCTTTCAAAATCAGCCCTATTTCACTAAATGAAATCTCTGTTTCAGTGTTTAAATTTTTGCACATTGCCAACACTGTTTGTAATGCTGTATTAAATAAGATAACAGATAAAAACTAATTACGTCACTACCCGGAGTGGCCTGGGGAACTGGCTATCTCTGGAATGACAGTCAAAATATCGGCTCCCTGAGAGATGTTATTATATAACAGAGGGAGATGAAGAATCACAGATTAAGGGTCGGAGGTTATGGGAGGAATGCCATCTCTGCTAGTGAGGCCAGCTCTGTTTTGTTGTATAATTAAACCATCAGACTTTCTGGAGACATTCAGTTTTAGTTGGGCCCAGTCTGTTATATGGCCACCAGTCTTAGTCTTAACTTTCCATTGTCTAGTTTTAGTTGGGCCTATTCTGTTATATGGATACCAGTCTTAGTCTTAACTTTCTATTGTCTAGTTTTAGTTGAGGATATTCTGTTATATGGATACTAGTCTTAGTTTTAACTTTCTATTGTCTAGTTTAGTTGAGGATATTCTGTTATATGGCCACCAGTCTTAGTCTTAACTTTCTATTGTCTAGTTTTAGTTAAGATATTCTGTTATATGGATACTAGTCTTAGTCTTAACTTTCTATTGTCTAGTTTTAGTTGAGGATATTCTGTTATATGGATACTAGTCTTAGTTTTAACTTTCTATTGTCTAGTTTTAGTTAGGATATTCTGTTATATGGATACTAGTCTTAGTCTTAACTTTCCACTGTCTGGTTAGTATTTTGGAGAATGAACCAGTGAAGTAGAGCCACAAAATTGTTCAAGTTAGGATAACTCAACATTCTGGAAACTTTGTTCAACAGTTCCATTGCTCTCAGTGCAAGCTGTGTTTAAGTTTGTGAATATATTTACTGGAATTATTTCTTACTTACATCTCTCTAAAAAATGTCAAAATTCAAGAAATACAAACAACATTTTAGAAAAGAATGGTTAAAAGATGAATTGTTTGCGAATGGACAGCGATAGTTGCTGGTGATGATATCAAAGCTCATTGTAAAATTTAGCAAGTGTGACATTAAAGCAAAATACAAAGTCTGAAAATGTAAGGGACATAATCTAAGAAAACACACAAGTGTAATGCTCTTTAAAACTCTAGATTGAAAATGTAAGGGACATAATCTAAGAAAACACACAAGTGTAGTGCTCTTTAAAACTCTAGATTGAAAATGTAAGGGACATAATCTAAGAAAACACACAAGTACAGTGCCTGTAAAACTCTAGATTGAAAATGTAAGGGAAATAATCTAGGAAAACACACAAGTACAGTGCCCTTTAAAACTCAAGCGCCTTTGACTTGTATACGTGCTTATAATGAATCCTCTAATCTTGAGAGATCAATTCCTATGTTTATGAGTTGTGATTGTGCTATTGTAAACTGTGGCCTTCTTCTTTATCTGTGCAAGGCCAACATTGCTGACAGTAAAACTGCAATAAAATGAAGCTGGAACTTCTTCATGAAATTTTAATGGGTCAAATTCAGCTTATATCAAGACATTATTTTGGCTCATATCAACTTCCCCGCGAAGTTTCAAAAGTATAGGAAAATTAACCATTTTCACGTCTACACAAATCACCCATTGGTGTTCTTGGTAATTTATCTTTTCCAGTGGCAGCATAACAGAGGTGGAGCCTTTACATCATCTTGCCAAGCAGGTCCTTCAAATGCGTAAGGCATTGATGATGATCTTAATTTTTTGTGACAGTGTCAAGGTAATTATTAACATCGATGGCATGATATGATTAATAACATATTATCATTAATAACATATATTATCATTACTTTCAATAACACACCTCAAATTACTTTTCACTTATACATTATTTTAAAAGACAATATCTCTCTCTCTCTCTCCTTCTCTCTCTGAACCTGAAGTCCCCAGGGCACATGGGGCTTCCACAAGGGTTTTCCACAAATGCCTGTCCTTTGCCTTTTTTTCCTGCTCTTACCCAGGTGAGCCCTCTATTGCTCAACATCCTTCCTGTTATTCTTCTCCATGTCTCTTTTGGTCTACCCTTACTTCTGTTCCCCTGTGGTGTCCATCTTAGTGCTATTTTTGGAAGTGAGTTGTCAGTCATTCGGAGCACATGTCCCAACCATCGCCAGCGTCTTTCCTCGATAATTGCTGTCAGTGGCTTCATCTGCATTTCTGTCAACAAGATGTTATTTCTTATGGTGTCTGGCCAAAATATTTTTCTAATTCTTCGTAAACATTTAGTCTAGAAAGAATTCAACTTGTTTTCTATGGTTTTGGTGATTTTCCAGCATTCACTTCCATATAGTCTGCAGCACTGCAAAAGCCTATATTACCTGATATTTTTTAAAATAAATCCTTTTTAAAAATCCAGATACTTCTCTAAAGTAAATATTCCGAGGTACTTCTAGATATTTTTGTGGGGGGGAAAAAAAAAAGTTGGCAACCCTACTTCATAAGATAAGATAACCAATCTGAAATAGAATATTTGGAGTTGTCTCTCTTTACACAGAAAGGCACAATCAGTATCAGTGGCGTAACCGATAGGGTGACGAGGGTGGGCAACTGTCACGCACAGGATTAAAGGGGAGAAGGGAGGGGTGCCATTCTTTCTTTATTAGCCGTACTACGTGCTTGAAAAGTGTTAGAAATGTTATGCTTAAAGAAATAGATCATATACTTTAAAAAAAATCATCTGAGTGATTGGGTTGGGGGGGGGGGGGAGGTATAAAAACGCTGTCTGATTTGGTACCCATGCTTGCCTCATAGCCAACCAAGACCCTGCCCCACCTCTCTGCTGGTAACCCCCCCCCCCCATTAACAGGTCTGACTAACGGGGCAGGGATCACCACAGCCTCCATGGCAGTGGAGTGTGCTAAAGAAGTACTACATACTCTCCGTTTTTGAGCTGCACTTGCAGACTGAAACACAAATAGCCACCATAGCCCACTCCAAATCCGACACGATGTTGTGCCTCGTCATCTTCACCGTCTCAGCGGCAGATAACTCCAGCTTGCACTTCCAGGGAGATTAGATAACAGGAAGGGGAAGAAGGGGTATTTGGGGGTTGGGCTGAAGGGAAAGGGAATTTGTCTGGCTTGTCCTGGACCCCAACAACCATCGATATACCACTGGTCAAAACAGGGCCCTTTAAACCCTCACCCAATCCAAGCCCGTGCCTACAGTATACTGATTGGCCATTCTGTTTTCACCCGCTAAGCTCTCCCCCTCTTCCCCCCCCCCGCCTTACTCCCCATAAAGTAGAGGACTCTAGCCAAGGAGCAATGTGTAGCTGGACTCCCCTTTCTTCCCCAACCCGCGCCCCTCTATCTCACTGGGTCGAGTGTAACACTTTTGGCTGTAGCTTTGTCTTCTAATACAGAATTATGCTCCTTCCTAGACAGGTGGTATCTCTTAATAAACACAGTCGATCATTTGCATGTCCCTTGCGGAACTTTGCCTCCCTAACAACTTTCTTGCAGGCCTCTCGGTTGTAAGCAAGATGGCCTGCTGCTGATGCATCCATTTGCAGATTATCAACGATGTCTTGCAGTCATCTTCGCCTTGGTCTTCCTCTTTTTCTTTTTCCTATTATGCACCCTTCCCAGATTATCTTCTCTAGATTATCATGATGTTTAATGTGTCCAAAATATTTTAGTTTTCTCTGTTTAATCTTCTTTACTAGCCAACCTTCTTCCATGTTAAGTTCGTGTAATATGGAAACATATATCTCTTCCTAGACAGATGGTATCTCTTATGGTGTTTGGCCAAAATATTTTTCTAATTCTTCGTAAACATTTAGTCTGGAAAGAATTCAACTTGTTTTCTATGGTTTTGGTGATTTTCCAGCATTCACTTCCATATAGTCTGCAGCACTGCAAAAGCCTATATTACCTGATATTTTTTAAAATAAATCCTTTTTAAAAATCCAGATACTTCTCTAAAGTAAATATTCCGAGGTACTTCTAGATATTTTTGTGGGGGGGGAAAAAAAAAGTTGGCAACCCTACTTCATAAGATAAGATAACCAATCTGAAATAGAATATTTGGAGTTGTCTCTCTTTACACAGAAAGGCACAATCAGTATCAGTGGCGTAACCGATAGGGTGACGAGGGTGGGCAACTGTCACGCACAGGATTAAAGGGGAGAAGGGAGGGGTGCCATTCTTTCTTTATTAGCCGTACTACGTGCTTGAAAAGTGTTAGAAATAAATGTTATGCTTAAAGAAATAGATCATATACTTTAAAAAAAATCATCTGAGTGATTGGGTTGGGGGGGGGGGAGGTATAAAAACGCTGTCTGATTTGGTACCCATGCTTGCCTCATAGCCAACCAAGACCCTGCCCCACCTCTCTGCTGGTAACCCCCCCCCCCAGTAACAGGTCTGACTAACGGGGCAGGGATCACCACAGCCTCCATGGCAGTGGAGTGTGCTAAAGAAGTACTACATACTCTCCGTTTTTGAGCTGCACTTGCAGACTGAAACACAAATAGCCACCATAGCCCACTCCAAATCCGACACGATGTTGTGCCTCGTCATCTTCACCGTCTCAGCGGCAGATAACTCCAGCTTGCACTTCCAGGGAGATTAGATAACAGGAAGGGGAAGAAGGGGTATTTGGGGGTTGGGCTGAAGGGAAAGGGAATTTGTCTGGCTTGTCCTGGACCCCAACAACCATCGATATACCACTGGTCAAAACAGGGCCCTTTAAACCCTCACCCAATCCAAGCCCGTGCCTACAGTATACTGATTGGCCATTCTGTTTTCACCCGCTAAGCTCTCCCCCTCTTCCCCCCCCCCGCCTTACTCCCCATAAAGTAGAGGACTCTAGCCAAGGAGCAATGTGTAGCTGGACTCCCCTTTCTTCCCCAACCCGCGCCCCTCTATCTCACTGGGTCGAGTGTAACACTTTTGGCTGTAGCTTTGTCTTCTAATACAGAATTATGCTCCTTCCTAGACAAGTGGTATCTCTTAATAAACACAGTCGATCATTTGCATGTCCCTTGCGGAACTTTGCCTCCCTAACAACTTTCTTGTAGGCCTCTCGGTTGTAAGCAAGATGGCCTGCTGCTGATGCATCCATTTGCAGATTATCAACGATGTCTTGCAGTCATCTTCGCCTTGGTCTTCCTCTTTTTCTTTTTCCTATTATGCACCCTTCCCAGATTATCTTCTCTAGATTATGTTTAATGTGTCCAAAATATTTAAGTTTTCTCTCTTTAATCCTCTTTACTAGCCAGCCTTCTTCCATGTTAAGTTCGTGTAGTATGGATACATATATCTCTGCCCAGACACGATGGTATCTCCTCCTAGACAGATAGTATTTCTTCCTAGATGGATGATATCTCTTCCTAGACAGATGGTATCTCTTCCTAGATGGATGGTATCTCTTCCTAGACATATAGTATCTCTTCCTAGACATATGGTATCTCTTCCTAGATGGATGGTATCTCTTCCTAGACATATGGTATCTCTTCCTAGATGGATGGTATCTCCTCTTAGACAGATGGTATCTCCTCTTAGACAGATGTTATAACTTCATAGACAGATGGTACTTCAGGATTTGGAATCAGTGTATCACGTACTATCTAAAGGCAGTAGTAGGTGGTCTCTAAAGGCAGTAGTAGCTCGTCTCTAAAGGCAGTAGTAGCTCGTCTCTAAAGGCAGTAGTAGCTGGTCTCTAAAGGAAGTAGTAGCTCATCTCTATAGGCAGCAGTAGCTCGTATCTAAAGGCAGCAGTAGCTCGTCTCTAAAGGAAGTAGTAGCTCATCTCTAAAGGCAGCAGTAGCTGGTCTCTAAAGGAAGTAGTAGCTCATCTCTATAGGCAGCAGTAGCTCGTATCTAAAGGGAGCAGTAGCTGGTCTCTAAAGGAAGTAGTAGCTCATCTCTAAAGCCAGCAGTAGCTCGTATCTAAAGGCAGCAGTAGCTCGTCTCTAAAGGAAGTAGTAGCTCATCTCTAAAGGGAGCAGTAGCTCGTATCTAAAGGCAGCAGTAGCTCGTCTCTAAAGGAAGTAGTAGCTCATCTCTAAAGGGAGCAGTAGCTCGTATCTAAAGGCAGCAGTAGCTGGTCTCTAAAGGCAGTAGTAGCTCGAAGTCTCCGCAGATGCCACAGATCCATCGACTGACATTCATTTTTTTTTTTATCAGGCCAAGCTGGCGTCAGGGGAAGTGAAAGAATAGATCAAATGGTTGAATCAGCTGTTATGGAAGAAGGACAGGCATTGGATCGAGCTCCAATGGAAGTATCCAGTATGCATGGATGATGGTCCTGCCTAACAAGTGGATTTATCAGAAGTCACTACCAAGATATGGAGCATTTAGCCCGATCTTGTATGACAACAGCTGTTTATTACGACCATTGACTGATTGTCATTACAGGAAAATTATGACAAGATTCTGTTAATGCATTAGGAAAATTAATTAAGGGAAGCAACCAAAAAATACTCTCCGTTAACTATGGCAATATTAAACGAGTTATGTACCTTTATATTCATTCAATTTGAATTCCAGGTCCTCTGTATCGTTGTAAAACTCATCGTCCTTAAATCCCTAGAAACAAGCCACAAAAAAAAAAAAAAAATTATATCAAGGCAGATTAGCCCCTCAGATATATTTTTTAATCATTAAACTATCATCTGCCACAGTCTTTTGTCAAGAAAACGTTTGTGCTTTAGATTTTTTTTTGTTCAATCATAGAACTAAGATTTGTTCCGCTAACTTGCTTATATTTTCCAGTAGCCCTTTACAGCACATTTTCCTGTCATTATAATTTGTGCAGGAAACACTGGTTTTCGTCTGAAACATGTTGATGTTAACATGTGTGTATTACTTTGTAACAAGGTTATGACTTAATAGAATACTTTTGAGGCTTTCTCAGTCCTTCCTTCCCTCCCCCCCCTCCCCCACCCCCGTTCGTTAAACTTACATACAACTCATTTATGGGGAGGGCGGTAAGTGAAGACGATGTCCTATGAGGCAGTCAGCGATCCATAGCTAATATGCAAGCGTCAGGGTTAGCGAACCGTAACTGACCAAGACCCTACCCCACCTCTCCGTTGTTACCCCCTCCCTCGTAACAGGCATAGCCTGGCTAACGGGGCAGGGATCGCCATAGTCCCCATGATGATGGAGTCTGCTAAAGAAGCATTGCACACTCCCTGCTGTACATCAGCACTTCTACAGCATCGGCTGCAAAGAACACCAGCTCGCAGTTACAGGGAGATAGCACAAGACAAGACAAGACAACCCATTTATCTGTCAAGAAATCTAATTTTGTCTATTAAGCAGCCAACCTGATTCATCTCTCAACGTACTAAACAGACATCTCTTAGCACTCTCAACAAAACTGATTCATCTCTCAATAAAGCATGATTTATTCTCATTAAACCTGATTTATTTTTCAAGTCACCTGATTTATCTCTCACAAAGCATGTTTTATTTCTCAGCAAACCTAATTTATCTCTAAAAAGACCCGATTTATCTCCCTGCACACCTGATTTATTCTTCAACAAACCTAATTTATTTTTCAAAATACCTGATTTATCCCTCAAAATGCCTGATTTTTCTCTCAACAAACCTGATTTATCTTTCAGAAAGCTCGATTTATCTCACAAAACCTGATTCCATCTCTCAAAGAACCTGATTTATCTCTCACAGAAGCCTGACATATCTCAACAAACCTGGTTTATCTCGTCCAGCTGTTTCTCCCATTTCTTCATGTAATCTCCAAATGCTTTCCCACCTGTTAAAGGATTATAAGAAAAAAAAAATTAATCAGATTTTCTGACATGACAAAATCATAAAATCAAATATATTGTCCTTTTTAATGACGTGTACACACAACAGCCAAGAAAACAAATGAAGAGGTTCTAAGCGAGCCTGGACAAAAGAGAGAAATTATGGCAGAATTCTGAACAGTCCAGATTTGTAGGATTTGTTTTAAGAAGAGGCAGACTGGAGCACTTATTAACAACAGGAAAACTGGAGAAGAAAAAGGGACAGAGTAAGACAAAGAAACAAGATTCTTGATTGCCTAAAAGAGTGGCACAGAGACAGTCCAAAGCACAGCTTTTTCAGAAAGAGGAAAGGACAGGTGATTGTGAAAATCGATGACGATCAACGCCTAACTGGCATGGAGCAGAGAGAGAGAGAGAGAGAGAGAGAGAGAGACAACTAAAGGAGTCGGAGAGTAGCGAGAGGAATCACATATATTCACTTAAAGTAGAGTCAGGGATCAATAGCAAGGATAGATTCTGGTGCATTAATTCTTAGTGGAGAGTAGAAGACATCAGACTGTTTATGTATATGTCTGCGTATGTATGCGTGCGTGAGTGCTGTTTTATTAGGTTAATCACTTCTTCTCTTTTACTTTGAATGTAGTAGTTAAATCTTACACTCTTTTGATATGTCTTTTCCTAATTTAATTTGTATATTTGTACTAAATCAAGTTTGTGGGAAGAACGAAAGATGGAGTGATGAAGGGCAGAATGTAAGACGGGCCTGCGTGCCCAATTCTTTACCCTTGAAAAATAAAGATTATTCATTCATTCATTCTTCTCCGTCCACCTTTATGGCTTTCCGTATATTGTTATATTTCTTTGTTTTTCTTTTAAATAGCCAAAGTATTTTGTTTTCTTGATCATCATTTCTTTGAGAAGTTCACCATGCGCTTGGATGCATTTGTTCTTTCCATTCTCCATGTTATATGCACTGATTATGTGTAGATCCACATTTCTGGTGCATTAATTCTTAGTGGAGAGTAGAAGACATCAGACTGAGAGAGATATGACTTTTTTTCTACTTCTTCTTCCGCCCTCTTTCTCTCTCTCTCTCTCTCTATCTCTCTCTCTCTCTCTCTCTGACCACACGAACACACGTACAGAGAATGGTGGCGATAGACAGAGTTATGAAGAGAGAGCAAGGGAGAATGGAGAGAGAGAGAGAGAGAGAGAGAAAGAGGGAGAGAAAGGGAAAATTGAAAGAAAGAGAAGGAGAAACAGAGAGAGAGAGAGAGAGAGAGAGAGCGGGAGAGAAAAAAGAGAACAGAGAGAAAGAGAGGGCGAGAGCGAAGGAGAATGGGGCAGGAGAGACAGTAAGGCGGAATAGAAAGAACAAGACTGGAGAGAAGGGAGAGGGGGAGGAAGAGGACTGGCAGACAGCAAAGGAGAATGGAGCGGGGGGAAAAGAGGGAAGAATGAAGAGAAAGAAAAAGAGGGGAATGAATTAAACCCACGTGCTAACCAGTTCCCAATTTCCCATCATTCATCGCTGTATGATCTCCCACTGACCTAATTTTGCTAATCGCGCCCATCCATTCCCGGCATTAAATCAATAGCCAGGGTCTCATAACTCGCGCCCCGATTCTGACAATTCTTCTTTTCTTACCTCCCCTTTTACACCCAGATCCGTCTCACATCCCATCGCCCAAGCTCTAATTGCAGCCAAAGTCGCGCCCTCCCCCACCCACCCAACCGAAGGTCTCCAGGTCCCAAGGCAATGCACTGACTAGCCATCATCTCATATGGTCGTGATAAATCACTGCATCTTTCACTGAGCAGTTTTTGTGACCTGGCCAAAAAAAAAAAACGTTTACGCAGAAGAACGTACGCGCAGTTATTTCATCAAGTACGGTAATATATTACTAGCATTCCTTTACCGCTAGTGTCTCTTGCAGAAGAGCAAATTGTTTGTTTCATTATATGTTTTGTTTATTGTCAAAACAGTTTCTCAGTATTACTATGTGTTGTGACGAGAAGGCCTTGTTTAACTTCTTCTTCTCTTACTATTGCTACAGCTATTAGTATCTCTACTAATACTACTATTACCACTAATGATATTGCTACTACTAAACTGCTATGTGCAGGAAAATCTCTACTGTAGAGAGCGGAACAACAACACAACTCCTTCAGATCATCAGAGGAAGTATCCCCCCCCCCCAGACAAGTGTTTCGGCCCTATTAAACTCCAAGAGGAGTCATGACTCCCAGAGGTCTTGTGAGTTGTTGCTTTTTTTTGTCCCGGGATTGAACCTATGATCTTCCAGTTGGCACTGCACTTTGAAGTGCGTCTTTAGCGATTTAGCTACGGAGGACTGGTATTGGCTATAAATACTGCTATATCTGCACTTACTACTACTACTACTACTACTACTATACTACTACTACTACTACTACTACTACTACTAGTCCTAATGCTTCTACCAAACTTCTACAAATAATGCTATAGCTAAACTACCACTACAACCAGTATACCCATTGCTACTGTTAAAACTGCTACAGATTCTGCTATGACTGCATCTTCTATTACTACTATTACGCTACCACTAAAACCACTATAGATTTTACTATATTTACAACTACTACTAGTCCTGCTCCTTCCTATTGCTACAACTAAATTACCACTGGTACAATTAATATGCCCATTACAACCACCGTCATGACAGGTACTAGCTGCCATTGTTATTGGTAACGTTTTACTCTGTATCTTATTATCTTATATCTTATATTTTATATCCTTCCCGTGCTGTTAAACATCACATAGGGCTCGCAAAGTAGTTCGCCAATTTTTCCTGTCTTCAGTGAGTCTTTCAACCTCATCAAAGGATTTTATGCCTGTTAATTTGGCCTCTCTTAACAATGTCCTCTTCAGAGTTTCACGCGGTCTGCCTCTTTTTCTTCGGCCTGTTGTGTTCCACTTGATAGCTTGATTTGGGATTCTCTGATCATTTCTTCTCATCAAGTGACCAACATAAGTCCATCTCCTTTTCCTGATCACCCATGATACTGGTTGTTGTTCAGTCATCTGTCTTATCTCTGCATTGTTCTTGAATTCATTCCACTTGATGCCGAGTATTTTCCTTATACATTTGTATACTGTCTCCTTTACTTTTTGGGATTACAATAGACTTCATAATGAAAAAATGCTGCACAGGTAACACAGGTATCGACTTTTTCAATCTGGAACCATTCACTCATCCCTTCGTCTGTCTTGACTGCACAAACATATCCATTGTATAAGTCCTTAATGATGTTGACAGTTTTAGATGGTATTCCATATAGACTTAAAATTCTCCATAATGAATCTCTGTTTATGGTCTGTATAGAAGAACATTATTACTACTAACTGATAAAGTTCTTTTCAGACAGACCCAAAACTGCTGTTTTCTGGTATCTCCTGTAGTTTGATTACATACTTTAGATCCCAAAGATTACATAGAACTGCTCTGCCCACTCGTTTGTTTTGCTTTTACTCGTTAATGTCGAGATGGTCCGCGTGTTATTCTGAGAGAGAGATATAATGAGTTATTTTGTCTTATCCAGCGATTGTTATTTTACTGTTACATCGTGATCTCCTGTGTAAGTACGTGTGTGCGTAAGGGTTACTATTTGTTTTCTGTAGTACTTAGGCAGCGTACATTTGAATCATCATCATCATCATCATCATCATCATCATCATGTGCCGTGCCGACTGGCGTTGGCTATTATGCTTCTCCAGAGTACACGATCCTTCATGTAGGCCATCAGTTCAGTTGGTGATCTCCTCTCACACCATCCCCTCAGACTGTCCAGTATCGTTTCTCTTGGTCTTCCTCTTGATCTTCTTCCTTCTATTTTTCCTGTTGTTATAATATTTTCAATGCCCCCTCTTCTCATTGCATGTCCTATAAAAGTACATTGTCTCTCTCTTATCTTTTTTGACAAGATTTTTTATCTCTCCAGCTCTTCTCATACATTCTTCATTAGTTATTTTTGCTGTCCAGGGGATTCGCAACATTCTTCTAATAAACCACATTTCTGCTGCTTCCAATGATTTTTGTGCAGACTTGGCTATTGTCCATGATTCACTTCCATATAACAAGATAGGTTCAATATAGCATTTTAGGACTCGTTTTCTAACATTCATTGATAAGGACATTTGAATAGACTTCTGTAGTGTAGGGGTAATAAAGAAATGAGAGAGAGAGAGAGAGAGAGAGAGAGAGAGAACTGCAGGAGGTGACGTCACTGATGGAAGAACTAACTCATATTTTACCATCTTTCATATACTATATGTTCTATTCCCCACCCCCTTTCAGCTCTTTATAACCGCAGGTACTTCATACTATCTTTCAAACATAGTTGTATTAAATCTCCTTTCATGTTTAACTTCACTGCTTTATCTATATCATCTCCGGAGATTCATGTAGCATTTATGCCTGGCAAAGATGCTATTGAAGGATGAGATAAAAAAGCTGATGAAGTCGTGGTAAAATCATTTAGCCATAATTTTGTGTACTCCGGTAATCTAATATAGCACTTCGGAGTATTTGTTGTTTCCCTTATATCATAAATGTTATGAACCGTTATTCCCCCTGTCTGCGTAATTTTGTAAAATTTGTTCGTGTGAATCTAGTTCTTGCAGTATTTGATTCCCCTATAGAAATAAGAACCGTAATTATGTATAAAGTAGTTATTTTATATTGAGCTTTCCGTTTTGCTTGGCCATTTTCTAAGTAACTAACGATTTTTTTTTTCAATTTCCAGAAGGTCTGGACTTCGTTTTATCTTTGTAATCTCAACTGAGGCAAAAGTGGTTCCTACATTTTGGACAGGCAACTTTTCTTTTTGTCTGTGATCTCGGGGCAAATGAAGCACTTGATTATCAGCGCCAGTGAATTCCGAACAAGCCAAGAAGTGCTTCGATCTCACCCATTGGAAAGAGGATATCAACACAGGCGCGGGTAGTTGGTGAAGACCTGTACAGACTTTGGTAGCTCATGTTCTAGTCTTCTGTACACCGGAACTGACTAAACTTTGCCAGATTCGACTTTGATCTCGCAACAAAAAAAATGTGCAGTCCTGGAATTTCTAAGTTTCATTTCCTTTCTTTTTCTATAAACAGAAGTACGGAATATTTTGCCCGTGAGAAGCGAGGCTTGAAAATCTAACTTCCTGTTCCAGACTGTTGTGACCTTGAACTACTGTTTGTTTGTTCTCACCCGACCACCCCCCCACCCCCCCAACCCCCCAGCCAAAGCCAGGGAACAGAAGATTGCTGGGTTGGGAGCCATTGCTTTTGGGTCAAGTATCTGAAGACTGTCAAGACATTATCAAGTCCACCAGTGATACTGCAAATAAACAGGCTGAGGCGGAATACTCGGCCGAGGTGGAGCCTGCTAGGAAGTTAGTTTAGAAAATTTTCACACTTGGGATCAAAGAATTGAAATTCTGCTTGGCCCCAAAAGACTACGATGCCCCAAAGTATCACACTGTACTTGGCCTCATAGAATATGATAATCTGTGTTACTTTCTCTTCTGCTAAAATAACAACACGTGCCATATAGTCACAATATACCAATATATTTAAGAGGTCCATAACACAAAACTCAAACTTTCTAAGGGAGATAAATGTGCCACTGGGTTAAGGGTAGATAATTCAAACCAATACATAGAAAGAATAATTATCATAATTTCATTACAAATATCAAACGATATGTGTTAATTTTCTTGCCCTTTTTATTTGCATTGATGTACATTTTACAACATTTGAAATTTCCCTGGGTCCCCTTTATATTTCAGCTGATTAAAAGAAAACCCAGAAATAAATAATAATCAAAAGATCTAAAAGGAATTATGACTAAACATTTATACCAGATAAATAATAGCTCAAGAAACGGTAGTTCAAGACCTCTGGGAGTCATGACCCAGAGGGCCCCATCCCGCCCCCCCCCCAGAGCGTCAGGAGTCCAACAGGGCCCAAACACCTGTCTGAGAGGGGGCACTTCTTCTGATGATCTGAAGGAGCCATGCTGTTGCTGCCCCAGTATCCACAATAGAGCTTCCTGCATACATATAAATGATCGCTCAAGAAACGAACAATAAACCTGTAAATAAACTGCAAGAAAGAGAAACAATGTACTGCAGCTGTAATTCTAGTCACGTTTGGGCGCTATTTTTAAACCTGTTGCACAACTAGCAACAGACAGGCTTTGCAACGAATGTAAACCGAGTTTTCATTAAGTTTGCTCTCGTGTCTTCATTTCAGTGACCTTTACCTCCAGCCACAGATAGAAACATTCTTGGGGTGAGCGCTGAAGCCAGTCCCAGATTACCCAACGCCACCAAAGAAAGAACGAGAAAAAAAAAGGGGGGGGGGGGAGACATGTACGTGCGGAAGAAAGCGATGAAACGGAAGATAAGTAGGAAAAGAAGCCCCCATCCCCCCAACCTCAAACATCCAACCAACCCCCTCTGAAGCGAACACAGCATTGGGATATGAAGGGAAAGGGGAATGCTTTATTTATACACGTACACACATGCCTGCTTTTATATAAAGTAACAGGTAACAGTTATGCAACAGATAGCAGTTGCTTAGTTTCTGTATATACACAACAGTTCCTCCCGTATACACGGCCGTTTGATTACAAGTCTTTACGCGGATGCCTGAAACCGCAGATAATACGAACCTCGTATACTATACATTTTCAACATATATACATAACTATTATATGATTTAATTTTAGAATTATACGTAATAAGAGATGCATCAGCAGCAGGGCATCTTGCTTAGAACCGAGAGGCCCACACGAAAGCTGCTAAAGAGGCGAAGTTCCACAACAGACATGCAACTGACTGACTGATGACTAACATAATAAGACATCGACAAAAGTTATTAACAGAAGAATAGAATAATATAGTTCTGGTAGAGAGAGAGAGAGAGAGAGAGAGAGAGAGAGAGAGAAGAGAGAGAGAGCATTCACATACGTAGTTAATTTGAATAAGATTAGCACATATTCGTACAGGTACTTAACCTATAAAACAAGGGGTGCGACAAGGATGTGTATTATCTCAGACCTTTTTCCTCTGTACAGCGAGAATATTCTAAGAACGATCATCACAGAACCAGGCATAAAAATTGGAGGATACAATTTTAACAACCTTCGGTATGCTGATGACACAGTACTGATAGCGGAGAACCAACAAGATCTGCAAAATCTCTTGGATAAAGTCGCCAAAGAAAGTGAACAGAAAGGCCTTACTTTGAACATCAAAAAGACAGAGACTATGGTTATCTCTAAGAAACAGAATCCACCAGCATGCAGTATAAAATTAAACGGAACTATTCTAAAGCAGGTGCAGAAATTCAAATACCTTGCAGCAGTAATAACTTCAGATGGGAAATGCACAACAGAAATTAGGAACAGAATAGACCAAGCAAAGACTGCATTTCAACGAATGAGAAACATATTATGCAACTCATCCTTATCAATGAATATTAGAAAACGAGTCCTAAAATGCTATATTGAACCTATCTTGTTATATGGAAGTGAATCATGGACAATAGGCAGGTCTGCACAAAAATCATTGGAAGCAGCAGAAATGTGGTTTATTAGAAGAATGTTGCGAATTCCCTGGACAGCAAAAATAACTAATGGAGAATGTTTGAGAAGAGTTGGAGATAGAAAAAATCGTGTCAGAAAAATCAAGAGGAAGACCAAGAGAAATGATACTGGACAGTCTGGCGGGATGGTGTGAGAGGAGATTACCAACTGAGCTGATGGCCTGCATGAAGGACCGTGCACTCTGGAGAAGCATAAAAGCCAACGCCAGTCGGCACGGCACCTGATGATGATGATGAATCTAAATTTGAATATGTGGGAATAAGTGCTACCTACCTACCTACTTACCTACATACCTACCTATCTACCTACCTACATACCTACCTACCTACCTACCTACATACCTACCTACCTACCTACCTACCTACCTATGACGATGAAACGACTGACGGAGAGATGATTTATAACGCACCTAATGCACACAGAGGCGCACAAAATTTATGAATTCAAATTTCCTTCTTTCAACCCTTTTAAAAAATGTTCATATTTTGTTTTCAAACCCTCAAGTTACTGGAACCCCGGATTGTTATCTCGCGGATAAGCAGGGGTTAACTTTTTTGTCTTTTTCCTTTACACCCGTAAGGGTGCTGCTAGATAAGTGAACAATCCCGCAGTGGCGAGAGTTTTTGGATGAAAATTTTAAACTGGACGGAAGGACCATCTTTTTGATCATGGTACCCTCCATGCCAGGTAAGCAGGAGTTAACTGTATTACAGAAACATTCTTTTATGCTTGTGACGCGAAATAACAAAATAGCACTTCTATCAGCATTTTACGCAGTTATAGCAATATGGTAAATTATACTGTTGTTATTGTTTCAGAAACAGCAGTGAATTGAAACAGCAGTGAATTTAATGGCTAACAACAAAGCTGCAGGTGAAGATGAAATAACACCCAAAATGCTAAAAGCTATCAATAGTGACAACATGAGACAACTACAAAGAATGTTTAACAAGATTTGGAATGAAGAAAAGGTCCCTTCTAATTGGAAAAAAGGAATCATTGTTAAAATACCACAAAAAAAGGCAACCTTAGCGACTGTAACAATTAGAGAGGAGTAACCTTAATATCAGTTGTGCCAAAAGCATTTTCCAAGGTCATTTTGAATAGACTTAAAGATATAGTGGATACTGCAATGAGAGAAGAACAAGCAGGATTTCGAAAAGGGAGAAGCTGTCTCGATCAGAACTTTACTCTAAGAATAATACTTGAAGATCATATTGAAAAGCAGAAACCTTTAATACTGAACTTCATAGACTTTAAAAAGGCATTTGATAGCATACACAGAGATTCATTATGGAGAATGTTAAGTCTATATGGAATACCATCTAAAACTGTCAACATCATTAAGAACTTCTACAATGGATATGTTTGTGCAGTCAAGACAGAAGAAGGGACGAGTGAATGGTTCCAGATTGAAACAGGTGTTAAACAAGGATGTATACTGTCTCCTTTACTTTTTGGGATTACAATAGATTTTATAATGAAAAAATGCTGCACAGGTAACACAGGTATTGACTGGGTACATGGGACCCAACTAGAAGGTCTTGATTTTGCTGATGACTTAACTTTTATCAGTAACAATGTGAATTCCATGCAAGAAAAAATAGATACCCTGTCTTCATTGGCTAGCAAAATAGGACTTGAAATTAACAAGGACAAAACAAAAATAATGAAAATTCCCCTTAATCAAAATGGAAAAATACGCATAGAAGGGGCAGATATTGAAGAAGTCAATCAATTTGCATACCTTGGCAGCTACATAGATCAGGATGGTGACACTAGAAAGGAAGTTAGAATCAGAATTGCAAAAGCAGCATCAATCTTCAAGAATCTTGAGAACATATGGAATTCAAAAGTTATAAGCACAAAAACCAAGTTAAGACTATTCAATTCAAATGTAATATCCACCCTCATTTATGCATGCGAAAGCTGGAAAACAACTAAAGAAATTGAAAAGAAATTAGACTCTTTTGAAAACAAATGCCTAAGGAAAATACTCGGCATCAAGTGGAATGAATTCAAGAACAATGCAGAGATAAGACAGATGACTGAACAATAACCAGTCTCATGGGTGATCAGGAAAAGGAGATGGACATATTTTGGTCACTTGATGAGAAGAAATGATCAGAGAATCCCAAAACAATCTATCAAGTGGAACACAACAGGCCAAATAAAAAGAGGCAGACCGCATGAAACTCTGAAGAGGACATTGTTAAGAGAGGCCAAATTAACAGGCGTAAATCCCTTGATGAGGTCGAAAGACTCGCCGAACACAGGAAAACTTGGCGAACTATTTAGCGAGCCCTATGTGACGTTTAACGACACGGGAAGGATATAAGATATAAGAGATATTGTTTCAGAATACGTGCAAGGATACAAATCAACAACGCAGTTACAACATTTTGATAGTGAACCTAACAAACTATGACGATTGAAGAGATAAAGCGATAAAAATCTTCTACGAAATCACTTCAGATTTTCCGTAGAATTTCTTACCCTCTTGAACTCTCCCTTTTGTTTAAAATCACGTATACCATGACGATACCCTTGCCAATTCGCAGAAGGGAAGTAAATTGACAAGAACGCAAACCACTTAAATGTTTTTATATCTTATACTGAATTTTTTTTCTCCCTTTACATAAAAACATCTTTCTTTATGAAGTCTTCTGTTTCTCTTTCTGATGTTGCTTCATAGTGCAACAACAGTGCACTGTTTTTCGACATTACGCTAATTACATCTACGTTCCTTACATCCTGCCTCTGTTCCGCTCTTCCGGCGGTTTTTCAGCCTGCGCGGTCAACACTTGGCTCAGAGACAGGCATCCAGCGACATTTTACTATCCGCAAATTCAGTCTATCTACAGCAGTGGTTCTTGACCCTTTTTTGGGGCTCTCTCTCTCTCTCTGTCTCTCTCTCTCTCTCTGTCTTTCTCTCTCTTTTTTTTTTGGGGGGGGGGGCATGAGAACAGTTGCTGACCACTATTCTCGCTTGAAAATAGTTGTGTACTCCCTTCCTGGCCAAAGAACAGCTGTAGACCCCCCAACTTCTGGCTCGAAAACAGCTGTGGACTCCCTATTGGCTTGAGAAAAGCTGTGGACCCATTTTCTGGTCTGAAAACAACTGTGGACCCCACTCCTGGCCGGAAAACAGCTGTTGACCTCCTTCTGGGTTGAAAAGCAGCTGTGGACCCAACTTCTGGCTTAAAAATAGCTATGCCCCCCCCCCTTCTGGCCTAAGAACAGCAGTGTGCCTTTTCTAGCCTAAGAACAGCTTTGTACCCCTTGTCTGGCCTGAGAACAGATGTGGACCCCATATCTGATCCGAGAGCAGGAGTGGACTCGTCATTAATTTTTTATATAAATAAATAATAAATAGAATCCAATTTATCTGCTGGTCCATGGACCCCCAACAGTCCTTTCACGGACCCTCTGGTGGTCCATGGATATCAGGTTGAGAACCACTAGTTTACTGCATTTTTTTTTTGGCACGTGGGTATCGAAGTAGTTAGTGCATCCGCCTCTCATAATAAGGGTCGATTACTGGATTGGCCCAACATCCGCCCAAATGTAGAAATGGGTACCTGGCTCTTTGTACTGGGGAAAGAAAAGGCAGTAGGAAATAATGGACACTTAACAGCCATATTCACCCAGGTGCCACCATGGCACAACAGGCCACATTCATTTTTACCTTCAAGTATTTATATTCTCCGCATAACGGACTAATCTTGTTATCATATCTTTGCATTCTCAGCTGAAGCGCAGGCATGTGTTCCACTTTTATTGGACCCAACCCTCCCCAGAAGAAGGGCCTATCTTTTGATTCCCTTCCCTCCCCCTTCCCGGCTCCTTTTCTTAAATATTTATTCTAGGAGTGAAACCCGATGTTTATTATTGCTATCATCTCTTCCCAGTGTTATTGCTGTCCTGTCCTCACGTGACCTTCCCCTCCCTGGACGATGTTATCGATTTCTCGTCTCTCTGACCTTTGACCTCCTCCTCTGTATTCTTTCTTTTTTTTCCTCTCTCTCTTCCAGCTACACTAATTATCCTCTGATTTTCACGGTTCTCTACTTCTCTCTAGTTCTCTGTTACACAGTTCTCTACTTCTCTATAGTTCTCTGTTACACATTTCTCTACTCCTCTCTAGTTCTATATTACACAGTTCTCTACTTCTCTCTAGTTCGCTATTACACTAATTATCCTCTGATTACTAGATTACTGATTACTTACTTGATTATCGCAAACTGCCTAAGGTTCTTTGTTACTAGACTGTCTGTTACAAGGTTCTTTGTTACTAGACTGTCTGTTACAAGGTTCTTTGTTACTAGACTGTCTGTTACAAGGTTATTTGTTTCTATACAGACCGTTATAAGGTTCTTTGTTACTAGACTGTCCGTTATAAGGTTCTTTGTTACTAGACTGTCCGTTACAAAGTTCTTTGTTACTAGACTGTCTGTTACAAGGTTCTTTGTTATTAGACTTTCTGTTACAAGGTTTTTTGTTACTAGACTGTCTGTTAGAAGGTTCTTTGTTACTAGACTGTCTGTTAGAAGGTTCTTTGTTACTAGACTGTCTGTTAGAAGGTTCTTTGTTACTAAACTGTCTATTAGAAGGTTCTTTGTTACTAGACTGTCTGTTACAAAGTTTTCTGTTACAAGGCTCTGTTATATATGTAGTGCGGTGGTCTAGAGGTTAGTGCTCTCGCTGATGATCAGAAGGTCCCTGATTCGATTTCGTACTCGGGGGGAGGCAATTTTTTTTCAGACCTACAGGCACCGAGGTCAACCCAGACCTTTAAAAAATCTGTACCTGGGGTTTCTTAGGAAAACAAAGGCAGCGAGGCAAGGTGGAAGCATCCTTACCTAAAATGTTGTAGTGGCCTTGAGATGTGAAGGCACTAACACTTCATACCCCGACGGCATGCAAATGCTGAGGGATACATAATATATGCACATCGGCATTGTATCGATTATGGGATCAATATCAACTGTATCAATGAGAAGCCGTCAAAAGACGGCGGTTACAGGCCAGACGACAAGTCTGTTTTAAAACTCCGCCTGTTGAAGGTCAGTAATGCGAATCTCTGAGGTCTGCTCCCTTGACGGCCGCCTAGCTAGTCTAACTACGGCACCATCTCTGGATATACTCTATCCAGTATTTGAACATCACCAGTGGACAAAAAGAAGTACATCGAAGGTTCCCAACATTTCTTGAGCTAGACCTTAAACTAGCAAAGATAAGTTAAGATACAAAGCATTGAAAAAGTTGGTTTTTTTTTTGAATGTATTGGAATTCGACCAAAAAAAAGTACAAATACTATTCCAGTGATTTTAACTCTGCCACTCTTGAATTATTTTTCACGCTGCCGCAGAATAAATTGTGTTGAGAATTTTTGACAGAAAGAAACTTGAAGGAAGTTATTCAATAATTTATAAACGTGGTTTGGACTAGGAAAAAAAACCCTGCTACATTTCATTTTATTTAGACTGCCTACATACGGGCTCTGAGCATTGAATGGTTTAGCCATTCAGGGTTGCCAACTTTGCCAGTGTTACTTTGGACTGAAAGAAAATGACGTAACTTTGTCGGCGGTCACAAAACAAAAAAATAATGTATACTACACCTTCCTAAATAATGCCACATTTATCAAGATATTGCGAAATACTCAGAACTGTATGACGTAAATAAAATTATTTTAAAAACAATATTTCAATGAATAATATTATGCCTGGTTTTTATTATTTTTATATTTAGGTTTGAAAACAAAGTAGAACAATTTCTCTGAAGCGTTTCATTTATCTTTTATTTAATTTACTTCTCTTATGTGGTCGTAAAACTTGGAAAATACCAAAAGAAACTGGAAACAACCAGAGATGTCGTTCTGGAGAAAGATTTATAAAAAATAATACCCTAAACAGACAGAAAAAAAACACAGATGAAGAGATCCTCAAAGAAGTTTCAGCGCAAAGACAACTAGTTAAAATGATAAGAAAAAAGACAGTCAAGATTTCTTGAACATATCACGAGAAGACAGAAATTGGATAAACTAGTAATCACTAGAAAACCCAAGGGAAAAAAGAGAAGAGAAGGAAGGCTAAGAGAAGAAAATATCCAAGTGGACTAAATCAAATGGCAATGAGGGAAAAAAAGTATCTGAATTAATAGCAAACACCAAGGACCGCGCAAGATGGAGAAACATGATCATGAACGTTATCCGGCACGAGGCAGAATAATTTTTATCAAAATATATTCTCGCGACTCTGCCTCAAACATTTACCATATGACTACCACAGCTTAGATCCTCGACGCCTGAGGTTGAGAAACACTGAATTACAGGCCAATGTGGCAGTTACACATATCACAATAAAGCTGAGGACATCACCGGCAAAGACGTTCCACTTGATGGCTCCCGGACAAAGGACTTCTACTGCAATTATAGACACTTAACACACTTTCTAAATTCTGCGGGCAGCTGTAGGTCACCCCCTAGTGTTACAACATGACTCAGGCACGAGCTTATTAAAACGTCAGATACATGTACCATATTTGCGGTTTCTCTTTTAAATCGAAGACGCCGCCAGATCTGAAGTCAGCGGTCTACAGCCTAATACGCCACCATTGGCGAATTATAGCAGTATTCGTGTAAAAACTGTTGACTTGATACTAAGGGCATTATTATGGGTTTTTCTTTTTTGAATTTTCTCCTGTTGAGATCCTTCGAGAAGGTCACGTGGGCTGCAAAACACGTGACAGGGAATTGTGGGGGCAAGGCTGAGTGCATGGGGTCGGTTTTGGTTTGAACGTGTAACTTTGTGGACGTTTTTTGTGCTGTGTGATGTCTTCGTGGAACATATGAACGTTATAGTTGTACTGCAGTTGTACGTATGGATGGACTGGCCACATAGCAGGGATAACCAGCCGGTAGTCAGATTTAATGTTATTTTCATCAGCATTATCATCCTTCCATCAATAAATGTTCCAAGTCACCGTTACCCAGGATTTACTTGACTGTCTGTACCAGTTGTGGTCAACGTGAGGTTTTGAAGAGCCTGGATGAGAAGTATGTCTGGAACAGTGTGTAACTAATCCAGCAGGTGAGAGTGAGAGCTGGAATTCTTTGTATAACTAGTCCAGTAACTTCAACTCACGAAGATCAAGATGAAAGTCTACCCTGTTATTCACGTGCGTAACGTGATCACTACGATACGATACGGCCTAAGTAAAGCCCCATTAACACACTGTACACACCAACAGTACAGACAGAAAGAACAAGACCACCTAAATCCTATTATAGAATCATAACCCATCAAGACCCCTACCTTGGCTAACACAGGCAGAGATCGTCACAGTTTCCCTCACGCCAATACAGACTGCTAAAGAAGTATTGTACAACCGTAAATCTCTAGGGAAAACACAATTAAAAAAAAAAGAGAAGAAGACATGGACAGCTATGTCTGAACAGGCTAACAAGCGGGCACGGGACTCGCATGCCACTTAACATTACCGAAGATGTATATACCGCATTTCCCATCATAAAAGACACACGTGAGCATGGGATTCCACCTATAATTTAGCAAGTAATATTTTGGAAGAAAAACAACTAAAAAGCAATTCATTGCCTGAACAAGTTTAACTGGATTTTGTTAAAATAAAATAAAATAAGAATCACGGTGTACTGTGACCTGCGTGTTTAATCCTAATGGCAAGGGTTAACATCCCTGTTTACAGTTGAACATTTCAACACCTGACACGTGCGAAGATGACAATGTCGCCATTGATCATCCGTGAAAGGTGTTTCCACCAAAATAACAATGGCCGTCTCGTATTTACGGAAAGTATCATTATAATTGTACAGACTTCATACATCCTTCCCGTGCCGTCACACGTCACATAGGGCTCGCATTGTAGACTGCCAAGATTTCCTGTTTTCGGCGAGTTTTTCAACCTCATAAAGGGATGTTACTCCCACTAAGCTGGCCTCTCTTAACAATGTCCTCTTCAGAGTTTCACGTGGTCGACCTCTTTTTCTTCGGCCTGTTGTGCTCCACTTGATAGCTTGTTGTACAGCCTTCACGTAGTTTTATTTGTTTTTATATTCAACTGATGATTCCTTCGTACTCAAAGGGTCAGATACAAGGCGTCACTGAATGTCTGGAAGCAAATAAATTAAGGCTAACGAAGGAGTCGCCGCTGGTCGTATTATTTAGGCTTGTAATCCTAATTTAATCACTTGTAATCATTCATACCACATTCGGGGGGGGTGAGGGGGGGTCGTCAGCGGAAGAGTATGTTAAACATGGTGGCTTCTTGTGCTAATCTAGTACCAATATCCTTCGCCCTCCATGATGACCCAAACATAACCATCAGTGTACAAGACGCAGGAAGATTTAAGAAGGAATTTTAATCTGGACCAAAAACGGGAGCTTTTTAATCACGGGAAATACTGTATAATATAAATAAATAAACGCACATAACCACCAGCTCTTGCAGAAGGACAGACACTAACTGAACGAGGAAGTAGAGGAGACGACGGAAATTTTTCCCTGTTATGATTTCCATCCAATCTCATATTCCCCACCGGAAAATCCCACTAATCCTTATCAAATTAACATCCTGTTTCAAAAGGCCTAAATCTTTTTCTACCTATATTCTTTGGGCCTGTATTTCTATCAAGCATACCCCCAACTGAAGACTTGAATACCTTCCTTCTTGTACTAGCACTTAAACTTGGCGTAAATAATGTCTTGCGTATTTGAACTAATGCTTGCATCAGAAACTTGTTTGGAATTTTTAAAGGGGAAGTAATTCTGCTTCCATTTAGAGAGCGCCAAGGGAGAGAAGTAGCAAAAAATTTGCAGTTTTTTATGTGACGAAGGAGTAAAGAATTTCTGTGTTCAGGAAGTTGGATCAGTATTTTTTTTAGCTGGTCATAGCTGGTCAAGACCCTTTTTAGAATCTCCATGCAGAACTTCTGATAAACATTCCACAGTGATATTACTTTGTAGTCAACTTTGATGTCTTGTCTTGCCTTCTATCTCCCTACGAGCTGGTGATCTTTGCGGCCGATGCTGTGAAGATGTTGAGCCACAACATCGTGTCCGCTTGGGAGTGGGTACTGCCAGCTAATTTTTCAGCCCCAGAATGCATTTAAAAAGCCGGAGGGGGGAGGGAAGGTGCAATACTTCTTTAGCAGACTCCACCCCCCAAATGAGGACAATGGCGATATCTGCCCCTTAAGTCAGATTAGGCCTGTAACTAGGGGTACCAACGAAGAGGTGGAACAGGGTCTTGATCAGGTATGGTTCGCCAGCACGTCGTTCTATGGGTCGCTGATTACCAAAACAGACAACATCTTCGCCAAAAGATCTGTTTTCTGACAAGCCACGGGGTCGTCACACATCCTTCCTCATTGGATGTAGAGCATGGAACACATTTCTGGAGCGCTAGGCTGGTCGGGATGTGGGATGTCATGTAAGGATAAGATGAGCAACAAAAGCATCTTAAAGACCGGGATGTAAAGGCAAAAAATGACCTCCATCGGTCGCATCAATGAAAGAAAGTTATCGTTCCTAGGTTGTATTAACATGGCGGCCTATGCCAGGGGCAGACAACCTTCATGAAAATTAAAAGGGACATAACCATTGATTTGAATAAGAATAACTAGGTCAGCAATCTTCTTCTCCCAAATTGACCTGATGGCAACTACGCGAGTTACTGGTGGACCACATCCGTGTCTACAGCTAACATATAGAAATCTCTCTCTCTCTCTTTCTCTCTCTGAACCTTAAATGCCCAATGAACATAAGGCTTCCACAGGGTTTTTCACAAATGCCTGTCCTTTGCCTTTTTTTTTCTTGCTCTTGCCCAGGTGAGCCCTCTATTGCTCAACATCCTCTCTGTTGTTCTTCTTCATGTCTCTATTGGTCTACCTTTACTTCTGTTCCCCTGTGGTGTCCATCTTAGTGCTATTTTTGGTAGTTAGTTGTCAGTCATTCGGAGCACATGTCCCAACCATCACCAGCGTCTTTCATCAACAATTGCTGTCAGTGGCTTTATTTGTATCTCTGCTAATAAGATGTTATTTCTTATAGTGTCTGGCCAAAATATTTTTCTAATTCTTCGTAAACATTTAGTCTAGAAAGAATTCAACTTGTTTTCTATGGTTCTGGTGATTTTCCAACATTCACATAAATGGAGAAATAATAGTAAAATACAAAATAATATATAAGTTCCTTCATTTAAATACTATTATGTAATAATAATTCTATAATTATTGTGATGCAGGCCACCTCCACCTCTTGCGAAGAAGTGACTATATGAAGAAGAAGGAGGACGAGGAAGAGAAGAAGAAAAAGAAGAAGGAAGAGGACGACGAGGATGAGAAGAAGAAGGAAGAGGAGGAGAAGAAGAAAAAGCAGAAGAAGAAGGAGGAGGAGGAGAAGAAGAAGAAGGAACAGGAAGAAGAAGAAGAAGAAGAGAAGAAGAAAGAGAAGGAACAGGAAGAGAAGAAGAAGAAGAGCAGAAGGACCATCAGCAAGAAGAAAAATACGAAACAGTAGACAAATTAAAAAGACAAATGACAAAGCAGAGGAGGAGAAAGAGAGATATGAAACAGTGTAGAAAAAAGAAAAACACAGAGGAATAGGAAAGACAAAAATAAGAGGACGAGAGAGAGAGAGAGAGAGAGAGATTAAACAGAGGAGAAGAAAGAAAAACAAAGAAGAACAGGAGAGATAAAAAGAAGAGTATGAGAGAGAGAGAGAGAGAGAGAGAGAGAGGTGGAAGATTTCTAAGATTAGAATAAGGAAGAAAAACGGAAGAGAAGGAAGAGCAAGAAGAAAAAGAAAAAAGATGGAGAGAGAGATAGAAAAATAGTAGAATGAGTGAATGTGACAGTAGACAAACTCGACAAACCAGTGAACGTTTGACATCTCAAAAATATGAACGGGTGAAGTCACGATCCTTTGTATGGGCGAACGAATGCCTTGAACAACCAGACTTAACAAGCAGACTGGGTGAATCTGACATTCACAACCAGAACAAGAGAATGACTAATCAAGTAACAAAAACAAAACCAGTCAGTGCTTTAACCACGTGACCGGAACTAAAAAAACCAGTGTCATAGCTCTCCATCTGTCACATAGAAGCGGTATCGATATGAAGTTACGCGTGCATCATCAGTAGTTCGATACCACTCCTCGCAACGGAAGCCAACGTGAGTAATACATCGCCGATTAGAAATCCGATACCGCCTTCGTGTGAGAAACGGGAACTAAAACAGAGTACTCAGTTTGTCACGGAAAACGGTATCGAAATGAAATCACATAAGCATCGTCACTCGTGAGATACCATTCCTTGCAATGAATAATAATACGAATACATAAGCCGCCGATTAGAAAGTCGAAACTGCCCTGCTGCGCGTGAGAAATGGAGAGTTAGTCACGAGACTTTTAGATGGTACAGTTGACAAAAGATGACAATTTACGTGGACAGAATATACTGCAGGATGTTAATAAGAGGAAGTGAATTTGATAAAATAACACGTGCGATACTTACAGCTGCCGCCACTATTTCCGGCTGATAGTTACTGGATGTAGCGAACAACATACACTAGAATGTCATTTTTAAAAAAAATCTGCAAACATGGCGTACTTACAGCTTTCTATGTGCTATGATGAATTTCACTCGTCTACCAAGAAATTGAATGAAATGTTATAGAAGGGCACTTAGAATATCATGGATAGAAAGAAAAATGAAATAAAGAGATATTGATGAGATTAAGTGTCGTAGAAAACTGACTCGTTAACACTGTAAAGATTAGAAATCTGACATACTTCGGCCACATCAAGAGACACAACAGCTTGGAGAGGTTGATAGTAGAAGGCATAGTGCCCGGCAGAAGAGAGAAGGGACGACCTCGCCGTAGGTGGACTCAGGACATCACGGAAAGTCTGAATGTGTCACTGTAAGACGCCGGTCAACTTGCGCAAAGACAACATTTGCATCCAGGGAGGCTTGCGAGAGGGACAACATTCTGGGAAAGGACACGTCACATGATGATGATTATCAACATCACGAACTTCTGGTTTACAGCCATCGTGATTCTGCGTTGTTAGCTTATATTGTCATCTGTGCATTATGACAGAGTCATTATTGTCACATGCGATGACGTGGTACCTATAGTCATCTACAAATGACAGTGGGGGTTTATCGTTCTTGTTTATGCAAGGGCGGATTAATCGTTCGTCTGTACAGGCTTAAGCCCTGGGGGGGGGGGGGCCTCGGAAGGGGGGAGGGGGAGCCCAGCGTCAAAGAGAAATAAACTCTGCAGATATGGAGTACTGTTTCATGTGACAATCATTTGTAACTATTATTGTTACACTAGCAGGGTATGTTATACTAAAGGCAGCGACGTATCAGTCTGTGTTTGGTCTGTATAATACAAAGTCATATAGTAATAGCAGAGGTCACAGCTAGAGGGGAGTCTCGCCGTATATCAGGAGATTGGCGGTATAGGTAGAGGGTGGGTGGAGTTCGGGAAAGAAGGGGGTGGAGCGAGAACTTTTACGAAGATTAACCTAAGTACCTGAATCTTACATCTTACATCTTTACATCATTCCCGTGCTGTTAAACCTCGCACAGGGCTCGCGTGGTAGTTCGCCAAGTTTTCCAGTCTTCTGCGAGCTTTTAAACCTCATCAAGGGATTTTATGCCTGTTAATATAGCCTCTCTTAACAATGTCCTCTTTTAGCGTTTCACGTGGTCGATCTTTTTTTCTTCGGACTGTTGTGTTCCACTTGACAGCTTGTTTTGGGATTCTCTGACTGTTTCTTCTCATCATGTAACCGATATATGGCCTCCTTTTTCTGATCACCCATGAGACAAGTTGTTGTTCGCTCATCTGTCTTATCTCTGCGTTGTTCTTAAAGTAGTTCCACTTTATACCGAGTATTTTCCTTAGGCATTTCTTCAAGTCCTTGAATGGTTCAGGCTAATAAACCAGGCTAATCCTTCACCGAATGCACTTAATAACCAGTCTGGTGTCGTGATTTGCGCTTTCTTATTTGTGAAGTATCGCCATTAATGGTTTTTGTTAAACATCAGAAAACATAGATTTTTTTTCTTTGTTTGTGGTTATCTCTGCCGTCAGTTGAAAATTACGAATGTGCTGTTCTTTTCCTTGACTGTATGTGTCACTGCTATCATTGTCAATGTGGGTGTTGCTATCACTGTTAATGTGGGTGCCGGTATTACTGTTAATGTGAGTGCTGCTATTACTGTTAATGTGGGTGCTGCTATTACTGTTAATGTGGGTGCTGCTATTACGGTTAATGTGGGTGCTGCTATTACTGGTAATGTGGACGTTGCTATTACTGGTAATGTGGGCGCTGCTGTCACTGTTAATGTGGGTGCTGCTGTCACTGTTAATGTGGGTGCTGCTGTCACTGTTAACGTGGGTGCTGCTATTACTGTTAATGTGGGTGCTGCTATCACTGTTAATGTGGGTGCTGCTATCATTGTTAATGTGAGTGCTGCTATCACTGTTGATGTGGGTGCTGCTATCACAGTTAATGTGGGTGCTGCTATCACAGTTAATGTGTGCGCTGCTGTCACTGTTAATGTGGGTGCTGCTATCACATTTAATGTGGGTGTTACTGTTCTCACTGATTTTTGTTTTTTTTATCTTTCTTGTTTTTGTTGTTGCTACTCCTGTTGTTATCTTTGCCGCGGGTGTAGCTTTTGTTGTGTTGTAAAAAGTCTTGGATGTCTTCGTATCCTGTTAATGACGTTTGTTGGTGTTGCTGAAGAGCTTGTCGGTGCTGTAGACGGAGTGTTGTCAATATTGTCATAGTTGTTATCGTTATCTGCCTCATAGTTGTTATTGTATCTGCCTCATAGTTGCTATTGTATCTGCCTCATAGTTATTATTGTATCTGCCTGTTGCTTTGTAGAAAACGAAAGAGTAACCTCTTCGGAGCCACGGTCATGACTTTAGAACTCATACCGGCCAGGATGTATGCAGGTGTAATTTCCCTCATTTCTCACAATGGTACCTAAGAAACAACACGCTGCTCAAAACGCTCCACCTCTCATCATCTGTCAACACTACAGTTCCTTTCACCCAACCACGAGACTACATTGCCGCAACACACAACAGCCCGTCATCAGAAGATCTGATCGCAAGGAGGAAGGAAGGAAAGAGTCCACACGAGCTTAACTGGCCTCTTCGCTAATGTGTCCCCCCCCCCCCCCGAGATCTCTACTGCAAGCTGTAAGAAAAATCCATCTTAGAGAACATTAAAGGAAACCATGAACTCCAAAAATACGCCCAGAAGCAAAAATGGAGGGATCTTAAAAGCTTTTCACGGACGAGCTCTCTACGAGAGAAAAAGAAGAAGAAGATGGCTTAGACTGGTTCTCTGCATGAGAAAGTTGAGTGATGGTAAAGTAACACCGAGATGAGTAAATTGTTTTCTGCTTTTTTTTAGTTTATTAATTTTTTTTTTTTTTACTTAAAGATGTTTTAAAATCCATCATGTTGATAATTAGGTCAGTATGGCGATGACTGTCAGATGATTAAGCGACGTAATTAGTAGGGAAATAAAAAAGATATTCCCAGGAAAAGATGGCCATCGTGTTATAGGCCTAGTTGGTATTGACTTCTTCTCTCTTGGCTGGGTGGTTAGTCGTACTATTGGAGTCCAAGGTTCGATTCAGAGTCATCATCGTCATTTTCTCCTTCTTCTTCTGCTCCTTCTTCTTCTTCTTCTTCTTCTTCTTCTCCTCCTCCTCCTGCTTTTGCAATGCCTGAATGGAGCTTAGAAAGCAGAAGGTGTATAGATCCCCTTTAGCAGACTCCACATCTTGGGGACCATAGGGATCCCTGCCTCGTTAGCCAGGATAGCGTTGGAGATCCCTGCCCCGTTAGCCAGGCTAGCGTTGGAGATCCCTTCCTCGTTAGCCAGGCTAGCGTTGGAGATCCCTGCCCCGTTAGCCAGGCTAGTCCTGTTGATGAAGAGTACGTTAGAGGTCGCTGACGGCCAAACTGGACAGAAAGCTCCACCCCCCCCCTCGTCTTTCTTTCCTCATGTACAAAGTGTTATGCCCGCGATTTTTTTCTACCCCAGTCATACACATTCTGCTCTAACGCTAGAGAGGGTCTGGCGATGGAGCCTATTGAGAAGCATGTTTCTTGAAGCAGCCCTGGAATTAGAGAAGAACAACAAACTGTTATATCGGTTAGACACGGGGCGATGTGTTCCCACTTCGTCATGGCGTCTGCTTGAGAGAGCCTAAGTCCCGAAGATTATTAACTACAACAATATGAGAAGATTATTAGATACAACACTGGGGAGATTATTAGCTTCAACAATATGAGAAGATTATTAGCTATAACACTATGGGGAGATTATTAGCTACAACAATATGAGAAGATTATTAGATACAACACTGGGGAGATTATTAGCTTCAACAATATGAGAAGATTATTAGCTATAACACTATGGGGAGATTATTAGCTACAACAATATTAGAAAGTTATTAGCTACAACACTATTGGAAGATTATTAGCTACAACACTATGGGGAGATTATTAGCTACAATAATATGGGAAGATTATTAGCTATAACAATATGGGAAGATTATTAGCTACAACAATATGAGAAGATTATTAGCTACAACAATATGGGAAGATTATTAGCTGCAACAATATGGGAAGATTATTAGCTACAACAATATGAGAAGATTATTAGCTACAATGTTGGGGGGGGGGGCGGGATTATTAACAATAGTTTGAGAAGATTATTAGCAACAATTTGGGAAGATTAACTAGCAACAATATTTGGGGGGGGGGATTGTTAGCAGCAACAATGTCAAACTGGACGTGTCTCAATGGACTGTTCCAGCTCCCGGGTCTGGTAACCTGCAGGATAATTCAGGCGCTTTTAATGTTTCTTTTTCCCACGCGGTCAGGGAGCTAACCTCACACACATGGCGCCCGCAGTCAGCACCCGCGACCTGGTGCAGTCAACAGACAGGCTCGATGATACACCAGCCATCCCATTTGGTGCCACGGGATTGTGGGCGGGGGGCGATCCGAGTCTGGCACGAGATGTTTGGTTGGGGGGGGGGTGGTCCGAGTCTGGCACGGGATGTTTGGTGGGGGTGGTGAGGCGGGGGTGCTCACAGAGCGCTAGTTGTACCAGGTTGCTGAGCATGGCTGGCGAGCCCCCCCCCCCCCCCACATTCGTTTATGGTCGTAACCCCGGGGGTAGAATATACAGCGTGTCTGTCACACAAAGAAAGCGTAAGACTGTTAGACGCCAGCTAATTTTTCCAAAAAAAAAAAGAAGAAGAGAATTAATCAGCAGAAACGCAGTTTGCAGAGATATAGAAAGAATAACAGGCATGGAAACAGCTTGCCATTGATACGCATACAGAGACAAAGATAGGCCACAGTACAAATGTATATATGAATAAGTTCAGATAGATAGATAGATAGATAGATAGATAGATAGATAGATAGATCTACCTACCTTGTTTGTCTGACTTGTCAAACACGGGCATATTGGACTCTGCTCTGCACTCAACTCCAACCACCAGAAAATCAAAACACTAATGTACTTGAAGTAGTATCTACGTTCACTTCTGCTCGCTATTTAACCGGCCGCACAAATATATCAAATTTCAGTCTGACCTTCCAAACGTTTTACGTAACAATAGACGCCAAAAGCAACCGATAACTGTAATATTAAAAACTACCCGTAAAGAAATAAAATATTTGCTTTCCTGTGTAGTTTTGGGACACTTCTGAGCACTGTGCTGTCGTAAATAATGTGCGCTTGACTTATATAGGAAACGTCCCGCTGATAATCGGATCTTGGTACGTGTAGTATGGTATTTATAATCCGGGTTTCGCTTCACAACCTGGTTGTACAAGTACAGAAGCGCGCCGTAACCTAATTCCCTTCCTCGAACCACTGCCGCGTGACTGTTTCTGAATTGGCGTGAAGTGAAAAAGAGAGAGAGAGAGAGATCAACAGAGAAAGAAAGAAATATACACAAGCCCCCTCTTAAACTTCCACGTCCCAGGCAGGCCCGGACGCGGGAAGGGCTTGGGGGTAGGGGGATGTCAGGTTCTCTGAAATTTGTTTCAGAGTTGGGCTTGAAGTCACGTGAACGCTTTCCGCAGGTTTCATTGGTCAGGTTATATTGTCTTCGCCGAAAAATCCCGAAAGTGGCTGATATAGGAGCTAGCCGAGAGGTTGTTTCCGTTTACACTTGGGGCTGGTTGACAAGAGGAGAAATGTTCTGCGTTTGAATTTCGCCGGACTTGGCTAATGGTGTCCAATTAATTGTTCTACTTTGGAATGTCCGTTTGTGCGTTTAATTGTTTGTTTCAGGATTTGTCTTATGTATGGCTCTTCTGAATCCTTTTATATCCTGTACTAGAGATTTCTCGGACATGTGAGTTTTGATGTTTCGGTTCTTTGGTCAGTGCCTTGTCTCAATAACTGGTTTCCTTGCTACTTGTGTCCGCATCCGTTTACTTATTAAATATCTTAACCTATACATACATACATACATACATACATACAAACATACATAATTACAACATACATACATACATACATAATTACAAACATACATACATACATACATACTACATACATACATACATACAAACATACATAATTACAAACATACATACATACATACATACATACAAACATACATAATTACAAACATACATACTCAGACATGTACTCAGAGTAGATAGCAAGTTAGTGGAGGAGGTCAATGAATTTGTATACCTTGGCAGCAGAGTAGTAGAAAATGGAGACAGCACAGAGGACATCAACAGCAGACTTACTAGAGCAAACCAGGCTTTTGCAGTGCTGCAGACTATATGGAAATCTAAAACATTAAGCATGAAGACAAAAATCAGGATATTTAAGAGTAATGTTCTAAGTGTACTACTCTATGGAAGTGAAAGCTGGAAAGTCACCAAAACCATAGAAAACAAGTTGAATTCTTTCCAGACTAAATGTTTACGAAGAATTAGAAAACTAGTTTGGTCAAACACCATAAGAAATAACGTCTTGTTGGCAGAAATGCAGATGAAGCCACTGACAACAATTATTGAGGAAAGACGCTGGCGATGGTTGGGACATGTGCTCCGGATGACTGACAACTCACTATCAAAAATAGCACAAAGATGGGCACCACAGGGGAACAGAAGTAAGGGTAGACCAAAAGAGACATGGAGAAGAACAAAAGAGAGGATGTTGAGCAATAGAGGGCTCACCTGGGCAAGAGCAGAAAAAAAAGCAAAGGACAGGTATTTGTGGAAAACCCTCGCGGAAGCCTCATGTGCCCTGGGCACTTAAGGTTCAGAGAGAGAGAGAGAGAGAGAGAGAGAGAGAGAGAGATGTATATACTCACATATAAACATAAATGTATACACAAAAGCAAACACACATATAATACATACATAAATACACGTATATATATATATATATATATAAAGGTAATCCTGTCACGGCTTAGAGGCACATAGGGATATGGTGTTAGTGCCCATATTTTCCTTGACCTGTCAGCACACTAGAGGTTGATATGGTCAGTATCACACCTGGCTGCCTTTCTTCCACAACTCCAGAAGAAGTCGGGTACCCATTTATACAGCTGGGTGACTAGGGTGCCTCCGGCCGGATTTGAACCCTCGACCTTCGCCATGAGAGACTAGTGCACCAACCACTTCGCCACACAGATATATATATATATATATATATATATATATATATATATATATATATATATATATACAGGGTGTTTTTAAAGTCTCACTACAGTTTCTACGTAAAAATGAAGAAAATGACGTCATAAAAATGTGTTGCACAGTCAATCGTGAAGAAAAATGCAGTGAATGGTTGCCATCTGCTGAAGCAATCTTTTGCACTCTAAACAGAATTGGGGTATGGTGTACCGTCCGTAGAAAACGTTTAAATGGATCAATTTTCTTCAACAACACCATAAATGCCGATCGCTACCGTACTGACATTCTGGAACCTTTTTTAGAACAGATGAATGAAGGTGAAATTGAAGAAGCGTGGTTCCAGCAAGATGGTGCAACTGCACACACAGTTACAGCAACACACGATTTTTTTTACAAGAAATTTGTGCAAATCGCATAACATCTCGTGGAATTTGGCCTGTTCGTTCTCCAGATCTAAACCCATTAGATTATTATCTATGGGGCTTCTTGCAAGGAAATGTTTACAAAATAATCTACAAACAACTGAGGACCTGAAAGAAGCAATCAGAATTACCATTCAAGAAATAACAACAGATACACTGCACAAGGTATTTGATAATATGAAGAGACGTGTACAGTCATGTCTTGAAGCCCATGTTGGACATTTACAACACCTGTTATAATGAATATTTCAGTGGTACATTCCAGCTAACCCAAAATAGCGTTGCATCATTGCAGTCACTATTGTAACTAATTAAATGACTTTTTTAAGCACATTTTGTGATGATATCATTTCATCATCATCATCATCATCATCAGGTGCCGTGCCGACTTGCATTGGCTATTATGCTTCTCCAGAGTACCCGATCCTTCATGCAGGCCATCAGTTCAGTTGGTGATCTCCTCTCACACCATTCCCTCAGACTGTCCAGTATCATTTCTCTTGGTCTTCCTCTTGATCTTCTTCCTTCTATTTTTCCTGTTGTTATAATATTTTCATTGCCCCCTCTTCTCATTGCATGTCCTATGAAAGTACATTGTCTCTCTCTCTTATCTTTTTGACAAGGTTTTTTTGTCTCTCCAGCTCTTCTCCTACATTCTTCATTAGTTATTTTTGCTGTCCAGGGGATTCGCAACATTCTTCTAATAAACCACATTTCTGCTGCTTCCAATGATTTTTGTGCAGACCTGCCTATTGTCCATGATTCACTTCCATATAACAAGATAGGTTCAATATAACATTTTAGGACTCGTTTTCTAACATTCATTGATAAAGATGTGTTAGCTAATATGTTTCTCATTCTCTGAAATGCAGTCTTTGTTTAGCCTATTCTGTTTCTAATTTCTGTTCTACATTTCCCATCTGAAGTTATTAGAGTTATAATAGTTATAATTATGACATCATTTACTTCATTAAAAAATTTTTTTTCGTAGCAAGTGTGATGAGACTTTAAAAAACCCTGTATAGGTATATATACACACATACATACATACATACAAATATATACATACACGCATGTAAACATGCATACATACATATATACATTCATACATACAGATTTATAAATACACACATATATACATACACACATAGATATATACACACATACATTCATTCACTCAGTTATTTGCTTGTCCCTTGCAGAACTTTGCCTCTCAAACGGCACTCCTGTAGGCCTCTCGTTTGTGAGCACGATGGCTTGCTGCTGATGCATTCATTTGCAGATCATCAACAATGTCTTGCAGCCATCTTCGCCTTGGTCTTCCTCTCTTTCTTTTTCCCATTATGTACCCTTCCAAGAAGGTTTTCTCTAGATTATCATGACGTTTAATGTGTCCAAAATATTTCAGTTTTCTCTGGACGTCTCTTTACTAGCCAGCCTTCTTCGGTATTAAGTTCTTGTAGTATGGATATATTTGATAATTTTTTGTGTCCGTGATACATATCTGAAGAACTCTTCTGTAGCATTTACATTCAAAGGCATTTATGTGTTTCTCAGCTGTTTTGTTAAGTGTTCAGGTCTCACAGACATATGTTGAGATCCAAGCCCTTAAAAATCTTATTTTTGTACTTCTGTCTGTTCCTCTCCACAGATTCTTTAGTTGTTTTACTTTATGAAGAGCGATAGATGTCCTCCTTTTAATTTCCCTCATTGTGTCTCCATTATTAGTTAGTAGTGATCCAAGATATTCAAAACTCTTCACTTCCAATTTTTCCTCATTGATACATATTTCATCTACCTTATTTGCTGTGTCAGTTGTCATCAATTTAGTTTTATTCGCATTAAGATAGAGGTTTTACTCTTCACTGTTCTTACGGACTGACATAATTAGTTTTTCCAATCATTTTTGTGTTGTGGACAGTAATACTGTGTCATCAACATATCTAATCTCTGGTATTTCATAACTTAAAATATTATATGACATCGTAATATTCTCTGTCTACATTAGAGGATATAACAGTGAAATCTGGAAGGGGGTGGGGGGGGGGTGTTGCGGGATGTACTTGTGGGTTAAACGTTCACCTCTAATGCTGGAGGTTGCAGGGTCAAATCCCACCAGAGGTGAAGAGATTCTTTTCCCTCGCGAACCCAGCAATAAATTCCCCTGGTCTCTATAGGCAGAGGGGCAGAACTTCCGTTTGTGCAGGTAGTGGGACAGAACGTTCGTGTGTATAGGTAGTGGGACAGAACGTCCGTGTGTATAGATAGTGGGACAAAACGTCCGTGTGTATAGATAGTGGGACAGAATGTCCGTGTGTATAGATAGTGGGACAAAACGTCCGTGTGTATAGATAGTGGGACAGAACGTTCGTGTGTATAGGTAGTGGGACACAACGTCCGTGTGTATAGACAGTGGGACAGAACGTCCGTGTGTACATATAGTGGGACAGAACGTCCATGTGTACATATAGTGGAATAGAACGTCCATGTGTATAGATAGAGGGACAGAACGTCCGTGTGTATAGGTAGTGGAACAGAACGTCTGTGAGTGCAGGTAGTGGGACAGAACGTCCGTGAGTGCAGGTAGTGGGACAGAACGTCCGTGAGTGCAGGTAGTGGGACAGAACGTCCGTGAGTGCAGGAAGTGGGACATAACGTCCGTGTGTACATATAGTGGAAGAGAACGTCTATGTGTATAGATAGTGGGATAGAACGTCCGTGTGTATAGATAGTGGGACAGGACGTCCGTGTGTACATATAGTGGGACAGAACGTCCATGTGTATAAATAGTGGGACAGAACGTCCGTGTGTACATATAGTGGAATAGAACGTCAATGTGTATACATAGTGGGACAGAACATCCGTGTGTATAGGTAGTGGAGCAGAATGTCCTTGTGTGCAGGTAGTGGGACAGAACGTCCGTGAGTGCAGGTAGTGGGACAGAACGTCCGTGAGTGCAGGTAGTGGGACAGAACGTCCATGAGTGCAGGTAGTGGGACAGAACGTCCATGAGTGCAGGTAGTGGAACAGAACGTCCGTGAGTGCAGGTAGTGGGACATGTGCTCCGGATGACTGACAACTCATTATCAAAAATAGCACAAAGATGGGCACCACAGGGGAACAGAAGTAAGGGTAGACCAAAAGAGACATGGAGAAGAACAAAAGAGAGGATGTTGAGCAATAGAGGGCTCACCTGGGCAAGAGCAGAAACAAAAGCAAAGGACAGGTATTTGTGGAAAACCCTCGCGGAAGCCTCATGTGCCCTGGGCACTTAAGGTTCAGAGAGAGAGAGAGAGAGAGAGAGAGAGAGAGAGAGATGTATATACTCACATATAAACATAAATGTATACACAAAAGCAAACACACATATAATACATACATAAATACACGTATATATATATATATATATATATATATATATATATATATATATATAAAGGTAATCCTGTCACGGCTTAGAGGCACATAGGGATATGGTGTTAGTGCCCATATTTTCCTTGACCTGTTAGCACACTAGAGGTTGATATGGTCAGTATCACACCTGGCTGCCTTTCTTCCACAACTCCAGAAGAAGTCGGGTACCCATTTATACAGCTGGGTGACTAGGGTGCCTCCGGCCGGATTTGAACCCTCGACCTTCGCCATGAGAGACTAGTGCACTAACCACTTCGCCACACAGATATATATATATATATGAAGATAGAAGAAGAATCATGGGAAGAGAAGGAATCGGAGAAATAAATGAAAATGGAGAAAGACTGTGCAGTTTCTGTGAAGAAAACATGATGACCATCGGAGGGACAATTTTCCAACACAAAAACATCCATAAGGTGACTTGGAGGTCACCAGATAAAACCACAGAAAACCAAATCGATCACATACTAATAAACAACAAGTGGAAACGGTCACTACAAGATGTGCGAGCAAGGAAAGGAGCAGATATAGGAAGTGATCACAACCTTCTGGTAGCAAAAATAAAACTAAAATTAAGGAAAGCCAGAATCGGAGAACACAGAAAGATACATTTTGATACAAGAAAACTGATAGACCAGCAAACAAGAAATGAATTCTCAATAATACTTAAGAACCGCTTCAGCGTCCTACAAGATGAAGCAGAAATGTCCATATTAGAGTTCAATAAAACACTACAGAAAACAGCAAAAGAGGTGCTGGGATATCGGAAAAGGAGAAAAGAGGAATGGATAAGTGAGACCACATGGGAAAAGATAGAGCAAAGAAAAGAAATCAAGAAAAAATTACTGAACACCAAATCACAACGGCTTAAAGAACGAGTTTTAAGTAATGGGACAGAACGTCCGTCTGTGTAAGTAATGGGACAGAACGTCCGTCTGTGTAAGTAATGGGACAGAACGTCCGTCTGTTTAACGGCCACTTTAAAATCCCTTGGTAGTTGGAAATCACAAACAATCAAGCCCATACGGTCACTGCTAGGGCAAGATTACAGGGAAACTACAGCACTGAGACTGGAACAGGCGCTTGGGTTGTCTATGCTGACCGCGACCGCCGTTCTGATGTGGTAAATGGAACGCTTGAGTGGAGCAGTTTATGTGGATATCTTGGCTAGGATGAAGCCAATTTTCTGAACTAAGAAGGTCGTCCCAAAAGTAAATTTATAAGAGGTGTTATTTCCGGAGCAAAATTTGGATATAACACTCTGTACATTGTGATGGACACCTTACTTTTTTTGTCACGTATTCGCCATGACGAGTGATTGAATTTTTTTTTATGTTTAAGACATGTATTTCGATGCCCGTCTTGTAACATGTGTATTTCTGGGAATAGATCCATCGTGTCCCCCGATGTTTCGACACCCTCGTCACTCTGAGAATCTGTGGCCACCAAGAAGCTCTTTGAGAGATGGGAGGAAGTGAGAGTAACTTGGCGTGAGATCGGGGCTATACAGCCGATGGTCCAAATTCTCCCACGGAAAATGCTGCAAGAGTTCCCGAATCGAAGCTGCCTGGAGAGGACGAGGGTTATCGAGGAGTGGCAACACGGCTTTTCTGTCAACAGCCCAGGGCGACGTCATTTGACGGCAGCTCGTAGACGCCCCAGTGCTGCACCCGTATTCGTCTGCATTAACTATACCTCCCATTTCTGACCCCCCAAAACACCGTAGCAATCACTTTGTCAACAGATGGCCGGAGGTTGAGTTTTCTGGCTCGTCGCTGGGGAAGCCCGGATGCTTCCATTCCAAGCCCGCAGGCTTACGTGTCTCGTCATTGGTGCCAACGCGTTCCAGAAAGTCTTGGCCTTCAATGGTGTACGGCTGCAGGAATAACATGGCATATGCCGTTCTCTTTGGCTTATGGTGGTCCTCGGAAAGTGCTCTCAGGACCCACCATGCGCACGCCTTATGAAATCCCAACAACGTAATCATTCTGGACACTGGTCCACGTGACAGACACAAGTCATGCGCCAGTTTCTTCACAGTGACTCGTCTTTTCTCCCGCATCGCACGTTCGAGGCACGCTGTGTTCGCTGCCGTACCTGCTGTCGTGGGTCTGCCACTCCGCGCTACGTCACTGGCTGTCCCCGACCCGGTTCAAAATTCTACACACTATTTTGCCACATGCTGTCCATTCATCACACTGTGTCCCTTAGACTTTCATCAACTAGCGATGAATTTCCGCAGCTGGCACCTGCTTCAGACATCGTATCCTAACACGAACCTTCTTGTTTGGACCACTGCTCCAGTCTACCTACCATCTTTAACTGACGGATGCCGCCTAGTTGGTGCTGTTACCGTCTGTAATGGCTCTGTCAGCTGGCGAATGTAGAAAATTCTGCGACGAACCCTATTAGCCCGACATCACATTTATGGGCTCTACATCCCCTGTAAACTTACTTTCGGGACGCCCCTCCTACAAACAGTGAAGTCTGAAGAGTTAAAGTCAAACAGAAAATCCACAGTTTGTACAAGCTTGAAGGCTAGCACACAACTATGGCTGGGTCACGAAGAAAGAATGGAAGAAAATTGTCAAACCTAGCTCTTGTATGTACAGGGAATTTGAAGGAAGGGATTAAGACAGACGTCAAACACTGACAGACAACGTGAAGGAAGACTTTACAGAACTTAAGACTAAACAGATGGAAAGTCAGAAACAAGAGATGAGCGGTGGCAGATAGAGACGTTATCTGCAGAGTGAGCTTTTTTAAAGTTTGGAATGTTTAGGAGAGAGAGAGAGAGAGAGAGAGGGAGAGAGGTAGACAAGAGGGAGAGGGGGGAAGAAAGTCCTTGTGTGCAGGTAGTGGAACGGAACGTCCGTCTGTGTAAGTAATGGGACAGAACGTCCGTCTGTTTAAGTAATGGGACAGAACGTCCGTCTGTTTAAGTAATGGGACAGAACGTCCGTCTGTTTAAGTAATGGGACAGAACGTCCGTCTGTTTAAGTAATGGGACAGAACGTCCGTCTGTGTAAGTAATGGGACAGAACGTCCGTCTGTTTAAGTAATGGGACAGAACGTCCGTCTGTTTAAGTAATGGGACAGAACGTCCGTCTGTGTAAGTAATGGGACAGAACGTCCGTCTGTGTAAGTAATGGGACAGAACGTCCGTCTGTTTAAGTAATGGGACAGAACGTCCGTCTGTGTAAGTAATGGGACAGAACGTCCGTCTGTGTAAGTAATGGGACAGAACGTCCGTCTGTTTAACGGCCACTTTAAAATCCCTTGGTAGTTGGAAATCACAAACAATCAAGCCCATACGGTCACTGCTAGGGCAAGATTACAGGGAAACTACAGCACTGAGACTGGAACAGGCGCTTGGGTTGTCTATGCTGACCGCCACCGCCGTTCTGATGTGGTCAATGGAACGCTTGAGTGGAGCAGTTTATGTGGATGTCTTGGCTAGGATGAAGCCAATTTTCTGAACTAAGAAGGTCGTCCCAAAAGTAAATTTATAAGAGGTGTTATTTCCGGAGCAAAATTTGGATATAACACTCTGTACATTGTGATGGACACCTTACTTTTTTTGTCACGTATTCGCCATGACGAGTGATTGAATTTTTTTTTATGTTTAAGACATGTATTTCGATGCCCGTCTTGTAACATGTGTATTTCTGGGAATAGAGCCACCGTGTCCCCCGCTGTTTCGACACCCTCGTCACTCTGAGAATCTGTGGCCACCAAGAAGCTCTTTGAGAGATGGGAGGAAGTGAGAGTAACTTGGCGTGAGATCGGGGCTATACAGCCGATGGTCCAAATTCTCCCACGGAAAATGCTGCAAGAGTTCCCGAATCGAAGCTGCCTGGAGAGGACGAGGGTTATCGAGGAGTGGCAACACGGCTTTTCTGTCAACAGCCCAGGGCGACGTCATTTGACGGCAGCTCGTAGACGCCCCAGTGCTGCACCCGTATTCGTCTGCATTAACTATACCTCCCATTTCTGACCCCCCAAAACACCGTAGCAATCACTTTGTCAACAGATGGCCGGAGGTTGAGTTTTCTGGCTCGTCGCTGGGGAAGCCCGGATGCTTCCATTCCAAGCCCGCAGGCTTACGTGTCTCGTCATTGGTGCCAACGCGTTCCAGAAAGTCTTGGCCTTCAATGGTGTACGGCTGCAGGAATAACATGGCATATGCCGTTCTCTTTGGCTTATGGTGGTCCTCGGAAAGTGCTCTCAGGACCCACCATGCGCACGCCTTATGAAATCCCAACAACGTAATCATTCTGGACACTGGTCCACGTGACAGACACAAGTCATGCGCCAGTTTCTTCACAGTGACTCGTCTTTTCTCCCGCATCGCACGTTCGAGGCACGCTGTGTTCGCTGCCGTACCTGCTGTCGTGGGTCTGCCACTCCGCGCTACGTCACTGGCTGTCCCCGACCCGGTTCAAAATTCTACACACTATTTTGCCACATGCTGTCCATTCATCACACTGTGTCCCTTAGACTTTCATCAACTAGCGATGAATTTCCGCAGCTGGCACCTGCTTCAGACATCGTATTCTAACACGAACCTTCTTGTTTGGACCACTGCTCCAGTCTACCCGCCATCGTTAACTGACGGGACCACTGCTCCAGTCTACCCGCCATCGTTAACTGACGGGACCACTGCTCCAGTCTACCCGCCATCGTTAACTGACGGGACCACTGCTCCAGTCTACCCGCCATCGTTAACTGACGGGACCACTGCTCCAGTCTACCCGCCATCGTTAACTGACGGATGCCGCCTAGTTGGTGCTGTTACCGTCTGTAATGGCTCTGTCAGCTGGCGAATGTAGAAAATTCTGCGACGAACCCTATTAGCCCGACATCACATTTATGGGCTCTACATCCCCTGTAAACTTACTTTCGGGACGCCCCTCCTACAAACAGTGAAGTCTGAAGAGTTAAAGTCAACAGACAAATCCACAGTTTGTACAAGCTTGAAGGCTAACACACAACTATGGCTGGGTCACGAAGAAAGAATGGAAGAAAATTGTCAAACCTAGCTATTGTATGTACAGGGAATTTGAAGGAAGGGATTAAGACAGACGTCAAACACTGACAGACAACGTGAAGGAAGACTTTACAGAACTTAAGACTAAACAGATGGAAAGTCAGAAACAAGAGATGAGCGGTGGCAGATAGAGACGTTATCTGCAGAGTGAGCTTTTTTAAAGTTTAGGAGAGAGAGAGAGAGAGGGAGAGAGGTAGACAAGAGGGAGAGGGGGGAAGAGAGAAGGAGACATAATAGGGGAGAGAGGAAAAGAGAGGGAACCTGGGAAAGAGGGAGAGAGAAATAGGTAGACAAGAGGAAGAGAGGGGGGAAGAGAGAGGAGGACATAATAGGAGATAGAGGAAAAAAGGGAGGCAGGGGAAGAGAGAGAAATAGTTAGACAAGAGGAGAGAGGGGGAAAGAGAGAGAGGAGGACATAATAGGAAAGAGCGGAAAAGAGAGGGAGACAGGACAAGAAGAGAAAGAGAGAGAGAGAGAGAAATAGGTAGACAAGAGGAAGAGAGAGAGAAAAGAGAGGAGGGCATATTAGGAGAGAGAGGGGAAAAGAGAACAAGACAGGGAAAGAGAGAGAGAGAGAGAGAAATAGGTAGACAAGAGGAAGAGAGAGGGAAAAGAGAGGAGGGCATATTAGGAGAGAGAGGGGAAAAGAGAACAAGACAGGGAAAGAGAGAGAGAGAGAGAGAGAGAGAGAGAGACATAAAATAAAATATAACATTTACGTTTCGCTCTTAAACATTCACTCAGTACAGAAGTAACTACATACATTATAAATGACTATCTACTAAACAAAATTTTCGGGACTATTCAGAAAACAATTAATTGTATTCGGTGTCTGTAAGAGCAGCTTAAGATAACTTTTAAGTTTTATAATTCATGGAGGCATGCAGTCGACATCAAATAGATATTGAGAAAGCTTGTAGTTGTAGGAAGGAGTATAATTTATATTTTTTATATAGGATGGGAGGGTATTCCAAAGATGAGCAGCAGAATAACTAAAGCTTTTCTTGTAAAGATCAAGTCTAGGTTTTGGAAGACACATGTTGTTCAAGCGTTGGCTGCACTTTGGGCTAAATTTAAACAGGTTCCATAGATAAGGCGGGGCATGCCGTGAAAGAATTTGATGTACTAACTTGGCTTTGTTGAAGAGGAACCTGTTCTTAAGAGGTAGTATTTTGATACGTTTGTGATGATTAGTTGTTTGCGCTTGATCTTTGTCACTAATAAGCTTTACTGCTCGCATTTGGAGAGAGCAAAGCCTCTTTGTATAAAGTCCGTCAATAGAGGGGACAGAACTGAAGTCCATCATTAGCGGGGACAGATTTGAAGTCCATCATTAGAAGAGAGAAAATGGAAGTCCATCATTAGATGGGACAGAATTGAAGTCCATCATTAGATGAGACAGAATTGAAGTCCATCATTAGAGGAGAGAGAAGCTGTTCAGCAAACGATGCTCAGTACTTCCAGAACATGTAGGATCTATTTGTTCCAAATCAACTTAAGACATCTGGCCTGACATCTAGCATTATTGTACTTGATTGACGTCCTAAGCAAGTGGGTCTTTGCCACATAAGTGTTATTCTTGTGTTTGTTGATTAATTATATTCATCTTACTCGATAAAGGCATAGGGCCAAAATATTTGTGTGTTATTGTTTGTTTTACATTTCTATGATCTCATCTCCTTGCTTTTATGCTATTTCTTATCATCTTTATTTTTTGTTTAAGACCGCATCATACACTTCTGACGGTCTCTACTGTTAAGACATCCAGGATACGTAAATACAGGGCTCTACTTAACAAATGTAGGGACGTTTAAGAACACGTAAATACAGAGCAACACTGAAAGTATATAGTCCATCTAAGACATTGTAGAATAGATCTTTCTCGAAAAGGAATAAAATGTATATATATATTGAGTTTACATTGTTGAGTTTATATTCTTGAGTTTATATTATGGAGTATACATTACTGAGTTTACACTGTTGAGTTTATACTGTTCAGTTTATATTGTCGAGTTTATATTGTTGAGTCTTCATTGGTGAGCTTACATGTATAGTTTCTGTTTAAACACGAATAATAACTTCATGAACTTACATTTTAAACTTTAAACTGCTTAAAAGTTTCTAGAACATTCATCTCTCTTCAAACACGTGAAAAGATTGACTGAGTTTTCTTTATAACAGATAAAATACACCAAGGTAAGATTCCCGTTTCCATGCCATTAAGGCATATTGGGGATATCGTGTTAGGCCTGTATTTTCCATGACCTTCAGCACATGAAAGTGTGATGTGGTCAGTATCACGCCCTGGCCGCATTTACCTTCCCAGATTTCTCTGGTGCCCATTTTTAGAGGTTGGGTGAAGCCCGGGGCCTTTTTGGTGTGTACCAGGAAAAAAAAATCCCACTGCTGGAGTTGAACCCGGTACCACCTGAGTAGTAAACCAAGCGCCTAACCCACTCAGCCAACCAGGCCGCATAAAATACACCCACAACAAAGAAAGATTTTTAAATCGAGTGTGTGGGAAGAATGAAAGATGGAGTGATGAAGGGCAGAATATAAGACGGGCCTGCGTGCCCAATTCTTTATCCTTTAAAAATAAAGATCATTCATTCATTCATTCATTCAAAGATCCGCTGCCTTAAAAAGGAAAAAAAAAACATGTCATTTGATTGAAATAATTACAGTGTTCAGGTTGAATGAAATGGAGGCTGTGTCAAGGTTGGCGAATTATGGCTGACTGCTTGAGTCGGGTTGGCGACCGCAGCTGATGAAGACCCGTATTCTGTCACCACGTGATGTCCCCAGTTAACGGGCGACGGTTTGATTTAGTGAAGCGGGATCGAAATGCGGAGGAAAAACTCGCTCCTAGAACTACTCCATGCCGAACATGGACGTGCCTTGGCGAAAGGCGACGATATCCCAGCCTGCCAGCTAGAAAGATCATTTTGAGAGCGAACGCAACAAAATAATCTACAAACAACTGAGGACCTGAAAGAAGCAATCAGAATTACCATTCAAGAAATAACAACAGATACACTGCACAAGGTATTTGATAATATGAAGAGACGTGTACAGTCATGTCTTGAAGCCCATGTTGGACATTTCCAACACCTGTTATAATGAATATTTCAGTGGTACATTCCAGCTAACCCAAAATAGCGTTGCATCATTGCAGTCACTATTGTAACTAATTAAATGACTTTTTTTAGCACATTTTGTGATGATATCATTTCATCATCATCATCATCATCATCATCAGGTGCCGTGCCGACTTGCATTGGCTATTATGCTTCTCCAGAGTACCCGATCCTTCATGCAGGCCATCAGTTCAGTTGGTGATCTCCTCTCACACCATCCCCTCAGACTGTCCAGTATCATTTCTCTTGGTCTTCCTCTTGATCTTCTTCCTTCTATTTTTCCTGTTGTTATAATATTTTCAATGCCCCCTCTTCTCATTGCATGTCCTATGAAAGTACATTGTCTCTCTCTCTCTTATCTTTTTGACAAGGTTTTTTTGTCTCTCCAGCTCTTCTCCTACATTCTTCATTAGTTATTTTTGCTGTCCAGGGGATTCGCAACATTCTTCTAATAAACCACATTTCTGCTGCTTCCAATGATTTTTGTGCAGACCTGCCTATTGTCCATGATTCACTTCCATATAACAAGATAGGTTCAATATAACATTTTAGGACTCGTTTTCTAACATTCATTGATAAAGATGTGTTAGCTAATATGTTTCTCATTCTCTGAAATGCAGTCTTTGTTTAGCCTATTCTGTTTCTAATTTCTGTTCTGCATTTCCCATCTGAAGTTATTAGAGTTATAATAGTTATAATTATGACATCATGTACTTCATTAAAAAATTTTTTTTCGTAGCAAGTGTGATGAGACTTTAAAAAACCATGTATAGGTATATATACACACATACATACATACATACAAATATATACATACACGCATGTAAACATGCATACATACATATATACATGCATACATACAGATTTATAAATACACACATATATACATACACACATAGATATATACACACATACATTCATTCACTCAGTTATTTGCTTGTCCCTTGCAGAACTTTGCCTCTCAAACAGCACTCCTGTAGGCCTCTCGTTTGTGAGCACGATGGCTTGCTGCTGATGCATTCATTTGCAGATCATCAACAATGTCTTGCAGCCATCTTCGCCTTGGTCTTCCTCTCCTTCTTTTTCCCATTATGTACCCTTCCAAGAAGGTTTTCTCTAGATTATCATGACGTTTAATGTGTCCAGATGTTGGATGTACTTTTTTTTTTAAATGAACATTGTGATGGAAGTGAAGGTAACTGCCGGAGTCAAGGGCCTGTTGTTATGACCAGTGAAACACAGCTGGTCAAGACCCTATCAGACCTCCTCGTTGCTGCTCCAAGTTAGCGGACTCAGGCTGGCCAAGACAGCAAGCCCAGCTCCCCAGAGCGATGGAGTCTGCTCACACGAATATTGAAACTTTTCTTACCATTTTCCCCCCGTTTTAGCTCAGTTCTGAGTCTCCAAGCGTCGTAGCCCACTCCCCATCCCACACCATGCCTGTGCTTCAACATCTTGGCCACATCGTTGGAAAGAACATCATGCTCTCAGTTCCATGGTGATAAAACAAGAACAAGAACTTATATTGTGGTTTCAAATACTGGTCCATTAAACCCCGTTAAGTCTATTACTACAGGTCTGTTATATCAAGTCTATTAAGTCAAGTCTATAGAATTATAGAGGACAGCATGCCTACTTTATATTGTGGAGTACAGCATGCCTACTTTGTATTGTGGAGTACAGCATGCTTACTTTGTATTGTGGAGTACACCATGCCTACTTTGTATTGTGGAGTACAGCATGCCTACTTTGTATTGTGGTGTACAGCATGCCTACTTTGTATTGTGGAGTACAGCATGCCTACTTTGTACTGTGGAGTACAGCATGCGTACTTTGTATTGTGGAGTACAGCATGCCTACTTTGTATTGTGGAGTACAGCATGCCTACTTTGTATTGTGGTGTACAGCATGCCTACTTTGTATTCTGGTGTACAGCATGCCTACTTTGTATTGTGGTGTACAGCATGCCTACTTTGTATTGTGGTGTACAGCATGCCTACTGTGAATTATGGAGTACAGCATGCTACTTTGTATTGTGAGTACAGCATGCCTACTTTGTATTGTGGAGTACAGCATGCCTACTTCGTATTGTGGAGTACAGAATGCCTACTTTGTATTGTGGAGTACAGCATGCCTACTTTGTATTGTGGAGTACAGCATGCTACTTTGTATTGTGGAGTACAGCATGACTACTTTGTATTGTGGAGTACAGCATGCCTACTTTGTATTGTGGAGTACATCATGCCTACTTTGTATTGTGGAGTAAAGCATGCTTACTTTGTATTGTGGAGTAAAGCATGCCTACTTTGTATTGTGGAGTACAGCATGCCTACTTTGTATTGTGGAGTACAGCATGTCTACATTGTATTGTGGAGTACAGCATGCCTACTTTTTATTGTGGAGTACAGAATGCCTACTTTGTATTGTGGAGTACAGCATGCCTACTTTGTATTGTGGAGTACAGAATGCCTACTTTGTATTGTGGAGTACAGTATGCCTACTTTGTATTGTGGAGTACAGCATGCCTAGTTTGCATTGTGGAGTACAGAATGCCTAAAGCTTTTCTTGTAAAGATCAAGTCTAGGTTTTGGAAGACATATGTTGTTCAAGCGTTGGCTGCACTTTGGGCTAAATTTAAACAGGTTCCATAGATAAGGCGGGGCATGCCGTGAAAGAATTTGATGTACTAACTTGGCTTTGTTGAAGAGGAACCTGTTCTTAAGAGGTAGTATTTTGATACGTTTGTGATGATTAGTTGTTTGCGATTGATCTTTGTCACTAATAAGCTTTACTGCTCGCTTTTGGAGAGAGCAAAGCCTCTTTGTATAAAGTCCGTCAATAGAGGGGACAGAACTGAAGTCCATCATTAGCGGGGACAGATTTGAAGTCCATCATTAGATGGGACAGAATCGAAGTCCATCATTAGATGAGACAGAATTGAAGTCCATCATTAGATGAGACAGAATTGAAGTCCATCATTAGAGGAGAGAGAAGCTGTTCAGCAAACGATGCTCAGTACTTCCAGAACATGTAGGATCTATTTGTTCCAAATCAACTTAAGACATCTGGCCTGACATCTAGCATTATTGTACTTGATTGACGTCCTAAGCAAGTGGGTCTTTGCCACATAAGTGTTATTCTTGTGTTTGTTGATTAATTATATTCATCTTACTCGATAAAGGCATAGGGCCAAAATATTTGTGTGTTACTGTTTGTTTTACATTTCTATGATCTCATCTCCTTGCTTTTATGCTATTTCTTATCACCTTTATTTTTTGTTTAAGACCGCATCATACACTTCTGACGGTCTCTACTGTTAAGACATCCAGGATACGTAAATACAGGGCTCTACTTAACAAATGTAGGGACGTTTAAGAACACGTAAATACAGAGCAACACTGAAAGTATATAGTCCATCTAAGACATTGTAGAATAGATCTTTCTCGAAAAGGAATAAAATGTATATATATATTGAGTTTACATTGTTGAGTTTATATTCTTGAGTTTGTATTGTGGAGTATAGCATGCCTACTTTGTAGTGTGGAGTACAGCATGCCTAGTTTGTATTGTGGAGTACAGCATGCCTACTTTATATTGTGGAGTACAGCATGCCTACTTTGTATTGTGGAGTACAGCATGCCTACTTTGCATAATGGAGTAGAGCATGCCTATTTTGCATTATGGTGTACAGGATGCCTATTTTTTATTGTGGAGTACAGCTTGCCTACATTGCATTGTGGAGTACAGCATGCTTACTTTGTATTGTGGAGTACAGCATGCTTACTTTGTATTGTGGAATACAGCATGCCTACTTTGTATTGCGGAGTACAGCATTCCTACTTTGTATTGTGGAGTACAGCATGTTTATTTCGTATTGTGGAGTACAGCATGGCTAATTTGTATTGTGGAGTACAGCATGCCTACTTTGCTTTGTGGAGTACAGCGTGCCCACTTTGTATTGTGGAGAACATCATGCCTACTTTGTATTGTGGAGTATAGCATGCCTACTTTGTATTGTGGAGTACAGCATGCCTACTTCGTATTGTGGAGTACAGCATGCCTACATCGTCTTGTGGAGTACATAATGCTTACTTTGTATTGTGGAGTACAGCATGCCTAATTTGTATTGTGGAGTACAGAATGCCTACTTTGTATTGTGGTGTACAGCATGCCCACTTTGTATTGTGGAGTAGAGCATGCCTACTTTGTATTGTGGAGTACAGCATGCCTTCTTTTCATTGTGGAGTACAGCATGCCTACTTTGCATAGTGGAGTAGAGCATGCCTATTTTGTATTGTGGAGTACAGCATGCCTTCTTTCCATTGTGGAGTACAGCATGTCTACTTTGCATTGTGGAGTGCAGCATGCATAGTTTGTATTGCGGAGTACAGTATGCCTACATCGCATTGTGGAGTACAGCATGCCTATTTTGTATTGTGGAGTACAGCATGACTACTTTGTATTGTGGAGTACAGCATGCCTAGTTTGTATTGTGGAGTACAGCATGCCTACTTTGCTTTGTGGAGTGCAGCTTGCTTACTTTGTATTGTGGAGTACAGCATGCCTATTTTTTATTGTGGAGTACAGCATGCCTATTTTGTATTGTGGAGTACATCATGCCTATTTTGTATTGTGGAGTACAGCATGCCTAGTTTATATTGTGGAGTACAGCATGCATACTTTGCATTGTGGAGTACATCATGCCTACTTTGGATTGTGGAGTACAGAATGACTAATTTGCATAATGGAGTAGAGCATGCTTATTTTGCATTATGGTGTACAGGATGCCTATTTTTTATTGTGGAGTACAGCTTGCCTACATTGCATTGTGGAGTACAGCATGCTTACTTTGTATTGTGGAGTACAGCATGCATACTTTGTATTGTGGAGTACAGCATGCCTACTTTGTATTGTGGAGTACACCATTCCTACTTTGTATTGTGGAGTACAGCATGTTTATTTCGTATTGTGGAGTACAGCATACCTACTTTGCTTTGTGGAGTACAGCGTGCAAACTTTGTATTGTGGAGTACAGCATGCCTACTTTGTATTGTGGAGTACAGCATGCCTACTTTATATTGTGGAGTACAGCATGCCTACTTTGTAGTGTGGAGTACAGCATGCCTACTTTGTATTGTGGAGTACAGCATGCCTACTTTGTATTGTGGAGTACAGCATGCCTACTTTGTATTGTGGTGTACAGCATGCCTACTTTGTACTGTGGAGTACAGCATGCCTACATTGTATTGTGGAGTACAGAATGCCTACTTTGTATTGTGGAGTACAGCATGCCTACTTTGTATTGTGGAATACAGCATGCCTACTTTGCATTGTGGAGTACAGCATGCCTACTTTGCATTGTGGAGTACAGTATGCCTACTTTGTATTGTAAAGTACAGCATGCCTAGTTTGCATTGCGGAGTACAGTATGCCTACAGCGTATTGTGGAGTACAGTATGCCTATTTTGTATTGTGGAGTACAGCATTCCTACTTTGCATTGTGGAATACAGCATGCCTACTTTGTATTGTGGTGTACAGCATACCTACTTTGTATTGCGGAGTACAGTATGCCTACAGCGTATTGTGGAGTACAGCATGCCTACTTTGTATTGTGGAGTACAGCATGACTACTTTGTATTGTGGAGTACAGCATGCCTTCTTTGTATTGTGGTGTACAGTTTGCCTACTTTGTATTTTTGTGTAGAGCATGCCTACTTTGTATTGTGGTGTGCAGTATGCCTACTTTGTATTGCGGTGTACAGCATGCCTACTGTGTGTTTGTAGTACAGCATGCTACTTTATATTGTGGAGTACAGCATGCCTACTTTGTAGTGTGGAGTACAGCATGCCTACTTCGGATTGTGGAAAGGATGCTTACTGTGTATTGTGGAGTACAGCATACCTACTTTGTATTGTGGAGTACAGCATGCTACTTTGTATTGTGGAGTACAGCATGACTACTTTGTATTGTGGAGCACAGCATGCCTACTTTGTATTGTGGAGTACATCATGCCTACTTCGTATTGTGGAGTTAAGTATGCTTACTTTGTATTGTGGAGTAAAGCATGTCTACTTTTTATTGTGGAGTATAGCATAGGTACTTTATATTGTGGAGTACAGCATGTCTACATTGTATTGTGGAGTACAGCATGCGTATATATTATTGTGGACTACAGAATGTCTACTTTGTATTGTGGAGTACATCATGCATACTTTGTAGTGTGGAGGACCGAATGACTACTTTGTATTGTGGAGTACAGTATGCCTACCTTGTGTTGTGGAGTACAGCATGCCTAGTGTGCACTGTGGAGTACAGAATGCCTATTTCGTATTGTGGAGTACAGCATGCCTACTTAGTATTGTGGAGTACACCATGCCTACTTTGTATTGTGGAGTACAGCATGCCTACTTTGTATTGTGGAGTACAGCATGCCTAATTTGTATTGTGGAATACAGCATACTTACATCGTATTGTGGAGTACATAATGCCTACTTTCTATTGTGGAGTACAGTATGCCTATTTTGTACTGTGGAGTACAGAATACCTACTTTGTATTCTGGTGTACAGCATGCTCACTTTGTAGTGTGGAGTACAGCATGCTTACTTCGTATTGTGGAGTACAGCATGCCTACTTTGTATTGTGGAGTACAGCATACCTACTTTGTATTGTGGAATACAGCATGCCAACTTTGTATTGTGGAGAACAGCATGCCTACTTTGTATTGTGGAGTACAGCATGCCTACTGTGTATTGTGGAGTACAGCATGCCTACTGTGTAGTGTGGAGTACAGCATGCCTATACAAGTATTCTGGAGTACAGCATGCCTAATTTGTATTGTGGAGTACAGCATGCTTACTTTGTATTGTGGAGTACAGCATGCTTACTTTGTATTGTGGAGTACAGCATGCCTACTTTGTATTGTGGAGTACAGCATGCCTACTTTGTATTGTGGAGTACAGCATGCCAACTTTGTATTGTGGAGTACAGCATGCTCACTTCGTATTGTGGAGTACAGCATGCTTACTTTGTATTGTGGAGTAGAGCGTGCCTAGTTTGCATTGTGGAGTACAGCATGCCTAATTTGTATTGTGGAGTACAGCATACCTACGTTCTATTGTGGAGTACAGCATGTCTACTTTGTATTGTGGAGTACAGCATTCCTACTTTGTATTGTGGAGTACAGCATGCCTTCTTTCCATTGTGGAGTACAGCATGCCTACTTTGAATAGTGGAGTAGATCATGGCTATTTTGAATTATGGTGTACAGAATGCCTACTTTTTATTGTGGAGTACAGCATGCCTATTTTCTATTGTGGAGTACAGCATGTCTACTTTGTATTGTGGAGTACAGCATTCCTACTTTGTATTGTGGAGTACAGCATGCCTTCTTTCCATTGTGGAGTACAGCATGACTACTTTGCATTGTGGAGTACAGCATGCATACTTTGCATTGCGGAGTACAGCATGCCTATTTTTTATTGTGGAGTACAGCATGGCTATTTTGTAGTGTGGAGTACAGCATGCCTATTTTGTATTGTGGAGTACAGCATGCCTAGTTTATATTGTGGAGTACAGCATGCATACTTTGCATTGTGGAGTACATCATGCCTACTTTGGATTGTGGAGTACAGAATGACTAATTTGCATAATGGAGTAGAGCATGCTTATTTTGCATTATGGTGTACAGGATGCCTATTTTTTTATTGTGGAGTACAGCTTGCCTACATTGCATTGTGGAGTACAGCATGCTTACTTTGTATTGTGGAGTACACCATGCTTGCTTTGTATTGTGGAGTACAGCATGCCTACTTTGTATTGTGGAGTACACCATTCCTACTTTGTATTGTGGAGTACAGCATGTTTATTTCGTATTGTGGAGTACAGCATGGCTAATTTGTATTGTGGAGTACAGCATGCCTACTTTGCTTTGTGGAGTACAGCGTGCCCACTTTGTAGTGTGGAGAAAAGCATGCCTACTTTGTACTGTGGGGTATAGAATGCCTACTTTGTATTGTGGAGTACAGCATGCCTACTTCGTATTGTGGAGTACAGCATGCCTACATCGTCTTGTGGAGTACATAATGCTTACTTTGTATTGTGGAGTACAGCATGCCTAATTTGTATTGTGGAGTACAGAATGCCTACTTTGTATTGTGGTGTACAGCATGCCCACTTTGTATTGTGGAGTAGAGCATGCCTACTTTGTATTGTGGAGTACAGCATGCCTTCTTTTCATTGTGGAGTATAGCATGCCTACTTTGCATAGTGGAGTAGAGCATGCCTATTTTGTATTGTGGAGTACAGCATGCCTTCTTTCCATTGTGGAGTACAGCATGTCTACTTTGCATAATGGAGTAGAGCATGCTTATTTTGCATTATGGTGTACAGGATGCCTATTTTTTTATTGTGGAGTACAGCTTGCATACATTGCATTGTGGAGTACAGCATGCTTACTTTGTATTGTGGAGTACAGCATGCTTGTTTTGTGTTGTGGAGTACAGCATGCCTACTTTGTATTGTGGAGTACAGCATGCCTACTTTGTATTGTGGAGTACAGCATGCGTACATATCATTCTGGAGTACAGAATGCCTACTTTGTATTGTGGAGTACTGCATGACTACTTTGTATTGTTGAATACAGCATCCTTTCTTTGCATTGTGGAGTACAGCAAGCCTACTTTGCATTGTGGAGTATAGTACGTCTACTTTGCATTGTAGAGTACAGCATGTCTAGTTTGCATTGCGGAGTACAGTATGCCTACAGCGTATTGTGGAGTACAGTATGCCCATTTTGTATTGTGGAGTACAGCATTCCTACTTTGCATTGTGGAATACAGAATGCCTACTTTGTATTGTGGTGTACAGCATACCTACTTTGTATTGCGGAGTACAGCTTACCTACTCTGTATTGGTGTGTACAGGATGCCTATTTTGAATTGTGGAGTACTGCATGCCTACTTTATATTGTAAAGTACAGCATGCCTACTTTGTATTGTAAAGTACATCTTGCCTACTTTTTATTGTAAATTACAGTATACGTACTTTGTATTGTGGTGTACAGCATGCCTACTTTGTATTGTGGAGTACAGCATGCCTACTTTATATTGTAAAATACAGTATGCCTACTTTGTATTGTGGAGTACAGCATGCTTACTTTGTATTGTGGAGTACACAATGCCTACTTTGTATTGTGGTGTACATGAAGTCTACTGTGTATTTTGGCGTTCAGCATGCCTACTTTGTACTGTAGTGTACAGCATGCCTACTTTGTAATGTGAAGTACAGCATGCGTACTTTGTATTGTGGTGTATAGCATGACTACTTTGTATTGTGGAGTACAGCATGCCTTCTTTGTATTGTGGTGTACAGTTTGCCTACTTTGTATTTTTGTGTAGAGCATGCCTACTTTGGATTGTGGAGTACAGTATGCCTACTTTGTACTGTGGAGTACAGTATGCCTACATCGCATTGTGGAGTACAGAATGCCTACTTTGTATTGTGGAGTACTGCATGACTACTTTGTATTGTGGAATACAGCATGCCTACTTTGCATTGTGGAGTACAGCAAGCCTACTTTGCATTGTGGAGTATAGTACGTCTACTTTGCATTGTGGAGTACAGCATGCCTAATTTGTATTGTGGAGTACAGCATACTTACATCGTATTGTGGAGTACATAATGCCTACTTTGCATTGCGGAGTACAGCATGCCTATTTTTTATTGTGGAGTACAGCATGCCTATTTTGTAGTGTGGAGTACATCATGCCTATTTTGTATTGTGGAGTACAGCATGGCTAATTTGTATTGTGGAGTACAGCATGCCTACTTTGCTTTGTGGAGTACAGCGTGCCCACTTTGTAGTGTGGAGTACAGAATGCCTACTTTGTATTGTGGTGTACAGCATGCCCACTTTGTATTGTGGAGTAGAGCATGCCTACTTTGTATTGTGGAGTACATCATGCCTACTTTGGATTGTGGAGTACAGCATGACTACTTTGCATAATGGAGTAGAGCATGCTTATTTTGCATTATGGTGTACAGGATGCCTATTTTTTATTGTGGAGTACAGCTTGCATACATTGCATTGTGGAGTACAGCATGCTTACTTTGTATTGTGGAGTACAGCATGCCTACTGTGTATTATGGAGTACAGCATGCCTATACAAGTATTCTGGAGTACGGCATGTCTACTTTGTATTGTGGAGTACAGCATGCTTACTTTGTATTGTGGAGTACAGCATGCTTACTTTGTATTGTGGTGTACAGCATGCCTACTTTGTATTGTTGAGTAGAGCGTGCCTAGTTTGCATTGTGGAGTACAGCATGCCTAATTTGTTTTGTGGAGTACAGCATGCCTACTTTCTATTGTGGAGGACAGCATGTCTACTTTGTATTGTGGAGTACAGCATTCCTACTTTGTATTGTGGAGTACAGCATGCCTTCTTTCCATTGTGGAGTACAGCATGACTACTTTGCATAATGGAGTAGAGCATGCTTATTTTGCATTATGGTGTACAGGATGCCTATTTTTTATTGTGGAGTACAGCTTGCCTACATTGCATTGTGGAGTACAGCATGCTTACTTTGTATTGTGGAGTACAGCATGCATACTTTGTATTGTGGAGTACAGCATGCCTACTTTGTATTGTGGAGTACAGCATGCCTACTTTGTATTGTGGAGTACAGCTTGCATACATTGCATTGTGGAGTACAGCATGCTTACTTTGTATTGTGGAGTACAGCATGCTTGTTTTGTGTTGTGGAGTACAGCATGCCTACATTGTATTGTGGATTACAGCATGCCTACATTGTATTGTGGATTACAGCATGCCTACTTTGTATTGTGGAGTACAGCATGCCTACATCGTATTGTGAAGTACCGAATGACTACTTTGTATTGTGAAGAACAGCATGCCTACTTTGTAGTGTGGAGTACAGTATGCCTACTTTGTATTGTGGAGTACAGCATGCCTACTTTGTATTGTGGAGTACAGCATGCCTACTTTGGATTGTGGTACAGTATGCCTACTTTGTACTGTGGAGTACAGTTTGCCGACATCGTATTGTGGAGTACAGAATGCCTACTTTGTATTGTGGAGTACTGCATGACTACTTTTTATTGTGGAATATAGCATCCTTACTTTGCATTGTGGAGTACAGCAAGCCTACTTTGCATTATGGAGTATAGTACGCCTACTTTGCATTGTGGAGTACAGCATGCCTAGTTTGCATTGCGGAGTACAGTATGCCTACAGCGTATTGTGGAGTACAGTATGCCTATTTTGTATTGTGGAGTACAGCATTCCTACTTTGCATTGTGGAATACAGTATGCCTACTTTGTATTGTGGTGTACAGCATACCTACTTTGTATTGCGGAGTACAGCATACCTACTCTGTATTGGTGTATACAGGATGCCTATTTTGAATTGTGGAGTTCTGCATGCCTACTTTATATTGTAAAGTACAGCATGCCTACTTTGTATTGTAAAATACAGCATGACTACTTTGTATTGTAAAGTACATCATGCCTACTTTTTATTGTAAATTACAGTATGCGTACTTTGTATTGTGGTGTACAGCATGCCTACTTTGTATTGTGGAGTACAGCATGCCTACTTTGTATTGTAAAATACAGTATGCCTACTTTGTATTGTGGAGTACAGCATGCTTACTTTGTATTGTGGAGTACACAATGCCTACTTTGTATTGTGGTGTACAGCATGCCTACTTTGTATTGTGGAGTACAGCATGCCTACTTTGTACTGTGGTGTACAGCATGCCTACTTGTATTGTGGAGTACAGCATGCGTACTTTGTATTGTGGTGTACAGCATGCCTACTTTGTATTGTGGATTACAGCATCAGCGTATTGTGGAGTACAGTATGCCTATTTTGTATTGTGGAGTACAGCATTCCTACTTTGCATTGTGGAATACAGTATGCCTACTTTGTATTGTGGTGTACAGCATACCTACTTTGTATTGCGGAGTACAGCATACCTACTTTGTATTGTGTAGTACAGCATGCCTATTTTGTATTGTGGAGTACTGCATGCCTACTTTATATTGTAAAGTACAGCATGCCTACTTTGTATTGTAAAGTACAGCATGCCTACTTGTATTGTGGAGTACATCATGCCTACTTTTTATTGTAAATTACAGTATGCGTACTTTGTATTGTGGTGTACAGCATGCCTACTTTGTATTGTGGAGTACAGCATGCCTACTTTATATTGTAAAATACAGTATGCCTACTTTGTATTGTGGAGTACAGCATGCTTACTTTGTATTGTGGAGTACACAATGCCTACTTTGTATTGTGGTGTACATGAAGTCTACTGTGTATTTTGGCGTACAGCATGCCTACTTTGTACTGTGGTGTACAGCATGCCTACTTTGTAATGTGAAGTACAGCATGCGTACTTTGTATTGTGGTGTACAGCATGCCTACTTTGTAGCATGCTACTTTGTATTGTGGAGTACAGCATGCCTACTTTGTGTTGTGGAGTACAGCATGCCTACTTTGTATTGTGGAGTACAGCATGCCTACTTTGTATTGTGGAGTACAGCATGCGTACATATTATTGTGGAGTACAGAATGCTTACTTTGTATTGTGGAGTACAGCATGCCTACATCGTATTGTGAAGTACCGAATGACTACTTTGTATTGTGGAGTACAGCATGCCTACTTTGTAATGTGGAGTACAGCATGCCTACTTTGTATTGTGGAGTACAGCATGCCTACTTTGTATTGTGGAGTACAGCATGCCTACTTTGTATTGTGGTGTACAGTATGCCTACTTTGTACTGTGGAGTACAGTTTGCCGACATCGTATTGTGGAGTACAGAATGCCTACTTTGTATTGTGGAGTACTGCATGACTACTTTGTATTGTGGAATACAGCATCCTTACTTTGCATTGTGGAGTACAGCAAGCCTACTTTGCATTGTGGAGTATAGTACGTCTACTTTGCATTGTAGAGTACAGCATGCCTAGTTTGCATTGCGGAGTACAGTATGCCTACAGCGTATTGTGGAGTACAGTATGCCTATTTTGTATTGTGGAGTACAGTATGCCTACTTTGCATTGTGGAATACAGCATGCCTACTTTGTATTGTGGTGTACAGCATACCTACTTTGTATTGCGGAGTACAGCATACCTACTTTGTATTGTGGTGTACAGGATGCCTATTTTGAATTGTGGAGTACTGCATGCCTACTTTATATTGTGGAGTATAGCATGCCTACTTTGAATTGTGGAGTACAGTATGACTACTTTGTATTGTGGAGTACAGTTTGCCGACATCGTATTGTGGAGTACAGAATGCCTACTGTGTATTGTGGAGTACAGCATGACTACTTTGTATTGTGGAATACAGCATCCTTACTTTGCATTGTGGAGTACAGCAAGCCTACTTTGCATTGTGGAGTACAGTATGCCTACTTTGCATAGTGGAGTAGAGCATGCCTATTTTGCATTATGGTGTACAGGATGCCTACTTTTTATTGTGGAGTACAGCATGCCTACTTTGCATTGTGGAGTACAGCATGCCTAGTTTGCATTGTGGAGTACAGTATGCCTACTTTGCATTGTGGAGTACAGCATTCCTACTTTGTATTGTGGTGTACAGCATGCGTACTTTGTAGTGTGGAGTACAGCATGCCTACTTTGTATTTTTGTGTACAGCATGCCTACTTTGTATTGTGGTGTGCAGTATGTCTACTTTGTATTGCGGTGTACAGCATGCCTACTGTGTATTGTGGAGTACAGCATGCTTACTTTGTATTGTGGAGTACAGCATGCTACTTTATATTGTGGAGTACAGCATGCCTACTGTGTATTGTGGAGTACAGCATGCCTACTTCGTACTGTGGAGTTAAGGATGCTAACTTTGTATTGTGGAGTACAGTATGTCTACTTTGTATTCTGGAGTACAGCATGCTACTTTGTATTGTGGTGTACTGCATGCCTACTTTGTACTGCGGTATACTGCATGCCTACTTTGTACTGTGGTGTACTGTCTGACTACTTTGTACTGTGGTGTTCAAATTCTCCCCCGAAGGTGACAGCAGCAACAGAATCCAGTATCGATTATAAAGTACTATATTCTATGAATTTACATTACTGGAAAGTAATGGCTGGGAATTTAAAAAACACCTTTGCTGAATTACTGTTCTAGGGGATATTCCTTAGATGAATCTACTTTACAACGGCCAAGACAATATCGTCATGGGTATAAGTCGGATTCTTCAAAGAGAAAGAATAAATGCGAGGGATACTAGTTATGCCAGAAGAATTAGTTCCGGGTAGCCAACCCGCTGCTCATCTGTAAAATCCATCCAGTTAAAGCTTTTGATTCAGAAAATGACACTGACAAGGTTTGGTAGATCTAGTACGTCTATGCAAACCAATGCTCAGACCGACATTTAGGTAAAGTCTAAATAAAGTGAAAAAATAGCTCACTTTTAATCCAACCCATATTTTTAAAGTTAATGTTTATAACAGAATTTATCACGGAAGAGCCTGGAAAGTAATTCAGAAGTTTAAGTGTTAAAGAGCGTAGCTGCTTGTGTAAAAGGATAATGGATCCGATTTGGTGAGGGGATATTATGGGTTAACCGCCTATCTAAACCGTGTGATCCGTACAGTATATAGATTCCCTGGGTGATTCATCTAGAGCAACTGATGGCAAAGAATTGGGGAAGCACTTAAAATGATAGCTTGTCAGTTGTTACAGCGCTGCCAGGTATAGCAAACCGCATTAGATTAAACATCAGCTATTCCACCAACTTTCCAAAGTAAAACGGCAAAGGGAGACTTAGGGGGTTCCTGTGCCCCAGACAGACCTAAAAGTCGTTGCCTAAGGGATTTGTTACCCTCCAGGACAACATTAATAACTTCTGTACAGAAACTTTTAACATTTAAAATCAAACAACAAATGAACATCCCCCCCCCCCCCCACTACAATTATGCTCTTTCTTATCCAGCCTAGAGAAGTTTTTATCTGACTACATTTTTTTAACCTTCTCAAAATATTTTTTATCTGTGAGTACAAGATGTACCTACAAGATTTCCCAGATTCTGGGAAACAGCTGAAAAACATTTCTTTTTCTCCTTTCCACATACACACAATTGGCGGAGTATAGTTTCCATAGAAGGATTCCACTAATAAAATAAATTAGAACCAGGCGGGGCATAGCAGCGGGAAGTTTTTGACTCCATGTTTGGAGGCGGATATAAGAAGACTTTCAGCTCAAGATTCACATTTTAAAATCATGAAAATCGAAATTTTAATAAGATTTATAAACTTCTCCCTTTTTTTTCTTTTTTTTTTTTTGTCACTAATGTGCTTGCGTCAATGTTTGTCTGATTTATTGTTTGTTACTGTTTTAGTCTATAATATCCTCCTCATTTGAGTCAAACTCTTGATTTCCTTGTGTTTATGATGGCTTTTCTCTTCCAGTATCTCCTACTGGTTTTTAAATTTTATTCGTATCCCATCTGACTGAGAAATTTTATCGATTAAAGCAGGGTAAGAACTTCACATATTGTCTTTATTATTTCTGACTGTTTTGTGTATTGGGAATACACAAATGGTCTAACTGTTGTCGGTTTTTATTTTATTTCTTTTTTTCTTCGCTTGAAAAACAAATACAAATTGTTTATAAAAATGAATTTCCCAGCAAGCAGCGTCAGTTAAGCGATAGATACTTAAAGGAGTACACATGAACTCAGTATGCTTACTGGAACCGAAACAACAGGTTTCCGGGAGGTTTGCTGAGGGAAGAGGGGAGGGGGGGGGGGGTAGGATTTCATGAAAGTTAAAGAGCAAGGTGAAAATTTGGAGGGTCATGTCCTGTTTACCCACCCCCCCCCTAAAAAAAAAAGTTGAGAATGACTATCTCAACGAATGATAACTAGGGGCATTAACCTGGCCTGCTTAACACTGTGGTTAATTTCGGTGAGTTATGTCCCGTTTTGTCATTAAATTTTTTTTTTTTTTTTCATTTCTCTTAAACGTTTAGAAATTTTGTTAAAGTGTGCTACAAAATGAAATGATTACACAGACGTTGTTCTAAATCTGGGATTATCAATTTATCTGGATAGGCGGGGGGGGGGGGGGGAAGAGCACTGAGGCCACAAAGTGATTGAAACTTGGAGAGGGAAGGGAAAGTGTTACCATAGATAGACTGAAACATGAAACATTGAAACTTGAAAGATTGATCTTTACATTGAGGGGAGTGGCATTCTGATATAGTGTGAAACGGGTGTATAGGGCACCAAAAAAGTTTAAAACCACTGTGTTAAACAGTGTAAAAAGGGTGTATGGGGCGCAGAGAAAAGCTGAAAACCACTGTGCTAAATAATGTGAAAAGAGTGTATGGAGCAGAAAAAAAAGTTGAAAACCAGTGTGCTATATATCCTCACAAGAGAACTAGTTTGGACTGCATGACGCTACATTGTACACAATATCTGTTCAAGTCACGTGAGAGCTATTGACCAGTGACCTAGTGGATGTCAATTTATATTTTAAGACTTTAATCAAAGGCCTGAATCCCTCTCTGAGTTTAAAAAAAACAAAGAAGCTGTTTTTCAGCGTTCCTTGACACAAATTCTAACAATGCCATAAAGTCTACATTTCTGTATGTAATTCACACACATTCTAACAATGCCATAAAGTCTACATTTCTGCATGTAATTCACACAGATTCTAACAATGCCATAAAGTCTACATTTCTACATGTAAGTCACACAAATTCTAACAATGCGGGGCATAGGGACGGGAAGTTTTTGACTTCATGTTTGGAGGCGGATATAAGAAGACTTTCAGCTCAAAATTCACATTTTAAAATCATGAAAATCGAAATTTTAATGAGATTTATAAACTTCTCCCTTTTTTTTTTCTTTTTTTTTTTTTGTCACTAATGTGCTTGCGTCAATGTTTGTCTGATTATTGTTTGTTACTGTTTTAGTCTATAATATCCTCCTCATTTGAGTCAAACTCTTGATTTCCTTGTGTTTATGATGGCTTTTCTCTTCCAGTATCTCCTACTGGTTTTTAAATTTTATTCGTATCCCATCTGACTGAATAATTTTATCGATCAAAGCAGGGTAAGAGCTTCACATATTGTCTTTATTATTTCTGACTGCTGTGTGTATTGGGAATACACAAATGGTCTAACTGTTGTCGGTTTTTATTTTCTTTTTTTCTTCGCTTGAAAAACAAATACAAATTGTTTATAAAAATGAATTTCCCAGCAAGCAGCGTCAGTTAAGCGATAGATACTTAAAGGAGTACACATGAACTCAGTATGCTTACTGGAACCGAAACAACAGGTTTCCGGGAGGTTTGCTGAGGGAAGAGGGGAGGGGGGGGGGGGTAGGATTTCATGAAAGTTAAAGAGCAAGATGAAAATTTGGAGGGTCATGTCCTGTTTACCCACCCCCCCCCCCCCACTACAATTATGCTCTTTCTTATCCAGCCTAGAGAAGTTTTTATCTGACTACATTTTTTTTAACCTTCTCAAAATATTTTTTATCTGTGAGTACATTCTTAGCACTGCGACTGCGTTCCTCCACTTTCAGTCAGGAGAGAATATCGCGCCGACCGACTGCTTCCTCCACCTTCAATCAGGAGAGAATATCGCGCCGACCGACTGCTTCCTCCACCTTCAATCAGGAGAGAATATCACGCCGACCGACTGCTTCCTCCACCTTCAATCAGGAGAGAATATCACGCCGACCGACTGCTTCCTCCACCTTCAATCAGGAGAGAATATCACGCCGACCGACTGCTTCCTCCACCTTCAATCAGGAGAGAATATCACGCCGACCGACTGCTTCCTCCACCTTCAATCAGGAGAGAATATCACGCCGACCGACTGCTTCCTCCACCTTCAATCAGGAGAGAATATCACGCCGACCGACTGCTTCCTCCACCTTCAATCAGGAGAGAATATCACGCCGACCGCATTCTTGTACCTTTGTTCAGGAGAATGTTTAACTTCTATTACATTCCTCTTCTTCTTCAGTCAAACAGGAAGACCTTGTCAGATTCTGGAAACGACAAGATGGCGCTGACAGAATTTTATTCAACATGAAATATGTTTTAGATGAAAACAAGATGTACCTACAAGATTTCCCAGATTCTGGGAAACAGCTGAAAAACATTTCTTTTTCTCCTTTCCACATACACACAATTGGCGGAGTATAGTTTCCATAGAAGGATTCCACTAATAAAATAAATTAGAACCAGGCGGGGCATAGCAGCGGGAAGTTTTTGACTCCATGTTTGGAGGCGGATATAAGAAGACTTTCAGCTCAAGATTCACATTTTAAAATCATGAAAATCGAAATTTTAATAAGATTTATAAACTTCTCCCTTTTTTTTCTTTTTTTTTTTTTGTCACTAATGTGCTTGCGTCAATGTTTGTCTGATTTATTGTTTGTTACTGTTTTAGTCTATAATATCCTCCTCATTTGAGTCAAACTCTTGATTTCCTTGTGTTTATGATGGCTTTTCTCTTCCAGTATCTCCTACTGGTTTTTAAATTTTATTCGTATCCCATCTGACTGAGAAATTTTATCGATTAAAGCAGGGTAAGAACTTCACATATTGTCTTTATTATTTCTGACTGTTTTGTGTATTGGGAATACACAAATGGTCTAACTGTTGTCGGTTTTTATTTTATTTCTTTTTTTCTTCGCTTGAAAAACAAATACAAATTGTTTATAAAAATGAATTTCCCAGCAAGCAGCGTCAGTTAAGCGATAGATACTTAAAGGAGTACACATGAACTCAGTATGCTTACTGGAACCGAAACAACAGGTTTCCGGGAGGTTTGCTGAGGGAAGAGGGGAGGGGGGGGGGGGTAGGATTTCATGAAAGTTAAAGAGCAAGGTGAAAATTTGGAGGGTCATGTCCTGTTTACCCACCCCCCCCCCAAAAAAAAAAGTTGAGAATGACTATCTCAACGAATGATAACTAGGGGCATTAACCTGGCCTGCTTAACACTGTGGTTAATTTCGCCGAGTTATGTCCCGTTTTGTCATTAAATTTTTTTTTTTTTTCATTTCTCTTAAACGTTTAGAAATTTTGTTAAAGTGTGCTACAAAATGAAATGATTACACAGACATTGTTCTAAATCTGGGATTATCAATTTATCTGGATAGGCGGGGGGGGGGGGGAGAGCACTGAGGCCACAAAGTGATTGAAACTTGGAGAGGGAAGGGAAAGTGTTACCATAGATAGACTGAAACATGAAACATTGAAACTTGAAAGATTGATCTTTACATTGAGGGGAGTGGCATTCTGATATAGTGTGAAGCGGGTGTATAGGGCACCAAAAAAGTTTAAAACCACTGTGTTAAACAGTGTGAAAAGGGTGTATGGGGCGCAGAGAAAAGCTGAAAACCACTGTGCTAAATATCATAAAATCTACATTTCTACATGTAATTCATACAAATTCTAACAATGCCACGAAGTCTACATTTCTACATGTAATTTACACAAATTCTAACAATATCATAAAGTCTACATTTCTACATGTAATTCACACAAATTCTAACAATGCCACGAAGTCTACATTTCTACATGTAATTCATACAAATTCTAACAATGCCATGAAGTCTACATTTCTACATGTAATTTACACAAATTCTAACAATATGATAAAGTCTACATTTCTACATGTAATTCATACAAATTCTAACAATATGATAAAGTCTACATTTCTACATGTAATTCATACAAATTCTAACAATGCCACGAAGTCTACATTTCTACATGTAATTCATACAAATTCTAACAATGCCATGAAGTCTACATTTCTACATGTAATTTACACAAATTCTAACAATGCCATGAAGTCTACATTTCTACATGTAATTCATACAAATTCTAACAATGCCACGAAGTCTACATTTCTACATGTAATTCATACAAATTCTAACAATGCCATGAAGTCTACATTTCTACATGTAATTCATACAAATTCTAACAATGCCATGAAGTCTACATTTCTACATGTAATTCACACAAATTCTAACAATGCCACGAAGTCTACATTTCTACATGTAATTCATACAAATTCTAACAATGCCACGAAGTCTACATTTCTACATGTAATTCATACAAATTCTAACAATGCCATGAAGTCTACATTTCTACATGTAATTCACACAAATTCTAACAATGCCACGAAGTCTACATTTCTACATGTAATTCATACAAATTCTAACAATGCCACGAAGTCTACATTTCTACATGTAATTCATACAAATTCTAACAATGCCACGAAGTCTACATATCCTACACTTCAAGTGAAGATCTCTATCCCCCATATCAGTGCAGAAACAATGAAGATCGGGCATTTTCCCTGGAAAGGATTAGAAAAAAAAATACATGAGTCCTTCGTTTTTTGTTTCTCTTCAGCGTTCCCTGCAAAGTTCGGCGGTTCCTTTGCATTGTTTTAAAAAATCTGACATTTATTATATTATTTGATGTTTTGAAACAATAACATATCGTCACTAGAGGCGATTGCTGGGCAGATTACTTCCAGTCACAGCCAAAGAGAGCCAGCAAGGGGGCCGTGACATTCTTCCTCGCAGAAACCAAAGACGTTCCCTACAACACCGTTGCCCGGGAAACCGATGCTCGCGCTCTTCTGGGATTGTAAAAGCTCAATCCTGTAGCATGGCATTCCCGAGAGAAAGTTGGGGGGTGGAACTACTGTCAACAGCCAATCATATTGTAACCTGCTTCAGAACCACTTGAAACCTTCAGTTAGGTAAAAACATCGCCGTCTGCTCTGTCCTGGTGTGCTGTTACAGCATGATAACGCGCGGCTTCACACTGCAGTTGCTCAGCAACTTACGAATTTGCGTCTGGAGTGTCTTCCACATCCTGCATATTCGTCTGACTTCGCACAATACGATTATGGTGTGTTTGGGCCTCTCAAGAAGACGCCAGGTGACAAGAAGCTCACTACGGACGAATAAAGAAGCTGTGCATGATTGACTGCGAGGTCAATTAGAAGGCTTTGTTTTCGTGGGGGGGGGGGGGGGGGGGGTCCTCGAGAAATACAGGAATTTATGACTCGGTGGCAGACCTGCATTGAACGTGGTGGGGACTATACTGAAAAGTAATAAGGAGTTTTCAGTCATGTCTGTACATTTTACTGACATAATTAAAAAAAAAATTAAGGTTACATTTTGATTCGCTCTAGCACATGCAGTAATATCTGCAGTGGAGTCGAAGGAAACAATACAGGCAGGAAACCCTCTGCTGTAGAGAGCAAAACAACAACACAACTCCTCAGATCATCAGAGAAGTACCCCCATCGGGCCCTTTAAACGTCTGACAATGTTTAGGTTGCTTAGACTGAGATTGGTGATGGCCCAGGAGCAACCCTGGGGACTATGTAGGTGGTCCCATGTAGATGAGAACAGATTGATAATGGAACAAGAAACTGGAGAAAGAACAAGCATAGGAGAGTGAGAGAGGAATGCATAGATAGATAAGAAACAGAGAGAGGGGGTTGCAGAGAGGGAAAAGAAAAAGAGGGATGAGAAAAGAGGAAAGAGGAGGGGGAGAAAAGAAGAGAACAGAGATAGATAGAAAAGAAAGAGGGGGATGGAGGGGTAGATAGGAAAGAGGGAGGGGGATGGAAAGAGAGATGGGAAAGAAAGAGGGGAAAATGCAGAGAGAGAGAGAGAGAGAGATCGGAAAGAAAAAAATGGCGATAGAGATAGAAAAGGGAGAATGGGAAAAGAGAGAGGGGGAATGGGAAAAAAAGAGAGAGAAGAAACAGTGAGGTGGGGGAGAAAAGAGTGATGTAGGAGAAAAGAGATAGACTGAATGGAGAAAATAAAAGAAGGGACAGAAAGAGAGGAGGATGAAGAGAGAGGACAAAAAGATAAGAGAAAAGAGAGTAAGAAAAGGCGACACAAAAAAGAATGAGTAAGAGGGGTGGAGAAAGAGCGTGCGGAAAGAAGAGAATAATTGCGTTGAGCGGGATGGAGAAAGAGAGAGAGAGAGTGAGGAGAATGGAGAGAGGAGGAAAGAGAGAGGGAGATGGAGAGAAATATAGGAAAGAGAGGGGAATGGGGAGATAGAGAGAGAGGAAAGAGAGAGGAGGTGGAAAGAGATACAGATAAGAAAGAAAGATGTATGGAGAGAGAGAAAAGAGGGAGGGGATGGAGAGAGAGGGGAGAGAGAGAAAAGAAAGAGGAAGATGGAGAAAGAGAGATAGGAAAAAAAGAGGGTGTGTAGAAAGAGAAATAGGAGAGAGAGAGAGAGAGAGAGAGAGAGAAAGGAGAGAGACAGGAAAGAAAGAGGGGGATGGAGAAGAAAGAGAAGGATGGAGAGAGAGAAAAGAGATGGATGGAGAAAGAGGGATAGAGGGAGATGGAGAGAGAGAGAGGAAAGAAAGTAAGGGTACAGAGAACATGGAATAAAAGAAAGATATGACTGATGAGAGAGAGAGAGAGAGGAGAGAGAGAGAGAGAGAGAGACAAAGAGAGAGATTAAGAGAGATAGAGATGTTTACATAGTTTACAGAAAGCAGAACAATCTACTTGTGATACATCTGAGTTCTGAAGAATATGATCAAATGATCTTTGTTTAATATGTCACATTTTAAAAGAACATATACACAACTCTCTTTTCATTTTCTTCAAAGTTTATGGAATACATACCAGAAATTTGACGACCTTCAGAAACCATTTTGACACTTTTAACAGACACATTCCTCTTTAAGCTCACAGAAACAGCAGCTTCAAATTCCCCTCTATCTGACTGTACCCACAATTCCTCAACTCGGACACGTGCAGTTTCTTCAGTGTTCGGGGATCTTCTTGTATTGTTCTATGGAAGAAAATTAATTTAATACAAAAGCACAGAATGCAGATGTTCTTATATATACGGTACGGGGTATTGGTACATTTCAGTGGTTCCTAACTTTTCTCTAGGTCACATGTGTCTTGTCTTGTCCTGTCTTGTCTTGTCTTTTCTTATAATTCACTGGAACTACGAGCTGGTGTTCTTTGCAGCGTAGGCTGTGAAGATGTTGAGACGAAGCATAGTATCGGCGTGAGAGCGTTTTATGACTGCTATTTTTCCAGTCCCAGCGTGCAGATAAAAACTTGGGCTGTGTAGTACTTCTTTTGCAGACTCCACCACCACGGGAATTATGAAGATCCCTGCCCCGTTAGCCGGATAGGCCTGTTACTGGGGAGGGGAGTAACAACGAAGAGGTGGGACAGGGTCTTGGTCAGCTATGCTTCGCTAACCCTGACGCTAGCATGTAGAGAAGAAAGAGACAAAGGAGCAAGGGGAGAGTGAAAGAGAGAGGAGAGTGAAGGGAAAAGAGAGAGGGGGGGGGGGAAGACAATGATAGAAAAGATGGAGTGAAAGAAAGAGAGAGAGTGAGGGAGGAGAAAAGAAAGAGGAAGATGGAGAAAGAGAGATAGGAAAAAAAGAGGGTGTGTAGAAAGAGAAATAGGAGAGAGAGAGAGAAGAGATAGAGAGAGAAAGGAGAGAGACAGGAAAGAAAGAGGGGGATGGAGAAGAAAGAGAAGGATGGAGAGAGAGAAAAGAGATGGATGGAGAAAGAGGGATAGAGGGAGATGGAGAGAGAGAGAGGAAAGAAAGTAAGGGTACAGAGAACATGGAATAAAAGAAAGATATGACTGATGAGAGAGAGAGAGAGAGAGAGAGAGAGAGAGAGACAAAGAGAGAGATTAAGAGAGATAGAGATGTTTACATAGTTTACAGAAAGCAGAACAATCTACTTGTGATACATCTGAGTTCTGAAGAATATGATCAAATGATCTTTGTTTAATATGTCACATTTTAAAAGAACATATACACAACTCTCTTTTCATTTTCTTCAAAGTTTATGGAATACATACCAGAAATTTGACGACCTTCAGAAACCATTTTGACACTTTTAACAGACACATTCCTCTTTAAGCTCACAGAAACAGCAGCTTCAAATTCCCCTCTATCTGACTGTACCCACAATTCCTCAACTCGGACACGTGCAGTTTCTTCAGTGTTCGGGGATCTTCTTGTATTGTTCTATGGAAGAAAATTAATTTAATACAAAAGCACAGAATGCAGATGTTCTTATATATACGGTACGGGGTATTGGTACATTTCAGTGGTTCCTAACTTTTCTCTAGGTCACATGTGTCTTGTCTTGTCCTGTCTTGTCTTGTCTTTTCTTATAATTCACTGGAACTACGAGCTGGTGTTCTTTGCAGCGTAGGCTGTGAAGATGTTGAGACGAAGCATAGTATCGGCGTGAGAGCGTTTTATGACGGCTATTTTTCCAGTCCCAGCGTGCAGATAAAACTCTTGGGCTGTGTAGTACTTCTTTTGCAGACTCCACCACCACGGGAATTATGAAGATCCCTGCCCCGTTAGCCGGATAGGCCTGTTACTGGGGAGGGGAGTAACAACGAAGAGGTGGGACAGGGTCTTGGTCAGCTATGCTTCGCTAACCCTGACGCTAGCATGTAGAGAAGAAAGAGACAAAGGAGCAAGGGGAGAGTGAAAGAGAGAGGAGAGTGAAGGGAAAAGAGAGAGAGGGGGGGGGGGAAGACAATGATAGAAAAGATGGAGTGAAAGAAAGAGAGAGAGTGAGGGAGGAGGAAAGAAAGAAAGAGAACAATGATAAGGAAGAGACAGAGTGAGGAAAGGAGAGACAGAAGAAAGAGAAAGGGAGCAAAGAGAGAGAGAAAGAGAAAATGAGAGATGTAAGGAATGGAGAAGGAAGAGAAAGAGAACAAGGGGATAGAGAGAACAGAAAGAAAGGAGGGACGGAAAAAAGATGAAGATAGGAGAAGGATGGAGAGAGAGGGGGTGGGAAGAGGAATGGGAGAGAGGTCAGAGAAAATGAAATCGTATGGGGACCATCTATCTCTGTTTGTCTCTCTCTCTCTTTCTCTCCCTTGTGTGTGTGTTGTGGTGTGGACGGCACTCTTTACTAGGGCCGTGTCGTGTCGTTGCGCTGCCTATGCGCACCTGGACACCAAGTTGTAGATTGCTGGGATTGTTATGCACAGAATTCCAGCTGTCAGCTTCACTTTTCTGGACTAGCTAAACACTATCTCTGGCCTGGCTTCACTTCCAGGCTCGTACAAAACCTCAGCAACCAACTGGTACAGGCATCAAGCAGGTCCTGGGTAATCTTGACATGAGGATTGTATTGATGGAATTAATGATAATGGAGATGACAATAATCCAACTGGCGGCAGGTTACCCCTGCCATGTGGCAAGGCCATTCATACTACAAAAGTCAAGAACAGATATAACGTCCATACAGTCCACGGAGACATCACACAAAGCGTCCACACACGTTCACATTCAGAAGACTCAATCGCTCAGGCTTTTTCTCACAATTCTCAGTCACGGGATTCTCAAATCACGTGACCTTCTCGTTTACAATAAAGACTCATAAGGCGAGAAATGTCCTTTCTGTAGAAAAAAAAAATTATCTCCCTTACTGCTACAAAAAATAGAGGGGATGGAATTAGAGATATGAAGGAGAGAGTGGGGAAGGAGAGAAAAAGAGAGAGAGAGAGAGAGAGAGAGAGAAAATAGTATGCTAAAAAGGCCAAGGAAAGTGGGGAACCTGAGGATGATTCATCACGTGAACTCCTTCCTTCCCCCACCCCCACTACACACACACATGGTGCTCATATTATTCTAATGAAAAAAAAACAAAAAGACACACAGAAAAAGAGACCTCACAAGCATAAAGGGTTGAGAAACCTTCAACTACAAAACTGTTGTCTTGTCTTCTCAACCCCATCTTTTACCAGCTCAAGCGGCAACTACTTTTGTTTTTGTTTTTGTTTTCTGAGAGAGAGAGAGAGAGAGAGAGAGAGAGAGAGAGAGAGATTTACTTGAGTTATTTTCCAAAATACTGAAGTAAACCAGCTATTTCCAAAGCCACAAAAACAAAAGTTCTGCAGATGTGCTGCAAAAGTCTAATGAGAGTTCAGTGGTTATTATTAGTAACTGTTACTAAAGTTTGGGAGAATTTGCTTACTATTATTAGTATTTATTACAAAAGTTTTGGAAAATCCATTCACTATTATTAGCATTTACTACTAAAGTTTTGGAAAATCCATTCACTATTATTAGCATTTATTATTAAAAGTCGCTTTTAGATTGCTGGGTTCGACAATGTGTTGTAGAGTTAATACCTTTCAGCATATCCATGTTGGCTGCTGGCCGCAAGGTTCTGAGTTCGATTCCCCACTGGCGTGTTACAGCGAGGGGGCATAGAAAGAGGAGACGGAGTGAGAGAGAAAAAGAGAGACAGGGGCATGTGAAGAGAGACAAAAGAGAGAGAGAGTGAGGATGAAGAGAGAGAAGAGAAAATGGGAGGCGAAAAGAGAAGGTGAAGGGTGCAGAAAGAAAAAGGAAAAGAGAAAGAGGTAGGATGGAAAAGTAGAAAATTAATGGAGAAAAGGATGGAGCGAAAGGAAAGAGAGATAGGGAAAATTAAAGAGAGAGAGAGAGAGATAAAGAAAGAGAGAGAGAGAGAGGGATGGGAAAAGTAGAGAGAAAAAGAGGGTCGTGTGTGAAGAGAGGAAGGAGAAAAAAAAGAAAGAGAGAGGGAGGGGACGCAAGTAGAAAGAAAAGAAAGAAAGAAAGAGAGGAAAAAGAGTGAAAGGGAGATGAAGATAGAGGATGGAGAGAGAGGAAAGAGAAACAGGATGTGGCGAGAGAGAAGAAAGAGAAGAAAAAGAGATATGGGGATTGAGATGATGAGAGGAAAGAGAGAGAGAGAGAGAGAGAAGGATGTCGAGAGCAGAAAAGAGAGAGAGGGGGAGAGAGACAGGGGGAGAGAGACAGGGAAATGGGGCGAGAGAGAGCGAAGAAAGAGTTAGGTGGGATGGAGAAAGAGAGTGCAGTGAGAGACATGAAAAGAAGTGGAGAGAAAGATAGGAAAGAAACTAGGAGAATAAAGAGGACGAGGGAAAGAGATTGAACAGGGGGAGGGGGGAAATGGAGAGCGAGAGTTATTAAAGAGAGAGTGGGGAATGGAGAAAATGGAATGAAGAAAAGGGACTGGAAAAAGGGATGTGGATGGAGAAAGAGAGAGAGAGAGAGACAGAGAGAGAGAGAGAGAGATAGGAAGGAAAGGGTGGATGGAACGAGAGAAATGAAAGAGGGAAGGAGAGGAGACAGTCAGTCTGTCTGTCTGTCTATTCCTTCTTCCACGTTTACTCTCTTTCTTTTACTTTTACTGCAGAATCCCAGCTCTGGAAAATTACTAATTTATCAGGTGAGTTTTGAAAAGTTACCTTTTTCCCTAGAAAACATGCGTCATATGTTGGCTATTTTTCCTGGAAAACAAGGGGAGGGATTATATTACAAAATACCTTCTGGGAAATGTTTAGTTTCTCAGAAAATGTTTAGTTTCTTCTGCCATAAATTTAGTTGCATATGAGAAAACTTTTCTCCTCTGGGAAATGATTAGCTGTGTTCGGTAAATCTTTAGTTCATTCATTCATTCATTCATTCATTCATTTGCATGTCCCTTGCGGAACTTTGCCTCCCAAACAGCACTCCTGTAGGCCTCTCGGTTGTGAGCAAGATGGCCTGCTGCTGATGCATCCATTTGCAGATTGTCAACGATGTCTTGCAGCCATTTCCGTTTTGGTCTTCCTCTCTTTCTTTTTCCCATTATGTATCTTTCCAATACAGTCTTCTCTAGATTATCATGACGTTTAATGTGTCCAAAATATTTAAGTTTTCTCTCTTTAATTATCTTTACTAGTCAGCCTTCTTCAATATTAAGCTCTTGTAGTATATATATATATATATATATATATATAGATATAGATATATATTATATACTTCTGGAAAATGACAAATGTTTTCCTACTTCTCGAAAATGCTTGGTTATTTCTTGGAAATATTTAGTTACTTCTCGGAAATGTTTAGCTCCTTCCAGGAAATGTTTATTTTCTTCTCGGAAATGTTTATTTACTTCTGGGAAATGTTTAATTGCGTCCGGGAAATGTTTACTTACTTCTGGGAAATGTTTAGTTGCGTCTGGTAAATGTTCACTTACTTCCGGGAAATGTTTACTTACTTCTGGGAAATGTTTAGTTGCGTCTGGTAAATGTTCACTTACTTCCGGGAAATGTTTACTTACTTCTGGGAAATGTTTAGTTGCGTCTGGTAAATGTTCACTTACTTTCGGGAAATGTTTACTTACTTCTGGGAAATGTTTAAATGCATCTGGGAAATGTTTAGCTGCGTTTGGGAAATGTTTACTTAGTTCTGGGAAATGTTTTGTTCATTCTAAAGCGTTTTGTACTAAAACAGAATCTGATTTAGGGAATTTGAGTGTATCAGTTCCAGAAAAGTAAATTTGAACAAGACTCCACTGACATCATTCTCCTAGAAAATGGCTGTAGTGCCACCTAAAGCTGCCTAACGGGTAGCATTGGTCACGGTGGAGCTTATCAAGAAGGCGGAAATGATGGGCCTCCTCCCAGAAGCTTGAAGCGAATTAATGTAGATCGCTTTCATGTACACCAGAAACATCGCAGCTTTGTCCGCTCCAGACCCCAAATTGGCAGTTCTGGAAATATATATATATATATATATATATATATATATATATATATACACCCCCCCCCGCAATTGAGCAAGTGAAATAGAAGCCTAATTTACATTTTATAAAAAAGTCTGTTTACATGCATTTGTGAATCCTGTAACAAAATATACAACAAAATTATGCCGCTTACCTTTTGCCAGTTTCCGAGATAAATAGAACGAAAGGAACAAGCAAGTAAGCAAAGCTCTCTTTTTAAAAAGTAACAAACACAGACTTCTAGTCTTCAAACAAGGCTTGCAACTGCAGAAATCACGGGGGGTGGGGAATTTATGTGGCGAGGGACATGCAAATGACTGACGTCATCATTTGTAATAATTTACACGTGGCAGTTTTTCCTGGAAATGACTGACGTCATCATTTGTAATAATTTACACGTGTCAGTTTTTCTTGGAATTACAAGGGAGAAAACCCCAAAATTTACTCACTCCGAACAGGGCTTCTTAAACTTTTTTCCAAACAGGGACCGTAGATAATGTTTGTGAGTGATCGCCTGGCCACGTTCATCTCTTTGGCAAGACGACGACAGCAATGTAGATTGGTGGGCAACATAAAAAGCTTGATTATGTGCACTGTGAAGAAAGGACAAGGGCAAGCTGGAGAGGACACATAATGTTGATGACTGCTCGCTTCAGTCTTGAAAGCAACATTTAGCGAAAGCTCAACTGAGTTAAACGGAGTTCAGTTCAGTCAGTCATTTGCAGAACTCTGCCTCTCTAACAGCTCTCTCCTGTAGGCCTTTCGGTTGTAAGCAAGATGGCCTGCCGCTGATGCATCAAAACGCAAATCATCAACGATGTCTTGCAGCCATATTCACCTTGCTCTTCCTCTTTTTCTGTTTCCCATGATGTACACTTCCAACATTGTCTTCTCTAAATTCTCATGACGTTTAACATGTCCAAAACATTCAAGTTTTCTCTCTTTAATCCTCTTTACTGCCCAGCCTTCTTCAAAATTAAGTTCTTGTAGTATGGATATATGTGTTCTTTTTGTGTCCATGATATTTTAAGAACTCTTCTGTAGCATTTACATTTAAAGGCATTTATGATTTTCTTAGTTGTTTTGTTAAGTGTCCATGTCTAACAGGCATATGTTGTGATGGGAAAGATGCATGCCCTTAAAAATCTTATTTTTGTAGTTCTGTCTGTTCCTTTTCACAGCTTCTTTAGTTGTTTTGTATTTATTTATTTATGTTTTTGAAGAACAATATGAGGGTGTGTAGTGAATGAATATTTAGCGGCTAATCAACAGGCTAATTAAATGACACAGTGTTGGAGGACAAGGCTTTGCGGACGACATTTGTCTACTATCAAGAAGCCACAAAGATATGCAAGATAAAATAAACAAGCTAACTCAGAATGCAAACAACATAGGACTAAAGATCAACGTAGGAAAGACAAAGTTAATGAAGCAAAATGTGAACAACAGAAAGGTACTCAGAGTAGACAGCAAGTTAGTGGAGGAGGTCAACGAATTTGTATATCTTGGCAGTAGAGTAGTAGAAAATGGAGACAGCACAGAGGACATCAACATCAGACTTACTAAAGCAAACCAGGCTTTTGCAATGCTGCAGACTATATGGAAATCTAAAAAAAAAAAAACTAAGCATAAATATGAAAATCAGGATATTTAAGAGTAATGTTCTAAGTGTACCACTCTATGGAAGTGAATGTTGGAAAATCACCAAAACCATAGAAAACAAGTTGAACTCTTTTCAGACTAAATGTTTACGAAGAATTAGAAAACTATTTTGGCCAAACACCATAAGAAATAACATCTTGCTGGCAGAGATGCAGATGAAACCACTGACAACAATTATTGAGGAAAGACGCTGGCGATGGCTGGGACATGTGCTCCGAATGACTGACAACTCACTACCAAAAATGGCACTAAGATGGACACCACAGGGGAACAGAAGTAAGAGTAGACCAAAAGAGACATGGAGAAGAACAACAGAGAGGATGTTGAGCACTAGAGGGCTCACTTGGGCAAGAGCAGAAAAAAAGGCAAAGGACAGGCATTTGTGGAAAACCCTTGCGGAAGCCCCATGTGCCATGGGCACTTAAGGTTCAGAGAGAGAGAGAGAGAGAGAGAGAGAGAAAGAATCAACAGAATGAAATGGCTCTTCGTGTGATGGCTTACAAGATGCCCTCTAGAGTTCCTGAAGTTAGGCAGTCTTCATGAAAACTTAATCTTAAAATAATCGCTGTTTTGCATCTCAAAAAGTTTCATTTGAACAGTTTCCAGTACAAAGTCCTCTTCCACGTTACAGGAAGTGGCAAACAGGCTGAAATTACGTATATGCGTACGAATGTCAGAAAAAAAAACGAGTAGAGAATTGTGTTTTCCAGACACTTCTTCTACGAGAAGCTAACTTCCGAGCTCAACCTGGTAAAGCAGAATGGTAAAACAAAGAGAGATAGCGTGCGTGAACGCCAAACATAAAGTGAGGTAGGCCGCATGCTGCCTGCGGTCCAAAAGTTGCCAGTCCCTGCTCTGATGATTCAGATGGGCGGGTGTGTGTGTTTTTTAAAAATTACGTAATCGATTTAAACTATTTTTGTTGTGTAGTTTGTGGAATAATGGAGGGAGAGCGTTCATCATTAAAAATGAATAGCTCACGGACGACCTTCATTTCCAGTAAAAACTTTTGAGATTTCTCTACAACATAATGTCCATAGTTTCGGTTTTATTTCAGAAGTAAAATCTCATCTCTTACAGTCTTTGGGACCCCGAAACAAACTTCAGACTGACTTCTTCTTTTTCTTCTTCGTCGTCGTTTTCTTCTTCTTCTTTTTTGAGCAGTTTCTGAATTCAACAGCTTTCCGAGCCACGGAGGCTCACTGCTGCAGACAAGACACCTCTCCATTCCTCTCTGTTCTTGATCTGTTCTTGATCTGTTCTTGATCTGTTCTTGATCTGTTCTTGATCTGTTCTTGATCTGTTCTTGATCTGTTCTTGCCAATTGTCGGTTACAAGAGCACGTATACTATCCTCTAGGTTGTCTCCCCATCGTTGTCTAGGTCTACCTCTTGGTCTATCCCCTCTCATCACTTCTGCATGGGCCATCTGTGTTTGTCTGTCCCCCTCCACTCTCTGCTGTGTTTCATAATGGCTATTATAAGCGGAGAGTTAAACAATGTGTAGATTTCTTTGTTACTTCTTATCTCCCATTCTTGTTATAAGGTCTCTTACCTGTCCATAAATTCTTCTCAGGATTCTGTTCTCTAATGTTTGTATTTGGTTTTAATCTTGTTTAGTTGCACCCCAATGGACTGCTCTGCCAAGTCAGTGTAGTTTGACACTTACTTCTGGTTAATTACATCCTTCTATGGCACAAAATGCACAGAAAAGATCAGGAAAATGTAACTCTGTGTCATACCATTAGGACATAAGGGTTATTACTTCCCTTGACCTATCATCGACTGGAAGGGATGCCGTGGTTACCATCACATCCGAGTGCCTCTTCTTCTACATCTCTAGTACCAGCCATTTCTACAAACCATGCACGCCATCTGGTGGAACCACCACTGAACGTTTCAATCACAGTCCACCCGCTGTTCATTCAGCAGAGTTTTGTTCATTTGAACCACAGCAGCCTTTAGGTTACCAAGTACCCGACACACACAAGGACTTTGGCGCATTTCCAAAGATTGTCCTGTACGGCGGTTTTATTTGTTCTTTACCTGAAATTCGTGACAAGCACAGGCAAAGTACACCTGTTACCAATCAATACTACCAGGTAAATATAATACTTGTACTTGTATGGACTCCCTGTAGCCGCGAGCTATTGTGGTTTGCAGCAGATGCTCTGAAGAGGTTGAGGCACACCATCATATCGGCCTGGGAGCGGGTTATGGCAGCTGTTTATTCAGTCTCGAAGTACAGCTAAAAACCAGGGGGTGTGTAATGCTTCTTTAGCAGACTCCACCACTATGTGGACTACGGCGATCCCTGCCCCGTTAGCCAGGCTAGACCTGTTACTGAGGGTGCTAATGTAGAGGTGGGATAGTGTCTTGGTCAGGTATGGTTTTCTAACTCTGACGCTAGCATATCAGCTTTGGTTCGCTAACCCTGACGCTAGCATATCATCTATGGTTCGCTAACCCTGACGCTAGCATATCATCTATGGTTCGCTAACTCAGACGCTAGCATATCAGCTTATGGTTCGCTAACCCTGACGCTAGCATATCAGCTTATGGTTCGCTAACCCTGGCGCTAGCATATCAGCTATGGTTCGCTAACCCTGACGCTAGCATATCATCTATGTTTCGCTAACCCTGGCGCTAGCATATCATCTATGGTTCGCTAACCCTGACCCTAGCATATCATCTATGGTTCGCTAACCCTGACCCTAGCATATCATCTATGGTTCGTTAACCCTGACACTAGCATGTCAGCTATGATTCGCTAACCCTGACACTAGCATGTTAGCTATGGGTCGCTGACTGCCTAATGGGACAGCGCCTTCGCCCACTGTAACAATATTTCATACAAAGTAAAGCAAAAATATAAATAATACAGTAAAATCTTATCAAATGAAATAAAGGATCAGGCAACGTCATTAAGGATTCTTATTTGAAATGATACAACCAGGGAAGTAGCATACAGACTGGCTAATACAGTAATCTGGTCCATCCGAAGAATTTGTCCATAAATAATACAGTAAAATCTTATCAAATGAAATAAAGGATCAGGCAACGTCATTAAGGATTCTTATTTGAAATGATACAACCAGGGAAGTAGCATACAGACTGGCTAATACAGTAATCTGGTCCATCCGAAGAATTTGTCCGATGCTGGTTAATGTTCACAATCATCGAAAAATTTCGCCAAGTATATATATATATATATATATATATATAGTGGGGGTGTGTATGTATGGGTGTATATGATCTCAGCATCGCATAGTTTGAAAAACACAGTTAATGATATAGTGATAAGTGTTATCTCAAGTGGAATATGTTAATGCATCTTATAATATTCTGGCGATTCAGCGATTCAAAACAAGTTACCAGAAGTCAAAGTGGACGTCTGTTGACCTCAGCGAAGGTTTTCTTGAGGTACGTATCATGTAAATGTTCTGTGGTAACTTACCTGTGGCGTTGGGATGTTTTACGATGACGTACTGGTCGTGATGCACTTGGATTGTTTCCGATGGTGGACTGATCATGACGGCTGCAGATTGTTACAGATGCTCTCTCTCTCTCTCTCTCTCTCACTCTCTCTCTCGTCTGCTCTTGTGCTCTGTTGTGATCTGTACCAAAAGTGACCACGGGGGGGGGGGGGGGGGGGGGGGGGGGGGGGAAGAAGAATGTCCCGATGAGAGGTAACAATTGCTAATAAGAGCGTTAGCTTTTTTTCCACGGGGTTATCTCCCTTATATGGTTATTCTGTTATACATCGTCTGTCGCTGTAAGAGTATACACTGTGTATATATGACAGAGAGGGTGATGGATAGAAAGATGACAATGAGAGAGGTGGAAGAAAAGAGTGAGAAATGGAAGATGGAGAGGAAAAACGGAAAGTTAAGCAGAACTATCTCTATTTTCTTTCTTTCTCTCTCTCTCTTTCTCTCTCTCTGAAATAAAAGGAAGCATGAGGATGGAGAGAGATACAGAAAAGAAAGCTAGGAGAATGGAGAGAGATATAGCAAAGAAAGAGGGAGAATATAGAGAGATATACCAAAGGAAGAGGGGAGAATGGAGAGAGATATAGGAAATAAAGAGGTGAGAATGCATAGAGATATAGAAAAGAAAGCGGAGAGATGGGGAGAGATACAGCAAAGAAAGAAGGGAGATAGAGAGAGATATAGCAACAAAAAAAAAAGACGGGAGAGATATGAAAGAGATGTATCTCACAGAAACCGGATAGCTACCGATATATGATAATAATATTAAAAATAAAAAATAATAATAATAAAATAATAATAAAAATATAATAATAATAACAACAACAATAAAAATAATGATGATGATAAAACCAACTGAATTCGAACAGAAAAGAAGATGGTCGCCAAGTGAAAGCGCACCCTAATTACACTGTTCCCTGTTAACCAATGTTTTTTGTTTCCAAATCTTTATTTTCAAAAAATGTTTAACACGTCACTTGGACGGCTTTACATGGAATTGTATATGTATATACATACATGCATGGTTACACGAGAAAAGGTATTTGAACTAAACATACCATATTGTAATGGAATGAGGTGTGTTAATGTGAAACAATTTTGATGGGAGTGTATGTGAGGAAAACAAACGCACGCGCGCGCGCAGACACACATATCACATCATTGTTAGAAATATTTGACCAGATTCAGGTAGATGAAAGTCAGTGTGACTGATGGCTATCTCTGCTCTTTCTGGGATGCGGGCATAGCCTGGCCGCTAGAGATAAGATGATGAGGATACGAGAGAGAAAATGTTCTTTTATCTTGTAGGAGATGAGATGATAAGGATACGAGAGAGATAATGTTCTTTTATCTTGTAGGAGATGAGATGATAAGGATACGAGAGAGAAACTGTTCTTTTATCTTGTAGGAGATAAGATGATAAGGGCACGAGAGAGATAATGTTCTTTTATCTTGTAGGAGATGAGATGATAAGGATACGAGAGAGATAATGTTCTTTTATCTTGTCGGAGATGAGATGAAAGGATACGAGAGAGATAATGTTCTTTTGTCTTGTAGGAGATGAGGTTAAAAGATACGAGAGAGATAATGTTCTTTTATCTTGTAGGAGATGAGGTTAAAAGATACGAGAGAGATAATCTTTTATCTTGTAGGAGATGAGGTTAAAAGATACGAGAGATAATGCTCTTTTATCTTGTAGGAGATGAGATGAAAGGATACGAGAGAGATAATGTTCTTTTATCTTGTAGGAGATGAGGTTAAAAGATACGAGAGAGATAATGTTCTTTTATCTTGTATGAGATGAAGTTAAAAGATACGAGAGAGAGATAATATTCTTTTATCTCGTACGGTAAGGCAAAGAAAATCATAGGATGCTTCAGAGGAAATGATTTGCCCGAGAATGGCGCAAAGGATCTGTATCTGAAACAGACACGTGTCACGTCGGAGTTTTGCGGTAATATTATGAAATTCTGCGCTTTCATTTATCTAGGGAGGGGTGTTGGGGTACAATTTCTTCAACTTTTGTTCGAAAAATGTACAGAAAAATGTTATCATTAAATATTCTTTCGCCATATTTTGCATTATTACAACAAGCCCATACGAGACATTTAAAATCAGACAGCAAAAGGATCAACTTCTCCTATGTGTATTTTGTTGTGTTTAGCATGACTGCTCTGTATACATCTGTTTTCTGGTTAGTTCCTGTTTCTATTCTACTTGTGAGAAGTTTTAGTGCTTGTGATATTGTTTTGTTCTTGTTTCTATTCTACTTGTGAGAAGTTTTAGTGCTTGTGATATTGTTTTGTTCTTGTTTCTATACTACTTGTGAGAAGTTTTAGTGCTTGTGATATTGTTTTGTTCTTGTTTCTATACTACTTGTGAGAAGTTTTAGTGCTTGTGATATTGTTTTGTTCTTGTTTCTATACTACTTGTGAGAAGTTTTAGTGCTTGTGATATTGTTTTGTTCTTGTTTCTATACTACTTGTGAGAAGTTTTAGTGCTTGTGATATTGTTTTGTTCTTGTTTCTATACTACTTGTGAGAAGTTTTAGTGCTTGTGATATTGTTTTGTTCTTGTTTCTATACTACTTGTGAGAAGTTTTAGTGCTTGTGATATTGTTTTGTTCTTGTTTCTATACTACTTGTGAGAAGTTTTAGTGCTTGTGATACTGTTTTGCATCTAAAAAAAAGTATGGTCTTCCGCTTTTTGTTTATTTTCCTTACATAACTTACATCCGCTTGGTTTGTTTGTAATGTGTGTTGTTACTAGAGGTGTCATGTTAAACATTAGTCTGTACGTTATTTCTGTAGTTTTCGGAGTAATCCCTGTGTTGTGTAGGTTTTGGAATGTTTCGGTATGGTTTGTGATGAAGTAGTTGTATCCTCTTTTTATTCTAAACTTTAATGATGTTTCTTGTTCTCTGTAAATATTGAAGCTTTCTTGTGTAGTAAATGTTCATGTATTGTTAAGTTTTGTATAAACTGACTGTAGAAGAGTGGTAGAGTTCCAAAATGTTGTGTATAAGTGATTCTACAAAGGTTAGATAATCCTACATAATAGTGCACTAATGTGCGCTAGTGTGAGCTTCTGTGGCACTTTGACAATGCTTCCTAGGTATTTAATTCTTAGTGCTTGTATTTTTGTTGCAATGTTTTGTAGCGCGACGCCGCCTTGTTTCTTGTCTTGCAATTGTGTTTTTTGTTGGATGCTGTGTATGGTGTTCCTAAAGATGAATTTTCTGACTAGTTTGTTGATTTCTTTCAGTACTATTACGGGGAAGCGGGGAGATGTTTGCTGTGTAGATCAGGTTAGGCGTGGCCGAGGTGGTGACTATCACGCTTATACCGAAGATTGTTGTTTTGTATTTGTAAGATTTTAACATATTTTTTAATTTTCTGTATTACGCTTGTCCATCGAGTTTTGTTTGTGTTTTTTTTTAAAGACGACGGAAACAACAGACCATAGACCCGGTGGTACTGCAGACTGGGCCTACCCGTAACGAGATGTGGACCTTACCCCCGCACGAATGTGCAGGGCAGGCCTCGGGCATCTCGTAGTTAACAAAAAAATCTACGCTTTTTGTCTTAACCAAAGGGCATGTAGATCAGGGCACCTGCAAAGAGGACACTTTGATCTCAGCCAAAAGGCCGATTTGTTGTGTATAGTATTCAATATATGTAACCAAGGGGAGAGAACTAGATAATTAAGTAAAGTTGTCTGTCCTTGAAACATATAATAGCAGTATTTATGTTAAGCGGTGTAAATAGAGCTATTATATGAGTAATTATCTTGCATTTCCTGTGAGAAATCTAGTCTACTGTCAAACAACACACTTTATGGACAACACAAATAATTCCTTTATATTTCATGTGGTATTTGTATGTTTACTATACGTGACAGCTACTTGAACAATTATTTCCCTTTGCTGTTGTGTTTATACTGATTTGTTTCCCTTCGCTGTTGCGTATGTATTGAATCTAAAGGAAAAATACATTAATTCTGTTCTGATTTTTAAAAAAAATGTTACAGATCAGTAAAGGTTACACGCTTTTATAATAAACATCACCTTGTCTTGTCTTCTACTCCCACTATTTTTGCATGGATTACAATTAGCTAAAAATAATATCAGTGATCGCTCTATGAGTTTTGGAAACCTGCACATTTGTACCTTGCACGAATTACTATTATTATTATTAGTATTATTATTATAGTTATTATGCAGGCAAAGCAAAGACTGCATTTCAGAGAATGAGAAACATATTATCCAACACATCCTTATCAATGAATGTTAGAAAACGAGTCCTAAAATGCTATATTGAACCTATCTTGTTATATGGAAGTGATTCATGGACAATAGGCAGGTCTGCACAAAAATCACTGGAAGCAGCAGAAATGTGGTTTATTAGAAGAATGTTGCGAATCCCCTGGACAGCAAAAATAACTAATGAAGAATGTATGAGAAGAGCTGGAGAGACAAAAAAAAAACCTTATCAAAAAGATAAGAGAGAGACAATGTACTTTCATAGAACATGCAATGAGAAGAGGGGCCATTGAAAATATTATAACAACAGGAAAAATAGAAAGAAGAAGATCAAGAGGAAGACTAAGAGAAATGATACTGGACAGTCTGACGGGATGGTGTGAGAAGAGATCACCAACTGAACTGATGGCCTGCATGAAGGATCGGGTACTCTGGAGAAGCATAATAGCCAACGCCAGTCGGCACGGCACCTGATGATGATGATGAATTTACCGGTAATTGCCCGTTAAGTGATGAATTATTTTTCGTTTACTTTTTTTAAATCGGTAATTTACCAGCAATTGCCCGTTCAATGAAGAATTTTATTTTTCGTTCACTACTTGAACTAGAGAACTATAGCCTTGTTTCTTGTTTTGCAATGTTTTGTAGCGCGACGCCGCCTTGTTTCTTGTCTTGCAATTGTGTTTTTTGTTGGATGCTGTGTATGGTGTTCCTAAAGATGAATTTTCTGACTAGTTTGTTGATTTCTTTCAGTACTATTACGGGGAAGCGGGGAGATGTTTGCTGTGTAGATCAGGTTAGGCGTGGCCGAGGTGGTGACTATCACGCTTATACCGAAGATTGTTGTTTTGTATTTGTAAGATTTTAACATATTTTTTAATTTTCTGTATTACGCTTGTCCGTCGAGTTTTGTTTGTGTTTTTTTTTAAAAACGACGAAAACAACAGACCATAGACCAGGTGGTACTGCAGACTGGGCCTACCCGTAACGAGATGTGGACCTTACCCCCGCACGAATGTGCAGGGCTGGCCTCGGGCATCTCGTAGTTAACAAAAAAATCTACGCTTTTTGTCTTAACCAAAGGGCATGTTGATCAGGGCACCTGCAAAGAGGACACTTCGATCTCAGCCAAAAGGCCGATTTGTTGTGTATAGTATTCAATATATGTAACCAAGGGGAGAGAACTAGATAATTAAGTAAAGTTGTCTGTCCTTGAAACATATAAAAGCAGTATTTATGTTAAGCGGTGTAAAGAGAGCTATTATATGAGTAATTATCTTGCATTTCTTGAGAAATCTCGTCGACTGTCAAACAACACACTTTATGGACAACACAAATAATTCCTTTATATTTCATGTGGTATTTGTATGTTTACTATACGTGACAGCTACTTGAACAATTATTTCCCTTCGCTGTTGTGTTTATACTGATTTGTTTCCCTTCGCTGTTGCGTATGTATTGAATCTAAAGGAAAATACATTAATTCTGTTCTGATTAAAAAAAAATGTTACAGATCAGTAAAGGTTACACGCTTTTATAATAAACATCACCTTGTCTTGTCTTCTACTCCCACTATTTTTGCATGGATTACAATTAGCTAAAAATAATATCAGTGATCGCTCTATGAGTTTTGGAAACCTGCACATTTGTACCTTGCACGAATTACTATTATTATTATTAGTATTATTATTATAGTTATTATGCAGGCCAAGCAAAGACTGCATTTCAGAGAATGAGAAAATATTATCCAACACATCCTTATCAATGAATGTTAGAAAACGAGTCCTAAAATGCTATATTGAATCTATCTTGTTATATGGAAGTGATTCATGGACAATATGCAAGTCTGCACAAAAATCATTGGAAGCAGCAGAAATGTGGTTTATTAGAAGAATGTTGCGAATCCCCTGGACAGCAAAAATAACTAATGAAGAATGTATGAGAAGAGCTGGAGAGACAAAAAAAAAAACCTTATCAAAAAGATAAGAGAGAGACAATGTACTTTCATAGAACATGCAATGAGAAGAGGGGCCATTGAAAATATTATAACAACAGGAAAAATAGAAAGAAGAAGATCAAGAGGAAGACTAAGAGAAATGATACTGGACAGTCTGACGGGATGGTGTGAGAAGAGATCACCAACTGAACTGATGGCCTGCATGAAGGATCGGGTACTCTGGAGAAGCATAATAGCCAACGCCAGTCGGCACGGCACCTGATGATGATGATGAATTTACCGGTAATTGCCCGTTAAGTGATGAATTATTTTTCGTTTACTTTTTTTAAATCGGTAATTTACCAGCAATTGCCCGTTCAATGAAGAATTTTATTTTTCGTTCACTACTTGAACTAGAGAACTATAATCCTGGACTGCGAGGTCAGAAATCATTTATTTATTTCTCCATGAGACAGACTAGGAAAAGGTAGCAGTATTTATACAGATAAGACACAACTATTCTTTTTTTTCATGACGTTTGAGGAAGAAAAGGGAGAAAGAGAGAGGGAGAAAGAGAAAGCGAGAGAGGAGAGAAGGAGAGAGATTGATTGATTGATTGATTGATCTTTATTTCAAAAGGGTTAAGAATTGGGCACGCAGGCCCGTCTGACATTCTGGGAGGGAGAGAGAGAGGAAGAGAGAACGAGAGAGAGAGGGGGGAGTGGGAGGCTGAAGGAGAGAGAGGGATAGAGAGAGGGCGAGAGAGAAGGAGAGAGAGGGAGAGAGAGAGAGAGGGAGAGATTTATTGATTGATCTTTATTTCAAAAGGGTTAAGAATTGGGCACGCAGGCCTGTCTGACATTCTGTCCTTTATCATACATCTTTCACTCTGTTTCAGACATTCTACAAATATGCTGTTCATTTAACAAACATAGTTAACACTGAAGCCGAGAGACATAAAATAAAACATTTACGTTTCCCTCTTATCCATTCACTCAGTACAGAAGTAACTACATACATATATAAATGACTATCTACTAAACATAAATTTCAGGTCTATTCAGAATAAACAATTAACTGTATTCGGTTTCTGAAAGAGCAGTCTAAAATAACTTTTAATTTTGATGATTCATGGAGGCTTGTAGTCGACATTGCGAGTGAGCGAACGAAAGAGGGAGCGAGAAAGCGAGAGAGAGAGAGAGCAAGAGAGACAGCGAGAGAGAGACAGAGCGAGAGAGAGTGAGAGAGATAGAGAGAGCAAGAGAGAGATGTTTTGCAATGTTTTGTAGCGCGACGCCGCCTTGTTTCTTGTCTTGCAATTTTTTGTTTTGTTGTGGATGTTGGTGTTCCTAAAGATGAATTTTCTGACTAGTTTGTTGATTTCTTTCAGTACTATTACGGGGAAGCGGGGAGATGTTTGCTGTGTAGATCAGGTTAGGCGTGGCCGAGGTGGTGACTATCACGCTTATACCGAAGATTGTTGTTTTGTATTTGTAAGATTTTAACATATTTTTTAATTTTCTGTATTACGCTTGTCCGTCGAGTTTTGTTTGTGTTTTTTTTTAAAAACGACGAAAACAACAGACCATAGACCAGGTGGTACTGCAGACTGGGCCTACCCGTAACGAGATGTGGACCTTACCCCCGCACGAATGTGCAGGGCTGGCCTCGGGCATCTCGTAGTTAACAAAAAAATCTACGCTTTTTGTCTTAACCAAAGGGCATGTTGATCAGGGCACCTGCAAAGAGGACACTTCGATCTCAGCCAAAAGGCCGATTGTTGTGTATAGTATTCAATATATGTAACCAAGGGGAGAGAACTAGATAATTAAGTAAAGTTGTCTGTCCTTGAAACATATAAAAGCAGTATTTATGTTAAGCGGTGTAAAGAGAGCTATTATATGAGTAATTATCTTGCATTTCTTGTGAGAAATCTCGTCGACTGTCAAACAACACACTTTATGGACAACACAAATAATTCCTTTATATTTCATGTGGTATTTGTATGTTTACTATACGTGACAGCTACTTGAACAATTATTTCCCTTCGCTGTTGTGTTTATACTGATTTGTTTCCCTTCGCTGTTGCGTATGTATTGAATCTAAAGGAAAATACATTAATTCTGTTCTGATTAAAAAAAAATGTTACAGATCAGTAAAGGTTACACGCTTTTATAATAAACATCACCTTGTCTTGTCTTCTACTCCCACTATTTTTGCATGGATTACAATTAGCTAAAAATAATATCAGTGATCGCTCTATGAGTTTTGGAAACCTGCACATTTGTACCTTGCACGAATTACTATTATTATTATTAGTATTATTATTATAGTTATTATGCAGGCCAAGCAAAGACTGCATTTCAGAGAATGAGAAACATATTATCCAACACATCCTTATCAATGAATGTTAGAAAACGAGTCCTAAAATGCTATATTGAATCTATCTTGTTATATGGAAGTGATTCATGGACAATATGCAAGTCTGCACAAAAATCATTGGAAGCAGCAGAAATGTGGTTTATTAGAAGAATGTTGCGAATCCCCTGGACAGCAAAAATAACTAATGAAGAATGTATGAGAAGAGCTGGAGAGACAAAAAAAAAAACCTTATCAAAAAGATAAGAGAGAGACAATGTACTTTCATAGGACATGCAATGAGAAGAGGGGCCATTGAAAATATTATAACAACAGGAAAAATAGAAAGAAGAAGATCAAGAGGAAGACTAAGAGAAATGATACTGGACAGTCTGACGGGATGGTGTGAGAGGAGATCACCAACTGAACTGATGGCCTGCATGAAGGATGGGGTACTCTGGAGAAGCATAATAGCCAACGCCAGTCGGCACGGCACCTGATGATGATGATGAATTTACCGGTAATTGCCCGTTAAGTGATGAATTATTTTTCGTTTACTTTTTTAAATCGGTAATTTACCAGTAATTGTCCGTTCAATGAAGAATTTTATTTTTCGTTCACTACTTGAACTAGAGAACTATAATCCTGGACTGCGAGGTCAGAAATCATTTATTTATTTCTCCATGAGACAGACTAGGAAAAGGTAGCAGTATTTATACAGATAAGACACAACTATTCTTTTTTTTCATGACGTTTGAGGAAGAAAAGGGAGAAAGAGAGAGGGAGAAAGAGAAAGCGAGAGAGGGAGAGAAGGAGAGAGATTGATTGATTGATTGATCTTTATTTCAAAAGGGTTAAGAATTGGGCACGCAGGCCCGTCTGACATTCTGGGAGGGAGAGAGGAGGAAGAGAGAACGAGAGAGAGAGGGGGGAGTGGGAGGCTGAAGGAGAGAGAGGGATAGAGAGAGGGCGAGAGAGAGAAGGAGAGAGGGGGAGAGAGGGTGACTGAGGGAGAGAGAGGGATAGAGAGAGGGCGAGAGAGAGAAGGAGAGAGGGAGGGAGAGAGAGGGAGAGATTTATTGATTGATCTTTATTTCAAAAGGGTTAAGAATTGGGCACGCAGGCCTGTCTGACATTCTGTCCTTTATCATACATCTTTCACTCTGTTTCAGACATTCTACAAATATGCTGTTCATTTAACAAACATAGTTAACACTGAAGCCGAGAGACATAAAATAAAATATAACATTTACGTTTCGCTCTTAAATATTCACTCAGTACAGAAGTAACTACTTACATTATAAATGACTATCTACTAAACAAAATTTTCGGGACTATTCAGAAAACAATTAATTGTACTCGGTGTCTGTAAGAGCAGTTTAAGATAACTTTTAAGTTTTATAATTCATGGAGGCATGTAGTCGACATCAAATAGATATTTCGAAAGCTTGTAGTTGTAGGAAGGAGTATAATTTATATTTTTTATACAGGATGGGAAGGTATTCCAAAGATGAGCAGCAGAATAACTAAAGCTTTTCTTGTAAAGATCAAGTCTAGGTTTTGGAAGACATATGTTGTTCAAGCGTTGGCTGCACTTTGGGCTAAATTTAAACAGGTTCCATAGATAAGGCGGGGCATGCCGTGAAAGAATTTGATGTACTAACTTGGCTTTGTTGAAGAGGAACCTGTTCTTAAGAGGTAGTATTTTCATACGTTTGTGATGATTAGTTGTTTGTGCTTGATCTTTGTCACTAATAAGAGGGAGAGAGAGCAAAAGAGATAATGAATGATTGATCTTTATTTCAAAAGGGTTAAGAATTGAGCACGCAGGCCTGTCTGACATTCTGCCCTTTATCATACATCTTTCATTCTATTCCAGACATTCTACAAATATGCTGATCATGTAACAAACATAATTAACATTGAAGCTGAGAGACATAAAAACAAAATATAACATTTACGTTTCGCTCTTAAACATTCACTCAGTACAGAAGTAACTACTTACATTATAAATAACTTCTTCTTCTTCTTCTTCGTTCACTTCTACCACCAAAAACCGCACTGTGAACCTACTGAATTCACGCATGTGGTCCTCGTTAGGTCCCGTGGTCCCCTGTGTGGTCCAAAATAGACCACACGAGTTCCACGAAAGGACCACAAGGGGTTCAGAGTATCACAGTGCTTTAGCCTGTATTCTTGGTGGGTCTCAGAAGCGGGATTGCATGACACCGTGGTTTTCATTGCACCAGTTTGGTCTAGGGTTGGACTTTCTCACCGGAAGACCTCGACGTGTTTGGAATATCAGTGCATCCCCGCTGGGTGAGAGGCGTTAGCCCACCCAGGTCAGAGTTGGACTTTCTCACCGGAAAACCTCGACGTGTTTTGAGATACCCGTGTATCACCGCCGGGTGAGAGGTGGTCGCCCATCCAGTCCAGGGTTGGACTTTCTCACCGGAAAACCTCAGCGTGATTAGGATACGCAGACATCCCCACCGGGTGAGAGGTGGTTGCCTATCTAGACTTCCCTGGTCCAGTGTCTCCGACTTCAGCATTTTGCAGTCGTGGCCGCTACCCTTCCTAGTTGTGCCCAGGATGGAGCTTTTGTCCAGGAGGATGAATCCTCGCCACTAGTGACTTCTACCCCTGGGTTGAGCCGGTTTAGGCATTATCCCAGTATGGGCGTGTTTGGGACGGGACGGACCTCTAGGGCAGAGGTACTGTGACATTCATAGCCTTCAAGATTCACCCCTGGTATGAGCCGGTTTAGGCAAAATTCACCAGTATGGGTGGTTATCAGGCGTTACCGACCTCTAGAGCGGAGGTGGCATGACATGTCTAGCCATCGAGTTCGACCCCTGGTGTGTGCCGGTTTAGGCATATTTCACCAGTGTAGGTGTATTTCGGACATAGGCGGCCTCTAGAGCAGAGGTGCCGTGGTATAGTTCTCGTAGCGATACTACTGGACATACCAGGTTAAACTTCACTTTCCACCACCTTTTCCCATCGGCGCCGCACAGCAACCTTTATTTCCGCATTTACTTCCTTAACCGGGAGGAGCTTCACTCCACGCGCGGCATTTGAAAAGTTAAGCCAGCAGTGACTTAACCTCTGGGACAAGCTGGTTCATGCATTTCACCCGATATGACTGCACTCAGGACGTGGCTGACCTCCAGACCAGAGGTGCCGTGATTTGACTGTTTGCTTCGCTTTATTCTTTCAACCACCTTTTCCGCAGTGATGCTGCGCGGCAACCTCATTTGCAAATTTCTTCATTGGCCGGGAAGAGCACCGCTCCACACACGGCAGCTGAAGATCTCGCCAACAGCGGCAGATGAGCTACCAAACGTGACACTCATCTACCCTAAGTAACTGGTTTTCAGGCGCCAGATATTCGCCCTCGCCCCTTCTCCTGTCAGTTTAAACAGTTCTGCCACGGGAAGGCCAGGAGCTGGACTTGACTGCCAGAGGCTGTTTGTGGCGCGTTTGCAGTCCTTAGAACCATTATAAATAACTATCTACTAAACAAAATTTTCGGGACTATTCAGAAAACAATTAATTGTATTCGGTATCTGTAAGAGCAGTTTAAGATAACTTTTAAGTTTTATAATTCATGGAGGCATGTAGTCGACATCAAACAGATATTGGGAAAGCTTGTAGTTGTAGGAAGGAGTATAATTTATATTTTTTATACAGGATGGGAGGGTATTCCGAAGATGAGCAGCAGAATAACTAAAGCTTTTCTTGTAAAGATCAAGTCTAGGTTTTGGAAAACTATGTTGTTCAAGCGTTGGCCGCACTTTGAGCTAAATTTAAACAGGTTCCATAGATAAGGCGGGGCATGCCGTGAAAGAATTTGATGTACTAACTTGGCTTTGTTGAAGAGGAACCTGTTCTTAAGAGGCAGTATTTTGATGCGTTTGTGCTGGTTAGTTGTTTGTGCTTGATCTTTGTCACTAATAAGCTTTACTGCTCGCTTGTGGAGTGAGCAAAGCCTCTTTGTATTTGAGAGAAAGAGAGAGAAAGCGAGAACGAGAGAGAGAGAGAGAGAGAGAGAGAGAGAGAGAGAGAAAAGAACGAGAGAGAGAGAGAGAGAGCGCGAAAGAGAGAGAGAGAGATTGATTGATTGATTGATCTTTATTTTAAATTGGTTGAGAACTGGGCACGCAGGCCCGTCTGACATTCTGCCCTTTATCACGCAGCTTTCTCCCTGTTCCAGACATTCAGCAATTATGATGCGCACATACTGAACATAATTAGCATTGAGAAAACTGAAGAAATCAAGTAATTACCTTACACTCATATGTACTCACAGAAAGTGACTCACATTAATAAATATCTGTCAAACTATTAATCCGCAAAGATGAATTAAAAATAATCCGCATCTGTAAATAGTCTAAATTAACACGTCAGTGTCGATCATGGAGACATGTAGTCGACATCAAGTAAGTGCTGAAGTGCATATTTTTAATACAGCAAGAGAGAGAGAGAGAGAGAGAGAGAGAGAGAGAGAGAGAGAGAGAGTAGCCTCCAGGTATTTCTTTTCCTTTTAGGTGAAAAAGTTTCAATATTTTTGTATTATGCCATTCGGGCGTCTCCTAATCACGTAATCACGTAATCTACGTTCAAGAAAACAGCTTTTCCCCTCCTCTACCTACAGCAAAAAATGTGTACCTTAATTTATAATGTTGACATAATCTACACGGTCTGTTGAAACTAACCGCAATGTTTCTAATGTAGGTCAACATTTTTCATTATGTAACCATATGATGTCTTTGTTATAACGTACTAGCAGATAAAAAATGAAAGTACTCGTTATTGTTCCATCGCGTTGGGCTATTCAAGTGCCCAGGTGTGTGTTTGTAAGTGTCATCAGTGTGTGTGGTTTTAACACAATGTGTTACAAGAGGTCGAATTTAAGACTGTTTCTCATAACCTATTAATTTTTTTGGACCTCCAAAAATAGTGGGACGGACACTGATATATGACACTGTTATATGACAATTTATATGACACTGACACTTTATATGACACTTTATTACGACTGATGTGTTAGATTCTCGTTCAGACTGAGTGCTGTGAAGATGTTGTCCTGATGATAGCTATGTTCTTCTCTTACTTTCTTGTGGCGTTCTTGGAAAGATGGTTTTGTTGTCTTAATTTCTGGTGGAGCTCTTAGAAAGATGGTTCTGTCGCTTTAGTTCATAGCGGTGTTCTTAGAAAGATGGTTTTGTTACTCTAGTTCATTGTGGTGTTCTTAGAAAGATGGTTTTGTTACTCTAGTTCATGTCGGTGTTCTTAGAAAGATGGTTTTGTTACTCTAGTTCATGTCGGTGTTCTTAGAAAGATGGTTTTGTTACTCTAGTTCATGTCGGTGTTCTTAGAAAGATGGTTTTGTTACTCTAGTTCATGTCGGTGTTCTTAGAAAGATGGTTCTGTTACTCTAGTTCATGTCGGTGTTCTTAGAAAGATGGTTTTGTTACTCTAGTTCATGTCGGTGTTCTTAGAAAGAAGGTTCTGTTGCTTTAGTTCATTGTGGTGTTCTTAGAAAGATGATTCTGTTACTCTAGTTCATGTCGGTGTTCTTAGAAAGATGGTTCTGTTACTCTAGTTCATGTCTGTGTTCTTAGAAAGATGGTTCTGTTACTCTAGTTCATGTCGGTGTTCTTAGAAAGATGGTTCTGTTACTCTAGTTCATGTCGGTGTTCTTAGAAATATGGTTATGTTGCTTTAGTGTGTTCTTAGAAAGACTTCTTGGGAAGTGGAATGGACGTGACGTGGAGTTTGTACCGACTATTAAAAGTTCTCTCGGAGGCCCTGCGGAGAACTACAGAGAAGAGCAGTGCCTGAGTTAGCGTCTAGGGTGCCTGTGCCATAATTTAGGCCACCTGGACCAATCATAGGTCAACAATTTCAGGTTATCTCCCGCTTTCCCTTCCTTCAATGACAACAGCGTGAGCAGGGCAGTGTTGTGTACACACCCCATTCGGGCGCAGATTCTCCAAGACAAAGAATGTCTCCCTCGTAACTAATGTGTTGGCTTTTTTTTCTACAGGTAGGCCGACCAAAGGAGCACCGGCAGTGGGTCTTTCACGAGTGAGAATACAGGTCACTATCGACTAGTCTACCCTCGACACTCGACAGAACTATTTAGAATTCTTAAATCAGAGAGAGATGAGAAACGCAAGTATATACTCCAGAAATCAGGGAGAGATGAGAAACAAAAGTATATAGGAGCGACAGAAGGTCCAGCTGTAACTGGCTCGTCTTTTGGCCTTTAATCCCCTCTTAGCCATGTCACTGGACCTACACATTTTTGGAACCGCTTGTGTGATTGTGAGCCTACAGACCAGTATCACTACATACTTGCGCTTCGCCGGGTCACACAATAAGATACGCAAGCTTCTATGTGACAGAGTCCTATATAACCCATTACTATGAGGTTCTGGGAAGGACCAAGACGTCTTTTGTGTAAACCGATACTCCGAGATGTGAGTATGCTTTTAAAAGAGAACTATAAATAAAGTTCTTTCATTCTAAACTGGATAAAATATTTAATTGTATAGTTTAATAACAGGGCTCTTTGCTCCTTAGAAAGTAGTCCTGGGTCACGTGGATATTGGCTTCTACGCTCTTCATTTTGTCGCGCATCAGCTTGGGCGGCTGACTGGTGGTTAGTGCAACTTCATGGTACCATAAGAGTTCATTGTAGTATAAGAGAACGGTTCATTGTAGTTTGAGAGAATGGTTCATTGTAGTACAAGAGAACGGTCCATAGTAGTATAAGAGAATGGTTCATAGTAGTATAAGAGTTAGGGCTAAAACAATTCAATTCACTTTTCAGTCGGATCAAGAGGACTTAATGTGGCTCAGCAGTGAGAGATGGGCATAGAAAGACAGCTCAGATCTGGGAACACAAAAGCTTAGCTGAAAATGCTATAAAACAAACTCTGTGAACACAGAGAAACAAAATAAAGCAAAGTCTGGTGTGATATTAAGAGATTAAAGACCAGCAAAACATCTTACATCTTACATCCTTCTCGTGCCGTTAAGCGTCACATAGAGCTCGCATGGTAGTTCACCAAGTTTTCCTGTTTTCGGCGATCTTTTCATCCTCATCAAGGGATGTTATGCCCACTAAACTGGCCTCTCTTAATAATGTCCTCTGTAGAGTTTCACGTGGTCGACCTCTTTTTCTTCGACCTGTTGTGCTCCACTTGATAGCTTGTTTTGGGATTATCTGACTGTTTCTTCTAATCAAGTGACCAGCATATGTCCGTCTTCTTTTCCTGATCACCCATGAGACAGGTTGCTGTTTGCTCAACTGTATTAATTATGCGTTGCTCTTGGATTCAGTCCACTTATACCAAGTATTTTCCTTATTCATTTGTTTCCAAAAGAGTCTAATTTGTTGTTTATTTCTTTAGCTGTTTTCCAGCTTTTACATGCATAAATGAGGGTGGGTATTACATCTGAACTGAATAATCTTAACTTAGTTTTTGTGCTTATTACTTCTGAGTGCTATATGTTCTTACAAGATTCTTGAAGTTCATTGCTGGTGTTGAGAATATGGACGATTAATTACATCGGAAAGTTTTAAATAAAATCGTATGCATAGAATAGGTAAGGTAAAGGTAGTCCTATAGCAAATGCCGTAGGGGATGAAGCGTTAGAGACCTCATTATCCTGGGCCATCAGTGTATGTGGTAGGGGTGGCCACTTCATTTCCTCGCTGCCTTTCCTTCCCAGATTTTCTTTGGTACCCATTTTACTAGGCTGGGTCGATCTCGGGGCCGTATTGCTAGGGGAAAAAAAAAATCCCCGCTGGGGATTCGAACACTCGACCATTCGATAGCTATGCAAGTGCTCTAACCACTACGCTAGCCGGTTCCTATGCATGGAATGTTATAGAAACTTATTATGATGATTTATGTAGGCTAGCAGCTGAGAGTAGAAGGCTATGGCGTTTTAAGGTTTTTGTTTTACATGTTTGTCTTTTTTGTGATTTTTGTTACCACCGCTAATAAGTAGAGTTACTGCCCCTAATAAGTAGAGTTACTGCCCCTAATAAGTAGAGTTACTGCCCCTAATAGGTAGAGTTACTGCCGCTAATAAATAGAGTTACCGCCGCTAATAAGTAGAGTTACCGTCGCTAATAAGTAGAGTTTCTGCCCCTAATAAGTAGAGTTATTAGTAGCTGCCGTCGCTTGGAAGAGCTAGCGTTGAAGGCGGTGTATCTCGCTTTCCCTCTTTCTCTCTCTCTCTCTGAATCATAAGTGCCTAGGGCACATGGGGCTTCCACAAGGGTTTTCCACAAACGCCTGTCCTTTGCCTTTTTTCTGCTCTTGCCCAGGTGAGCCCTCTATTGCTCAACATCCTCTCTGTTGTTCTTCTCCAAGTCTCTTTTGGTCTACCCTTACTTCTGTTCCTCTGTGGTGTCCATCTTAGTGCTATTTTTGATAGTGAGTTGTCAGTCACTCGGAGCACATGTCCCAACCATCGCCAGCGTCTTTCCTCAATAACTGCAGTCAGTGGTTTCATTTCTGCCACACGATATTATTTCTTATGGTGTTTGGGCAAAATATTTTTCTAATTCTTCGTACACATTTAGTCAGCAAATAATTCAACTTGTTTTCTATGGTTTTGGTGATTTTCCAGCATTCACTTTCATAGAGTAGTACACTTATAACATTACTCTTAAATATCCTGTCTTCATGCTTAGTTTTTTAGATTCCCATATCGTCTGCAGCACTGCAAAAGCCTGGTTTGCTCTAGTAAGTCTGTTGTTGGTATCCTCTGTGCTGTCTCCATTTTCTTCTACTCTACTGACAAGATATACAAATTCCACCAACTTGTTATCTACTCTCAGTACGTTTCTGTTGTTCACATTTTGCTTAATTAACTTTATTTTTCCTATGTTGATATTTAATCCTATATTGTTAGGATTCTGAGTTCGCTTGTTTCTTTTATCTTGCATATCTTTGTACCTGCTTGACATGAAGGCCTTGCATCGCTTGGGAAACATGTTACCTCTCGTAACCAATTTCAATAACAAATCGATCACATGACCAAATATCGCTTGCTTAAACGTGTGCTGCAGTAAAGCGTGGACAGCTGTAACACATCTGGGTACCCACATACTGCTATACAACCTTGAACTTTGCCAACTTATTTAACTTTCTACACTAGAAAATTTCCTAGTTGTCCTTTCTTTCAGTCAGCATACTCTTCTTTTGTGGAGGCAAAATTCAAGGGCGAAATAACTTGATTTTTGGAGGTAGAAGATTCCTATTAAACGGTTATCTCCCATTTCTTGAGATCACAAAGTTCAGTTCTGAAACTGGGTCAACCATCTAAGATTGAACCCAAAGACGAAGTAACAGATGCTGCAAAAATGACGTTTTGCAACTGACCATCTTTTGATGTACGAAAGTACCTCACACATGGCTACAGAATCTTACCTAACAATTCACCCATCAACGCCTTCTTTACACCTATTTGGGGTATAGGCCATCAACAAGGGGTCTCCATTTATTTCTGTCCTAGGTTGCTTCTTCTATCCGTCCTCATGTGTTGTCCATCTTTTTGATCTCTGCTTCAGGACACTTTAGCCAGGTGTTGCTACGCCTTCCTTGTTTCCTCTTACCTTGAGGATCCTAGGTGAGAGCCTGTCGGGTTATGTCAGTGGAAAGCTTTCACCTAACCATTCTGCCTTACAAATCGTTCTTGCACAAAGTTAGAATCTGGTTACCTGTGACGCCAATTGCTTGAACTTTCTAATATTACTTACCCAAATACATAGGGAAAATACTTTTTCTATATAAGGAAAATAGTTTTTCTACATAAGGAAAAATTTTTTTTCTGCAGAAGTATTCGTTTTGGCACCATTCCCTCCATTGTTTATATGTGTCCTGCGGACCGCACACCAGAAATACATTATGAAGTATGACGACCTTGTGGAACACCTGGGAGAGTTCGGCCCTTATCAAAGAAAAGTGTACTTTCTTACCTGTCTCCCAGCCATTGCCGCTGCGCTACAGACTCTCATACCTGTCTTTATACTGGCAGTTCCAGACCATAGGTTTGTACGCTGCAATACAGGTGTGCGTTTTGTAATACAGGTGTAAATACTGTAACAGAAGTAAATGTTGTAATACACATGTGTATGTTGTAATGCAGATGTAAATGTTATACTACAGGTGTAAATGATTTAATAACACATGAGCATGTTATAATACAGGGTCTGTATTTTGTAGCGTATGGTCTGTATTCTGTAAAATATGTCTGTAACCTATAACATGGGTCCGTATGCCTATATGTCCAGAGTCCAGACGATGCTGTGAGTTTTTTTTTTAATGAGTCAGTCGATTTCTTACTCTCTCTCTAAACCTTTAAGAGTCCATGGCATAAGGGGCTTCTGTAATGACTTTCTACAAACGCCTGTCCTCCTTTCTCCCGCTCTTGTCCAGGTGAGCCCTCTATTGCTCAACATCCTCTGTTGTTCTTCCCTATGTCTCCTTTTGGTCAACCCTTACTTTGTAATAAATATTTTTGATTTTGATGGGGGTAATAACTGTTTTTGTTGTTTATAAATGTTATATATGTATTTTTATTCTTGGCATTTTCTCTTTGTAAAATGAAAGGTCGAAGGTTAACACATTCAGAGCTGCACCAATGAAAGAAAATAAACACAATCAATAACGCTTCTTCACATAACCATATCAACTTATATTGACGTAAATCATCTGTTTTACATGGTTAACAAAATCAACAAATGAATCATCAATTTATATTGTTATTCATCTGGCTATATCGTTAACAATACAATAATTAAAATGATTTCCTCAAATATACAGATTCCTAGATTATCTTGATCGACAGTGGAACTTCTAAAGAATCAACTGTAATCCTTCTACATAATCATACAAAAATCTCCAGTCTTCACCATTAAATGATTGAGTATATGATGTTTTATAATGAACTGACTGGCAATAATTGTCGCAACATACATATTCATAAATTTTAGCAATTCGTATTTACGTGCACATGTAATATCATTGCACACTACAAAAACATCTAAATCTTACACAGACAAATGTTACATCAGAAAGCATTGGAAAAACTATATATTCTTTCAAGTTATAGCTAGGTGCTCTATTCATTTTATTTATTTATTTATTTTTAACATAGGATTCATGTGAATCTATACTTTATCTCCTCTCTCTAATTCTTCGTCCTGTGTGTGTTTGTATGATTAAGGCTCGCGTCGAAACGTCACAAGTTTGTAGTCTTTAAGTAATAAAGCTGTTCCTACTTTATATAATTATTCATGTACCCTTCAGTTATCCTAATCATACATATGTGGGTCGGGATTGATCCAAGCAGCCACATCACATTCATCCACATCACATAATAGCAATCCATACTAACCTAAACATATTTGTCCTCATCTGACGATTAACATTTCTCACTCGCATTTGAACAATAACACGGCTCCCCCCGATCTCTGGCCTCACACGTACTCATCTTACAAAATCCAGAACGATCAAAATTCTCTCATGTTATCTTTCTATACTGGGCCAGTACGCCGATTTTTTTTTTTGGTCAGAGTTGCGCACCTCTTAAAACTGACCGGTAACTTACCCATTATTCCTGCTCTTATGGTTGCCAACCAACTCAGGTAACTATGAGCTTATCTATTCCCTACAATTTCTGTTTCCCCTGTAGTGTCCATCTTAGTGCTACTTTTATTAGAGAATCATCCGGTGCACATGTCCCAACCATCGCCAGCGTCTTTCCTCAATAATCGATGTCAGTGGCTTCATCTGCATTTCTGCCAACAAGGTGTTATTTCTTATGGTTCAGTCAGTTCAGTCATTTGCATGTCCCTTTGCGGAACTTTGCTTCCCTAACAGCACTCCTGTAGGTCTCTCGGTTGTGAGCAAGATGGCCTGCTGCTGATGCATCCATTTGCAGATCATCAACGATGTTTCCACGTTTTAATGTAATCTTACCTTGGTGGACTGTGATTTGTCAGATCCGGTGTAGTTTCTATGTCCTCGCTTCCTTGCAAAACAATTAATGAAACTATATTATTTATTTTATATTTAGAACAGGAAATAGGTCGCTTACACACTGTACACTTTCATTTTCAAATCTCAGTATTTGTCGCATTCTCAACTAAAATCCTGTGTTTTTCCCCTGTGGTTAGATGTGCAGTTCCTGGACTAGACAACGACACGTATGAGATACAAGGCGAGCAGCACCTGGCTCTGATAAACTACACAATGCCACATGATCCCGCAGGCTCCGCTGATGAAAGCAGTTCATGGGGAATGGCGGAGTGCTACATTATTTCAAATGGGTAAGAACTAGCCCCTCCCCTAGACGAATTAGTCACATGCTGCGCATGACCAATGGCATGAAGAACAAAATAAACAGGGAAGAACTTAGTGATTAACCTTTCTGTTATGTCTATTTAATGGGTGGAGAGTTTTCCTCTCTGTCTTCTGAGTAGAGAAATGTGCTCTTTGCTCTTTACCTAGGTTAAGGTAGTCCAACAGCAAATGCCGTAGAGGATGAAGCGTTAGACTTCACTATGCTGTGCCATTAGCGTATGAGGTAGGGTGGCCACTTCCTTTTCTCTGGTACCCACTTTACGCGGCTGGGTCGATCTCGGAGGCTGGGTCGATCTAGGAGGCGTATTGGTCGGAAAAAAAACCCGCTCAGCTGGGGATACGAACCCTCGACCATTGGGTAGCTAGGCGATTGCTCTAATCACTACACTAGCCAGACCCACTGAATGATATAGAAAATGATAACGAACAATCTCAACAGCTAATGGTGGACAGCATTCCCTATTAAGCTATGGAAACATCTAGTCGATATAGTGTTGGTGCCCATATTTTGCTTGACCTGTCGGCACACTAGAGAGCGACGTGGCCAGCATCACACCTGGCCGCTTTCCCTTCCCTGTTTGCAGAAGAACGCCAGGTAACTCTCTCTACGGCTCAGTGATCGTGGCGGTTCTGACCGGATTCGAACCCCCGACCTTCGTCTTGAGAGAATGGGACAAGCAAATGGCTTTTTTTCTAGAGCCACTTACAGTAAACAACACAGAAGATAAAATCACGAAAAACAGATAAAAAAATTGAACACTTATTGTAAGAAATCATCATCATCATCATGTGCCGTGCCGACTGGCGTTGGCTATTATGCTTCTCCAGAGTACGCGATCCTTCATGCAGGCCATCAGCTCAGTTGGTGATCTCCTCTCACACCATCCCGTCAGACTGTCCAGTATCATTTCTCTTGGTCTTCCTCTTGATCTTCTTCCTTCTATTTTTCCTGTTGTTATAATATTTTCAATGCCCCTTCTTCTCATTGCATGTCCTATGAAAGTACATTGTCTCTCTCTTATCTTTTTGACAAAGTTTTTTGTCTCTCCAGCTCTTCTCCTACATTCTTTATTAGTTATTTTTGCTGTCCAGAGAATTCGCAACATTCTTCCACATTTCTGCTGCTTCCAATGATTTTTGTGCAGACTTGCCTATTGTCCATGATTCACTTCCATATAACAAGATAGGTTCAATATAGCATTTTAGGACTCGTTTTCTAACATTCATTGATAAGGATGTGTTGGTCAATATGTTTCTCATTCTCTGAAATGCAGTCTTTGCTTGGCCTATTCTGTTCCTAATTTCTGTTCTGCATTTCCCATCTGAAGTTATTACTGCTCCAAGGTATTTGAATTTCTGCACCTGCTTTAGAACAGCTCCGTTTAATTTAATACTGCATGCTGGTGGATTCTGTTTCTTAGATATAACCATAGTCTCTGTCTTTTTGATGTTCAAAGTAAGGCCTTTCTGTTCACTTTCTTTGGCGACTTTATCCAAGAGATTTTGCAGGTCTTGTTGGTTCTCAGCTATCAGTACTGTGTCGTCAGCATACCGAAGGTTGTTAATATTGTATCCTCCAATTTTTATGCCTGGTTCTGTGATGATTGTTCTTAGAATATTCTCGCTATACAGAGAAAAAAAGGTCTGGAGATAGTACACATCCTTGTTTTATAGGTTGATATTTTCCAATTCTGTTTTCAACTCGAACTGCTGCTTCTTGCTGCCAGTATAGATGTTTTACAATCCTCAGGTCTTTGCTGTCTATATTGATGTCTTCAAGCATTTTAATAATTTCATTATGTTTCACCTTGTCAAATGCCTTGGTGTAATCAATGAAGCATAAGTAGAGATCTTTCTGTACTTCTAAAGCTCTTTCTGTTAGTGTTCGTAAAGCATAAATGGCATTGTGTGTTCCCTTTCCTTCAACAAATCCAAACTGTTCATCTGCTATTTCCATTTTTATCTTTTTCCTTGTTCTTCTCATAATTATTCTCAGAAGTAGCTTCGTTATGTGACATGAGAGGCTGATAGTCCGGTGGTAGTCACATTCCTTTGCACCTGGTTTCTTTGGTAGTGCTATAAACGTGGATTTAATCAGGTCACTGGGAATATAACCACTACTGTAAATGTCATTCAGTAACTTGGTTATTATTTTTATTCCTGTCTCCTCTAGTGCCTCTATTTCTTCTATTGTTATATTATCAGGCCCAGTCGCTTTTCCTTTCTTCATGTGTTTGATGGCATCTATGATTTCATCTTCAAGTATTGGTGGTCCATCACAGTTTTCAGTATGTGGTGTTAATTCTGGTCTTTCTCCTCCATATAGCTCACCGATATACTCTGTCCACCTGTCCACAATGTCTTCTTTTCCCATTAACATTTTACCTTCTTTCGATTTCAGGCATCCTGTGGTATATTTTGTTTTCCTGCCTGTGAGTTCATTAATTCGTTTGTGCATGTTTTTGCTGTCTTTAATATGAGAGTCCTCTATCTGTCTGCATTGCTCATTTAACCACACTTCTTTTGCTTCTCTGCATTTGCGTCTTATTTCTTTATTTATCTTATTATATTTTTTCTCGTTATTTTTACTCCTCCTCCTCTTGTAAGAAATACGAGGACAAAAAGACATTTTGATGAAATACTGGATTGTTGAATGTTCTTCATTTACACACTTCATCTTACTTTATGTCATTCTTGTTCCTGCCAACCTTCCCCCTTCTCTCTCTCTCTCTCTCTCTCTCTCTCTCAAAATTAAGTGCTCAAGTCGCATGGGCTTCCACAAGAGTTTTCCACAAACGTCTGTCCTTTGCTTTTTTCCCCATTCTTGCCCAGGTGAGTCCTCTTTTGCTCAGCATCTTCTCTGTTGTTCTTCTCCATGTCTCTTTTCTCTCTCTCTCTCTCCCTGAACCTTAAGTGCCCAGGGCACATGGGGCTTCCGCAAGGGTTTTCCACAAATGCCTGTCCTTTGCCTTTTTTTCTGCTCTTGCCCAGGTGAGCCCTCTATTGCTCAACATCCTTTCTGTTGTTCTTCTCCATGTCTCTTTTGGTCTACCCTTACTTCTGTTCCCCTGTGGTGTCCATCTTAGTGCTATTTTTTGGTAGTGAGTTGTCAGTCATTCGGAGCACATGTCCCAACCATCACCAGCTTCTTTCCTCAATAATTGCTGTCAGTGGCTTCATCTGGATTTCTGCCAACAAGATGATATTTCTTGCGGTGTTTGGCCAAAATATTCTTCCAATGCTTCCTAAAAATACTTCGTCTCACTCTTTCTATATTTCCGTAAAAATGAACCATACACCTCTGTCCACCTTTATTACTAGAATCAGTTTTACCCCAGTCGTCGTTTCTCTTATCTGCCATAAGAAATAACGTCCATTGTTCTTTAACACACTGATCATCAACAGAAACACGACTGGTTCACACAACATTCAGGGGCTCTCTTCTCAGGCTAAAACCCAGCCGTGTAATCGCTGGGTTTTCGACCAATCAGTTTTCGTCAGCACGTTCGTCAGTCAGGTGTGTACATTACGTTTGTGTATGTGTACAACGTTTGTAAGTGTACTACTTTGTGTAAGTGTACCACGTTTTATAAGTCTACTATGTTTTGTAAGTCTATTACGTTTTATAAGTGTAGTAAGTTTTGTAAGTGTAGAATCACGAACAGCTGCAAACATTGCCTGCTTACAAATGCTGTTCAAAACGCAACTACCTACTGATCACTCAGGCAACGTACCTTGCCAGACCCATTCCCCCTCCCCGACCCCTTACAAAAAGATGATCTACAGCGAAAAGCTGAGACGAACTGCCACATTTGTGAGAGAGATGGGTGCCAATGTCAGAGCGGACGACGTAGAAGATTGTAATGTCCATTTATTGTTTCGGTTTTTTTTTTCATCTTAGAAATCAGTGTCGAAGTTTGATATTGCTGAAAGCAGCCGAGAAACATTATCCTAGGCAGCTTTTTCTTTTCTATAGCTGGTTACAGCAATGCTTAACTGACAAAACTCAACCATAGAGAGAACAGTCCATGTTGTACAGCCTATTAGTTCTATGTTTGTGTCTCTTGCTTTTCAATTTGGCCCTCATTGCCTTATCACAGCTGCAGACCCCCCCCCCCCCTTTTCCCATCCGAGACCAGCCGTGGACCCTCCTTCCGGCCGTAGAAAAAGAAAGAAATGAAGACCAAGGCTAAGATGGCTGCAAGGTATCGTTGATAGTCTGCAAATAGATGCATCAACAGCAGGCTATCTTGCCTACAACGGAGAGGCCTTCTGGAGAGCTGTTAGGGAGGCAAAATTTCCCAAGGGACATACAAAAAAAGTTGGAGTTTTGTCTTTGGAATGTTGTCTCGTCCTTTACCTTAAGTGACTTTAATTTAACCTTCTGTGGGTGCCGCCAATGATTGTGGGAAGGTACGTTTCACTGTCCTGTCCCATCTATTTCATCTATTTTTCGTGGGGCCTTTTGTGCTGTTTCTTTATGTGGTCCCTGAAAAAACCATTTGCCGAAATATTGGTTTCTTGTATGTTCTTCATTTATACATGCTCATCTTATTTTCTGCCATTCTTGTTCTTGCCCACATTCCTCACTCTTTTTTTGTAAAACTGGACCATACAGCTCTGTCCACCTTTATGACCCAAGTACGTACTGCTGACCAGTGATATTCCATGTCCCTGTAGAATTTTTTGTGCACTATCTAGCCATCTTCTTCTTGGGCGGCATCTTGCTCTGACAACATGTCTTCTGCTGTTGAAAGTTATGGCGGTTTTAGAAGCACTTGGTCTTTTATCTGTCGGTGGGGAGTTTATTTTCTTTATGATGATGATGATGATGATTTTTTGTTGAACTTTCCCTCAGACAAACATGGTCTGTGATGAGGCAGTGCTGCGATCCCACGCCAACATGATCTACATGGCCGGCTTACTAATAGGCTCCATCGCTTTTGGTGTCTTCGCTGATCTGTGAGTTCCCAGCTCTATCTACATACATACTGCAGGCGAAATGCACAGACAGACAGACAGACAGACACACCTGCTGATGGGGTAGTAGACAGAGAGAAAGACTGTATGAGAGACAGACGGGCGGAGAGAATCACTCGATTGAAAAAAAGAGGGTTCGAACAGATTGGCAGAGAAGGGGAGAGCCTTGAGGCCGCAGCCAATGACATATCCTCTTACCCAGACTTCTGTAGGGGGATGAGACGCTGTCCGATAAAGCAGTCAGCGACCCATAGCCGATCTGCTAGCGTTAGGGTCAGCGAACCATAGCTGACCAAGACCATGTCCCACCTCTCCGTTCGTACACCCAGTAACAGGCCCAGCCTGGTTGACGGGGCGGGGATCGCTATAGTCCTCATGGTGGTGGAGTCTGCTAAAGAACCAGTGCACATCCCCTGCCTTTTTAGCTGTACCCTGGGAATGAAAAAGTAGCTGCCATAACCCGCTCCCACGCCGAAACGATGCTGTACCTCAACACATTCACAGAATTGGCTGCAAAGAACGCCAGCTCGCAGTTACAGGGAGATAGCGCAAGAAAAGACAAGACCCAGACGTCTTTAGATTCAGAGCACAACATTCTGTAGACTCAGAGTTGAAAAAAAGTTACCTCCAATACCTTTACTGCCAGCCACGCCTGACTGCACTGCAACCTCGGTTATTATTGAGTAAATGGAAAAACGAGATATCACCAAAAAAAAAAAAAAAATTCAATTTCGCCAGAGTTCACATCTCAGGAGAACCACGAATCCCTAAAAAAAACACATAATGGCGGAGAAGCATACGCCGATAGTGAGAAATTAGGAACTTTCCTTATCTGGGCCAAGTGAAGAAAGGCCTTCCTCTTTTTGTTATTCCGCCCCCTCCCTATTTCTCTGATCAACTGGCCTTTTATAGTCTACCTCTCACTCTCCAATTTTATCTCATTCTATTATATGCTCCATTAATGAAGAAATTTTTCTTCTCATTTAAACTACGCTATTTATTTGTTATCGAAATTTTTTTACTTCATTTACTTTGTATATTTAATGTGAAGACTGTGTTTAGTTTGGCACTCAGCGACTCAGAGCTGACTTTCCAGCGTTAGGGTTGGTTAACCATAGCCGACCAAGACCCTGTCCCATTTGTGCGCTGGTACCTCCCTGTAACAGGCTTATCCTTCCTAACGGGGGCAGGAATCGTCGTAGCCCCTTTGGCAGTGGAGTCTGTTAAAGAAGCATTGCACATCTCTCTCTGCTTTATAGCTCCACTGAGGGAGTGAAAAAAATAACCGTAACCCACAGGTAGGTCGACACGCTGCTGCCCCACAACATCCTCACAGCATCGGCTGCAAACGAACACCAGCTCGCAGTTCCAGGGAGACTGAAGAGTAGGAAGATATTACCCGGCATGCAGTGCTAGGGAGACTGAAGAGTAGCAAGATATTACCCGGCATGCAGTGCTAGGGAGACTGAAGAGTAGGAAGATATTACCCGGCATGCAGTGCTAGGGAGACTGAAGAGTAGGAAGATATTACCTGGCATGCAGTGCCGAATTTAGACTTAGCGAGGTCCTACGCTATATTCTTCTTCTTCTTCTTTCTCTTCTTCTTCGTTGCCGTGAAGATGTTGAGGCGCGGCATCGTGTCGGCTTTGGAGTGGGTTAGGGCCAACATCCTTCAGTGCAGGGAAAAAGGCGAGAGATGTGCGGGATTTTTTTTTTTTAAGCAGACTCCACCAACATGGCGGCTAGTACTATCCCGATCCTGTAAGCTAGGCTAAGCCTGTTACTGGGAGTACCGCCCTAGAGGCAGGATAGGGTCTTGGCCAGCCCTGGGTCGGGAACCTTGTCGCCGCGGCATGTCAGTTGTGGGTCGCTGACTACCAAAGCGGACAGCGTCTCCGCGCCTCCCCACCCCCTCCCCAGGCTATACCTGTATAAAGCTTGGATTCCGCTTATTAAAAAATTTACAAGAAAAGATGTGAGAAGCCCCCCCCCCCCCCCCCCCCAAGTTGTGGCGGCCTGATTTTAGCTCACGCCAAAGACCGGCCAATGCTGGCATGCTACAGCAAGCTCTTGAGAGAGTTACGAAATGAATTCAGGAACAAACCAAGACGCCGGAAACAAAGCGCAAATAATTCCCTCTTTTCGACGCCCGACATAGTTTATCCAACCATCGGTCCGGTACCAAATATATCCATACTACAAGAACTTAATATTGAAGAAGGCTGGCTATTGAAGAGGATTAAATAGGGAAAACTTAAATATTTTGGACACATTAAACGTTATGATAATCTAGAGAAAACCTTCTTGGAAGGGTACATAATGGGAAAAAGAAAGAGAGGAAGAGCAAAGCGAAGATGGCTGCAAGACATCGTTGATGATCTGCAAATGGAAGCATCAGCAGCAGACCATCTTGCCCACAACCGAGAGGCCTACAGGAGTGCTGTTAGGGAGGCAAAGTTCCGCAAGGGACATGCAAAAGAATGAATGAATGATCCTGTGACTTCTTACTGTACATTTCCAAATTTCTTTTAGAGAATGCAGTACTTATCTAATGTAAACCTACTTACTTTACAATCTCTGCACAAATAATAAGGTAACTAGTCTATTTTTGTCTTTTAAAACATGCCTGTCTATTAAAAGTAACCGCTCCAAAATTCGATTTACGTCCATTTCGCTTACAAAGCCCGTTAGGAAAGCGAGGACTGTCTGTATATACAGATTCATCAAGAAGAGAAAGTAACAAATAACAGATAATGTGTTAATTCTTGCAGAAAAGGACGCAAGGTTAGCATGTTCGTGGCTGTGGCGGTGCATGTGCTGGTGTCTATGGTTACTGTCCTTTCTCCAAACTTCGCCGTCTTCGCCGTCCTGCGTTTCTTCACAGGCATCAGTAACATGGGGCTGTTCTTGTGTGCCTTTGTTCTTGGTAAGTTTTGTTCTTGGTAACTAGAATGTATACTGACCACTAAAAGATCTATGTGCCTCTGAGGCATGACAGGATTACCTTTACCTTTGCCTTACTAAAAACTAAAAAAAAATGGAGGCCATTGTTGATAAAATATACTATTTTCGTGGAAATGTTTTTGAGAAATGTATCTAGAGCAGTGGTCCCCAAAATGGGCTTTGCCGCCCCCTTGCTCCTCTTATCTTCGGATTTTGGGAAGATTCGGTGGGGGGTGGGGGCAGTGAGGAAAAAGGGTGCGCTAGGGACCATCAGATCTAAGAGAAGTTTTGGGAACGCTAGAGGGCCGTCAGACAGAAAAGTTGGGAACCGTTTGTACTACAACGATTACAACTGCCGGTAAATCAGACCTATTCAAGACGCTGTCGCATCATTGACGTGTCGCTCCTTCTAACAGTCTGATATGCTTCTGCAGCCTAAATATAAAGGCGTAGGGCTATTCACAGTCCGTATGGTGGCGGAGCTTAAATAGAAGCTGGTTTCTTGGATCATTTTGGGTCTTCTAGCAGACAATCGAAGTGCTCTCTATCTATCTATCTATCTATCTATCTATCTATCTATCTATCTATCTATCTATCTATCTATCTATCTATCTATCTATCTATCTATCTATCTATCTATCTATCTATCTATCTATCTATCTATCTATCTATCTATCTATCTATCTATCTATCTATCTATATCTCTCTCTCTCTCAACATCCCTGCACCACTACCATCATCTGCCCATTTCTAGACTTCATTTTTAAAAGTTTTAATACGTATAAACTTGTAACAACAGAGTAGCAGCACAGGGTTTGGTAGCCTTTGAAGCGACCACATCAAGCATGCGAATAGAAGTCAAGGCTGTGTCGGGGGCAAAGGAACGGCTGGTAGCCCATGATGTAGTTAGTGGTGTTACTGTGACGTATTTACAGCACATACTTCGTAAAACTGAGTATAAATTGCTTCTAAAAGACCAGGTTAATCTGTTATGATATTTAGATGTCATGAGTCTAACGTAGTCCAGGTCTAGTGGGGAGTGTTAAATGGCAGGATAAGATCAGGAACAAGGAGATCTGGGAAAGGACAGGACAAGAACCTACGAACCTACAAATTATGTGGATAGACTTGCTGGACATGCTAAAATAAAAGGCCGGCTGATATAAGGATAAAGATGATACAGATAAAGCTGTATTGGACAGACTGCGGGAAAATGAAGAGCGGGAATGGAGAAAACAAAGTAGGTTAGTAGTTATAAGGACACTGCTAGAGCTGGGACAAATTAAGGGCGCTGGCAGGAAATCCGAACTATGTGGCAGAAAACGCGTCGTAATAAACCAACATTTGATGGGAACTATTAGCAAACATACACTTGAGTGGATGCTGCGGTAAGCTGAGGAGCATATAAGGGGCTGTCCTGAACGCAATGAAGCCGGACTCTGAATTCTGAACCTTGAACCTTGTAACAATAAGTAAACAAGTATTTAAGTTACTTTGTGTTACAGAATGTGTACATCCCAGGCTGAAAGCGTCCTCTTCGTCATTGTAAAATATGTTACTCCTGTTTGCTAAGTGTGTACGATCAATGTTTTAAATAAACGTTAAATATGTACAGTGGTGTGAGATCTCAGAGACAAAGGGCAGAATATTAGACAGTTATCTTGTATTACTTTCTACAAAGTTAGCTCCTGCACCACAAAACAGCGTCACTCAAGCATGCAAGGTGTGTTCACTCATCCGTGATCTAGGAGACCCTTTACCCCACACACGAGCTCGATGACTAATGCTCATAGCGGAATGAAGCAAATGGCAGCTTGTTGTCAAGACCTTCCGCTATGTGCGCTCAGTAGCCGAACTGCGCCCTCTTTGTCGGTTGATGTTTAATACACCTCGTATGTTATTATTCATTACAGTCGTGATGCTTCAGTTGAAAATGACGTAATTCCTATTTTTAGTATTTAAAGCAGTTTAAAATTATGAATTCCTTATTACGAAAAAAAAATGTTTACACAATCCATGATATCTTAAAAGTTTAAGACTTGGTTTTGTTCCAGGCATGGAGCTGGTTGGCAGGAAGTGGCGGACAGTGGCTGGTGTTGCCATCAGTTTCTTCTGGTGCACGGGGGATTTCCTGCTCGCTGGACTCGCCTACGGCCTCCGGGACTGGCAGCATCTTCAGCTTGCGGCCTCGGCGTACGGGGTTCTACTTTTGGCTCTCTGGTGGTATGTTCCACTCTTTCTGGTGGTATGTTCCACCCTTTCTGGTCGTATGTTTTACTCTTTGTAGTGGTATGTTCCACTCTTTCTGGTCGTATGTTCCACTCTTTCTGGTGGTATGTTCCACTCTTTCTGGTCGTATGTTTTGCTCTTTGTAGTGGTATGTTCCACTCTTTCTGGTCGTATGTTCCACTCTTTCTGGTGGTATGTTCCAATCTTTCTGGTCGTATGTTCCACTCTTTGTAGTGGTATGTTCCACTCTTTCTGGTCGTATGTTCCACTCTTTGTAGCGGTATGTTCCACTCTTTCTGGTCGTGTGTTCCACTCTTTGTAGTGTTATGTTCCACTATTCGCCTTGGTTTTACTCTCTTTGTTTTTTCCAGTGTGTACCCTTCCAAGACGGTCTTCTCTAGATTATCATGACGTGTGATGTTTCCAAAATTTTAAGTTCTCTGTTTAATCCTCTTTACTAGCCAGCCTTCTTCAGTATTAAGTTCTTATAGTATGGATATATTTATTCTGTGTCCAAGATATTTGAAGCACTCTTCTGTAGGCATTTATGTGTTTCTCAGTTGTTTTGTTAAGTGTCCAGGTCTCACAGTCATATGTTGCGATGGGAAAGATGCATGCCCTTAAAAATCTTATTTTTGTAGTTCTGTCTGCTCCTCTGCACAGATTCTTTATTTGTTTTACTTTCTGAAGAGCGATAGATGCCCTCCTTTTAATTTCCCTCATTGTATCTCCATTATTAGTTAGCTGTGATCCAAGATATTTAGAACTCTCCACTTCTTCTAGTTTTTCCTCACTGATACATATTTGAGCTGCCTTGTTTGTTTTGTCAGTTGTCATCAATTTAGTTTTCTTCGCATTAAGATAGAGGTTTTGCTCTTCGCGGTTCTTACGGACTGACATAATTAGTTTTTTTTCCATTCTTTTGTGATGTGTAAAGTAATACTGTGTCATCAGCATATCTAATCTCTGGTATTTCATATTTATGATTTAATGCCATAGCTCATGTTAAAAACAAGAATTAAGTTAACACTTTCCACCTCCCCCCCCCAGGCTGATACCAGAATCACCAAGATGGCTGATCAGCAAAGGCCGCCTGGAAGAAGCCCGGCTCATCTTCGAGAAGATTGCAAAGTCCAACAGCACAGAACTTCCAAAGAACGCTTTCGATGACGACGAACAAAAAGAAGAAGAACCCAAAGGAAAAATTAAGGATCTTTTCGGGCACCCAGTTTTAGCTTTCAGGATTTTTGTTGTGTTCCTGAACTGGTAAGTCTGGAAAAGCTGGTCTGAATCGTAAATAGTGCCGAAATAACTCAAGTAAAATGAAAAGGAGTTCATATTATAGAAGATCACTAGAGTTAAAAACTCTTATTAGTTAACTACTGTTAATAGTATTATTGTTATGTGCTCTTCTTTCTTTCGATTTTTGTCCCTGGTCCAAATGTATGTCCATGATTGTACTGTATCTCTTGATAAGGTCAAAAATGCTTTCAGTGTCTGATTCTAACGCTTGTCAACATTGCTTCTTTCAGTTCTTCCAGTACCAAGAGACTGCAGGAGAAATTTTGTACAGAGCTTTTCTTTCTCCTATTCTTCTACCCCACTGATACGCCATTCTGTTTTCAACCACTACTGGGCCCCTTTTAAAACAGGAGAATCCTTCTACACCCCACCTCCTTTCTTCTCCTTTAAAGATGGAGAAGTTCTCTGAACCCCGGGTGGATTCCCCCCCCTCCCTCCCCACCCCAACCCCACCCCTGCTTAGCCTGCCAGTATCCCTTGAATGAGGTTACAGAAAACAGATTAATATTACTTCTCGCTGGGAATGCATCGTTCCAACTTCTTATGTAAGTTCAGGGACTTAAGTAAAGCCATCACTATCGTCATCATCATCATCACCACTATGTAGAAGAGTAAAAACTTCAACATTCGCTTACATAGTGGAAGCGAATATGAATGTAGCAGAAGAATCACTGAGCAGTCAAAGTCAGCGAATCACAGCTTGTCAAGACCCTCCCCCTCCATCCCACATCCCCATAGTACTCTTAATGATGTGCCCCTTCGACCTGGTTAACTGGTTACTGCTCTTTGTAGTCTCCGTTAATGATGGAGTGGTCCGAGAACCTGGCTTCTTTGGTCCTTTCTAAGTCTTCAAGGAAACCACTTTAACCCACACACCATCCAGAACCATATCTCTGCTTCAGCATCATCACAACGCCGTCTGCAGTTTGTATTTCCAAGGAAATCATAGCAAGAATAAAGATCAATATGTAATATGAGACATCTGTGCGTCACTGGTATCAACGTACGTCTCACGACACATCCAATACTTTCATATTATCTTAAAGGCTTGTTGTAACCATGATGTACTATGGTCTAACGTTGAACGTGGGTTCTCTGGGCGGCAGCATCTACGTCAACTTCGTCCTCAACAGCGCAGTAGAAACGCTGGGCAACCTCACCACTTTACTGGCTCTACCAAGATTTGGCAGAAAAAGGTTCCACTGCTTCGCCATGATTCTCGGAGCTGTTGCCTGCTTGTGTGGCATTATCCCTGTTGTGATTGGCCCAACAGGTAAGAAGGCTTTTGATTGGATGATTATTTACGCTCTTATTTATGATATGTGTGACGTGTTAGTCCGTTAGTTTCTTATGTTCTTGTTTATGGGCTCTTGTTTCGAGGTACCTCATCAGACTTGCCCAGTATAGTTCCTCATGCACATATATAGTGTTATGGGGACAAACAAATGTGCTTCATATAATGGGATATTTAAGGTTTCTGTAATTTCCGCCATCCACCTCTTTCGCGGTGGTCTGTCCCTCTGTCCATCTGTCCCTCTGTCCCCTTCTCAGCATGAATGTTGTCTGTGATAAAAAATGTCTGCCTACCACGTGACGTGGCCAAACCATTTGACTTGTTGTTTCTGGATGTAGTGCAATGACCCTTGCCCTGATGGCGGCTTTTCTGATTCTGTCTCTTCTTGTTACATTTGGTATTCTTTTTAAACATCTTATTTCTGTTGTGACGAGTTCCCTTTGTGTGTTTGGCTGTTTAGTGTCCATGTTTGATATTAATAATACTCAATGAGTGCCCATATTCGACATTGATAACACTCCATAAGTGACCATGTTTGACATTGATAACACTCCATAAGTGACCATGTTTGACATTGATGACACAAAGTTGTGAGGAAGATCTAGTTGTACTATGCTCTTTTTTCCCGAGTTAGACACAAGCATAAAAATAGGTACCTGGCTCTTCTTGTCTCTGAAGACAGCTCAAAACTATCCATTAGGCACTACAGCCTTAGAGCTTAGAGATCATGAAGAACAGGAGGCTGTTCGCGGGTCACTGAGGGATTCATCTCTGTGACAAAGAGGACTCTTAAGGGTTGGAAGCAATATGCAATGACGTCGGAGCTGAATACAACAGAAATTTACAATTTATAAAAGAATCATCGAAGCTTGAGCCAGACAACTGAATTCTAGATTGGGAGTCGAAATTTTGGCGTGCTGATCTCAAATAGCTGAACATCATACTCCATTGTTGTGATTGGTGGAGAGAAACTCGTTCTAGGTTGCAGCAATGCACGACGACGTCCATTTTAATATTTATGACTCAATTCTTGTACAGACAGACAAACAGATAGATAGACAGATAGACAGACAGACACTATTATGTCTTAATTTATAACATTTAGGTATTACTAGATATGTACAGCCCTATAAAAAATATCCACAGCCCCATCATGGGTCATAGTTCTTCTCTCTAACATCGGCAAGTACGGAGCCACGGGCGGTTTCTCTACGATCTATGTTTTCTCGGCGGAGCTTTTTCCTACATCACTCCGGAACAGCGTAGTCGGTTCCTGCTCTATGATAGCGAGGATCGGCGGAATGATATCTCCTTACATTGCAGACTTAGTGAGTGGCCATGTGCAGTGTTGATATAGAACTTCGTACGTTGTTTGTGCATGTTACATTGTTTGGCACAATGAAGTCACACTTTGCTCTAATTAGCATGTTGTTGATGTCATCTTCATTGCTCTCATCTTCTCCTATTCCACTGCCAAAATATAAAAACTTCCTCATTTCTTCTACTATTTTATCATCTACTTTCAGTACATTGCCGTTGTTCACATTTTGTCTCTCCTACGTTGAGTTTTGGTCTTATTTCACTAGCATTTTGAAGTTGCTATTCTAAGATTAGACTCTTCTGAAAACACATGCCTGAGGAAAGTACTCGGTATAAAATGGAACGAATTCAAGAACACGACAGAGATAAGAAAGATGAGTGAACAACAACCAGTCTCATGGGTGATCAGAAAAAGGAGATTTGACATACATCGGTCACGTGATGAGAAAAAACATTCAGAGAATACCAAAACAAGCTATCAAGTGAAACACAACAGGCCAAAGAAAAAGAGGTCGACCACGTGAAACTCGAAAGAGGACATTGTTAAGAGAGGCCAAATAAACAGGCATAAAATCCCTTGATGAAGTTGAAAATCTCGCCGAAAACAGGAAAACTTGGCAAACTACCTTGCGAGCCCTATATGACGTTTAACGGCACGTGAAGGATGTAAGATGTAGGAAGATACCAAGATACATATTTTTCTATCATTTATCGTTTCTGCTGTTACAATGTTTCTTACTTTTGGTAATCATCTGAATCAGAGGTTCTCAACATTTTAAAACTTTTTTTCCTGGGGGAACGCCTGAAATAATTTTCAAGTCACAAATCACTAAATTATATCTACAACTAACGGTAAGTTAACCTGATAATCAAATTAAGCTGTAGAAGTGATAATCTAATAATAATAAATTAAGTTGTACATGTGATAATAAAATAATAATAAATTAAGTTGTAGATGTTATAATCTAATAATAATAAATTAAGTTGTAGATGTTATAATCTAATAATAATAAATTTAGTTGTAGATGTAATAATCAAATAATAAATTAAGTTGTAGATGTGATAATCTAATAATAATAAATTAAGTTGTAGATGTGATAATCTAATAATAATAAATTAAGTTGTAGATGTGACTTCAGATGAGAAATGCAAAACAGAAATTAGGAACAGAATAGGCCAAGCAAAGACTGCATTTCAGAGAATGAGAAACATATTAGCTAACACATCTTTATCAATGAATATTAAAAAACGAGTCTTAAAATGCTATATTGAACCTATCTTGTTATATGGAAGTGAATCATGGACAACAGGCAAGTCTGCACAAAAATTGGAAGCAGCAGAAATGTGGTTTATTAGAAGAATGTTGCGAATCCCCTGGACAGCAAAAATAACTAATGAAGAATGTATGAGAAGAGCTGGAGAGACAAAAAAACCTTGTCAGAAAGATAAGAGAGAGACAATGTACTTTTATAGGACATGCAATGAGAAGAGGGGGCATTGAAAATATTATAACAACAGGAAAAATACAAGGAAGAAGATCAAGAGGAAGACCAAGAGAAATGATACTGGACAGTCTGACGGGATGGTGTGAGAGGAGATCACCAACTGAACTGATGGCCTGCATGACGGATCGGGTACTCTGGAGAAGCATAATAGCCAACGCCAGTCGGCACGGCACCTGATGATGATGATGATGATGATGAGATGTGATAATCAAATAACAATAAATTAAGTTGTAGATGTGATAATCTAATAATAACTGCAAATACTTAGCAATATTGGTAATGGGATCTCCTTACTTCACGATGTTAGTTTAAAAGTATCTTTTTCCTCTCTTCACGATCTTTTATTGCAGCTCGCTGGAAAAAAAAAACTTTTTAGTTCTTAGCGCAGACTTCTGGCTAAACCCCACTATCATGTGGTATAACTATAGAACTTGTCATTAGTTCACTCCCAGCTTTACTGCTAGTAGTTCTCTTGGTTCATAGGGCACATTTTCTGCCGCACATTTGAGGGAACATTGGTCCAAGTATTCGTTACAGTGTCGCGCCTTTATATTAACAGAGCATAATCGTCCGAGGAGAATTCGGGGCAGCTCTTCCGTACGTGGTTTTTGGAGGCAGCGGTCTTGTTGCTGCCCTACTTGCCCTTACTCTCCCAGAGACGCTGAACATGACGTTGCCTGAAACAATCCAAGATGCCATAGACTTTGGAAAGTATGTGTTGTTTGTTTGACGGTGTCTCATTTTGGTCATTTTTGTTATTTTTTTTTATTCAACCGTGTCTGTTAGATTAAGTTGACAATTTCGTGCATTTATTGTTTCTTTACATTTAAAACCCTATGCCATTATCGTTTCGTTACATTAGAAGCTTATGTCATTATTTTTTATTTACATTTAAAACCCCGTGTCATTATTGTTTCTTTACATTTAAAACTTCATGACATTGTTTCTTTACATTTAAAATCGTGCGTAACTGTTTCATTACATTTAAAATCTAACACAACTGTTTCATTACATTTAAAATCTAACACAACTGTTTCATTACATTTAAAATCATATGCAACTTTTTCATTACATTTAACATTTTAATGCAACTTTGTTTTATTACATTTTAATCGCATGTAACTTTTTCATTACATTTAAAAACTTACGCACCTGTTTAATTACATTTAACATCTCCCTTAACTATTTCACTACATTTATAACATCATGCCATAGTTGTGTAATGAATTTTTGAAACTTACTGCTGTTTATTTTCCACAGAAAGACGAGAAACTCTGAGACCAAATATGAGGACTTCCTCACAGAATCTTCTGCCCTAGATATGCCCTGCAACACAAAAATAATGGCAGCGGTCAAAGAAAATGACAACTTCAAAACAAATTTAGAAGACACATGTGGAAAAGACAATAAAGGATTCGAGGCTGAGACAACATTAAGCAGAAAATGGTGATCCCAGAGCAAATGACCTACGGAAAGACAAAAACACAGAATTCTAAAGAAGGGAACAATAATGATTTCTGTCATTTGTTTCGTTTCAAAAGTGCGGACAATTTCCATTTACCAAAACAGAAAATGCACTCTCCAAACTGTGCAGTACTTTCAGCAAAACACAACAAACGATACAAGACAATTGTATTTTTCTGTCTGGCATTTGTAACATATTAAATAATAACAAACTAATGTAGAAAGATTTTGTTAGAATTATACAATTTTGAGATCATTTTCTACAAAAACAAAGATAAATTATCTAATTAACTATGGACTTTTATTTCAATTTCTCTCTCTTCTCTCTTTCTCTCGTCTCTTTCTCCTCTCTCTCTCCTCTCTTTCTCTCTTCTCTCTTCTCTCTTTCTACTTCTCTCTCTCTTCTCTCTCTCTCTCTCTCTCTCTCTCTGACCCATGCCAGTCAGGCGTTGGTTGTCACTGATTTCCACAACCACCTGTCCTTTACTCTTTCTATAATCTGTGTGTTGGACCGTTCTTTATGCCACTCTTTTAGTCCATCAAGTACCTTGTAATCTCTTCCAATTTTCCCGTTGTTACTATGTGTTCAAGTCTGCCTCTTCTCAAAACATGTTCTACAAATCTAGATTGCTGTGTTCTGAACTTTGCCATAATTTCTCTCTTTTGCCCGGCCTCACTTAGAAGCTCTTCATTTGTTTTCTTGGCTGTCCATGTTTCTTCTTAGGAACCACAACTCCGCTGCGTGCAGTGGATTCTGAGTTGTCTTGGTTATTGCCCCTGCTTCACATCCGTATAAGAATATGGTTCGTTGTAGTACTAAGTAACTCTCGTTGGTGTTCATCGACAAAGTCTTATTGCATAGTGTGTTTTCCGTTTTCTTAAATGCTGACTTGGCCTGGACTGTTGTGTTTCTAATTTCAGTTTCGCATTTTCCATCTTGTGTTAATATTATTCCTAAATGCTTGAATTTGTCTCCTTACTTTAATTCTGTGCCCTTTTCTCTTTGATGCTACATTTTACTGGTGTTTCTAAATACTACATTTAACAAAAAGGTAATGTTCGTGTAAACAGTAGCTAAAGAAGAAAGAGTGTGTAAAGTTTCAATGTGTTAAGTTTAATCAATTCAGAAAACATCAAAACGTCTCTAGGACATATTTGCTGGCTTTGTCATACACAATATAAGTCAACGTGACTTTCTAACTAACGAATAGTATTATTTCTTTTTCTTCCTCCTTCTCTTCTTCCCATTCCTCTTCTTCCTCATCCTCTTTTCTTCTCCCCTTCCTCCTTCTCTTCTTATTCCTCCTCCTCTTCTTCCCATTCCTCTTCCTCCTCATCCTTTTCTTTTTCTTGCCCTTTGTCTTCTTATTTTCTTCTTTCTCCTACCCCTCCTCACCTTCTTCCTATTCTTCCATATCTTTTTTCCCTCTTCTTCTTCTTTTTCTCCTCCTCTTCTTTCTCTTTATTCTTCTTCATTTCCTCTTCTTCGTTCTCTCAGACATCTTCCTCACAGATGCCGAAGTTCGCCTCTGGTTTTCTGTATCGCCGTAGAGCAAGGGCGACAACCTGCATCATTCTACTGTCGTGTTAGTATACATAATAGCACACAACTAAAACAACAGTTAATATTAGTAATAGTTATATATTAATATTATTATCACTAAATTGTGTTGATGGGTAGCCGTGTTCTGTGCTATTTATAAACACCGTTACCAATTTATTGACATCCCCCCCCCCCTTAATCGTCATCTCATGAGCTGGTGCACACATTGAACAAATACGAGAGAGAATATAAAAAAATAATAAAGGTAACGTGAAAAGTAGGCCATAGCCACAGCCAATAGAAACTGGCGCAATATAAACACTTTTCGCAATGACTGATGGGTAGTTTGAATAGGTAAGGTGCAGCGCTATGTGCTTTGTTCAGTGGAAGCTAAGGTGAAATATACAACGCGCCCGTAATGGCAAGCAAAGTAAAACCTGCAAAGGATGTTGGCTCGGTACGGAGGTGACTAAGAGAAAAGTTTGCGAGTGGATGGAAAGGTTTCAAGGGAGAAGAACAAGTGCAGGCGACGAAGCTCAATCTGTTCAACTATCAACATCGCCTACACAAGTCTACATCGATGGGGCAAAGTACATACTTCGCTACTGTTGTGCATTTTGGGCACTATATATATATTCATTCATTCATTCATTCATTTGCATGTCCCTTGCGGAACTTTGTCTCCCAAACAGCACTCCTGTAGACCTCTCGGTTGTGAGCAAGATGGCCTGCTGCTGTTGCATCCATTTGCAGATCGTCAACAATGTCATGCAGCCATTTTCGTTTTGGTCTTCCTCTTTTTCTTTTTCCCATTATGTACCCTTCCAATACGGTCTTCTCTAAATTATCATGACGTTTAATGTGTCCAAAATATTTAAGTTTTCTCTCTTTAATCCTCTTTTTTAGCCAGCCTTCTTCAATATTAAGCTCTTGTAGTATAGATATATTTGGGGTTTTTTTTTGTCCACAATATCTGGAGAACTCTTCTGTAGCATTTACATTCAAAGGCATTTATGTGTTTCTCAGCTGTTTTTTAAGTGTCCAGGTCTCACAGGCATATGTTGCGGTGGGAAAGATGCATGCCCTTAAAAATCTTATTTTTGTGGTTCTGTCTGCTCCTCTCCATAGATTCTTTATTTGTTTTACTTTCTGAAGAGCGATAGATGTCCTCCTTTTAATTTCCCTCATTGTATCTCCATTATTAGTTAGTAGTGATCTAAGACATTCAAAACTCTCCACTTCTTCCAGTTTTTTCTCATTGATACATATTTCGCTGCCTTGTTTGTTTTGTCAGTTGTCATCAATTGAGTTTTTTTTTCCATTAAGATAGAGGTTCTGCTCTTCGCTGTTTTTACGGACTGACATAATTAGTTTTTCCATTCCTTTTTGTGTTGTGGACAGTAATACTGTGTCATCAGCATATCTAATCTCTGGTATTTCATAACCTCCAATTGTTATGGCATCATACTATTCTTTGTCTACATCTTCTCTAAAATTCCTCATTATATTTTCAGTATACAAGTTAAATAAGTAGGGTGACAATATGCACCCTTGACGGACCCCCTGTTTTATGTCAAACCAAGTAGTTGTTTCGCCATTTATTCTTACTGCTGCTTGTTGGTCTAGATACAGCAGTGATGTTAATTGTATCAAATGTGTTGGAAATCCCATTTTTTCCATTATTTTCCAAAGTTTCTGGTGTTGTACACAATCAAATGCCTTTGAGTAGTCTATAAAGGATAAATATAGATTCACATTAAACTCTCTGCATTTCTCTATTATTAATCTTAGATTGAATATATGATCTCTTGATCATCTTCCTTGCCTGAAACCAGCTTGGACCATACTGACTTCTTCTTCTATTTTCTTTTGAAGTCTACCCATTATGATTTTTTAACAGAATTTTACTGGCATGACTAATCAGGGCAACAGTTCTGTACTTTGTGCATAATTTCAGGTTACCCTTTTTTGGCAGTGGTATGAATACAGTTCTTTTCCGTTCTTTTTTGGCCAAATACCTGAATGCCATATCTTTTTACATAGAGCATGATAGATTGTTGCACGTTCCTTTCCTCCTGCTTTAATAAGTTCAATGTTATCTCATCACATCCTGGTGATTTACCATTTTTCAGATTCTTTATTGCCCATAAAACTTCTTCTATTGTCAGTTCAGGTTCTTTCTCCTCCAACAATAATTCACACTGCTGATTTCTGCTTCCACAGTTGGTTTTCATACATTCCTTTGCAATATTCCTTCCATCTTTCTAGAATTTCCTCTGTCTCTGTCAAGGTATTCCCCATCTCGTCACAAATTAAATTTAGCTTAGGTGTGACATTTCTCGTCAATGTCTTCATTTCTTTAAACATTTCACTCTCTCTTCCGCACTTCTGATGTTCTTCTATTCTTTCACAACAATCTTGTATGTATTGTTTTTTGTCTTTTCTTATGTTTCTTTGTACTTCTTTTGTTAAAGTTTTTTTTCCTCTCTCTCTCTCTCTCTCACTCACACGCACGCACGCACGCACGCACGCATGCACACACACACACACACACACTTCAAGAGACTCTATGAGGTCGCAGCTTGACCTCTTGATGATGATGTTAATTAAGGGAGCGGTGCCGTCCTGCATCGGGGGCAGCCAAGAAGCTCTCTTCTTCCAAAGAATGAATAAGAAAAACAAAACGATATAATAGAATATTCAATTCAAGCACCATTTCGCCTGGCGTAGGCTATCATTTCTCTCCACAATTCCCTGTCTTTAGACTTGATTATGAGATCCCCCGGTGACTTTCTTCCTAGCCACACTGACAGCCCATCCAGTAACTTCTCTCTCCCTCTCTCTTTCTCTCTCTTCCTCTGTCTCTTCCTGTCAGACGGGCCTGCGTGCCCAATTCTTAACCCTTTTGAAATAAAGATCAATCAATCAATCAATCCTTCAAATTTTTCCAGTTGCCACAGTGTGTTCCAATTTTCCTCTTCTCAGGAAATGTCCTACAAATCTCGCTTGTCTGTCTCTGATCTTTGCTATAATATGCTTTTTAACTCCAGCCTCTCTTAAAACTTCTTCATTGGTTTTCTTCGCTGTCCATGATACCTTCAACATTCTTCTTATAAACTACATCTACATGGCCTCCATTTCTCACTGCACTTTCTTATTCATAGACCATGATTCACAACCCATAAAACAAAATTGGCTCGATGTAACATTTAAGTATTCGGAATATTGTTTCCATTGATATGGATTTGTTGCACAATATGTTTCTCATTTTCTGGAATGCTGACTTGGCCTGAGCACGTCTGCTTTTTATTTCGTTGTGACATTTCCCATCAGTTATTATAATCGTTCCTAAGTACTGGAATCTATCAAATTATTTCAGATGTGTGCCATCTACACTAATGCTACATTTTGGTGGTTTCTTTTCTTTGAGATGACCGATCTGTTAACAACATTGGAGAATCTAATAACAAAACATTGGAGGATCTAATAAAAAACCTTGGATCATCTAATAAAAAACCTTGGAGGATCTAATGAAAAAGCCATGAGCGGCTAATAAAAAATCTTGGAGGATCTAATAAAAAACCTTGGAGGATCAAATAAAAAAGCCAGGAGTGGCTAATAAAAAAACTTGGAGGATCTAATAAAAAAGCAACCAGCAGTTAATAAAAACACAGAGGATCTAATAACAAATCTTGGATCATGTAATAAAAAACCTTGGAGGATCTAATAAAAAACATTTTTGGATCTAATAAAAAAATATTGGAGGATCTAAAAAAAAAACCTTTCAGGATCATATTAATAAAAAATCCAGGAGGGGCTAATCATAAACCTTGGAGTATCTAATAAAAAAAGTTTGAGGATCTAATAAAATAACTTGGAGACTCTATTAAGAAACCCTCGAGGATCTAATTAAAAAATACCTGGAGGATCTAATAAAAAACCTCGGGAGATCTAATAAAAAACCTTGTAGGATGTAATAGAAAATGTTGGAGGATCTGAAAAAAAAAACCTTGGAAGATCTAAAAAATAAGCCAGGATGGGCTAATCATAAACATTGGGTTATGTAATAAAAAGCTTTGAAGTATCTAATAAAAAATCTTCAAGGATCTAATAAAAAACTTTGGAGCATCTAATAAAAAACCTTGTAGGATTTAATAAAAAAGCTTGGAGGATGTAAAAAAAAAAGCTTGGAGGATGTAATAAAAAAGCTTGGAGAATGTAATAAAAAAGCTGGGAGGATCTAATAAAAAACCTTGCAGGATCTAATAAAAAACCTTGCAGGATTTAATAAAAAAGCTTGGAGGATGTAATAAAAAAGCTTGGAGGTTGTAATAAAAAACCTTAGATGATATAATAAAAAAGACAGCAGCGGCTTATAAAAAACATTGGAGTATCAAATAAAAAACCTTGGAGGATCTAATAAAAAACCTTGGAGGATCTAATAATAAACCTTGGAGGATCTAATAAAATAACTTGCAGGATCTAAAAACATACCTTGCACACACACACACACACTTCAAGAGACTCTATGAGGTCGCAGCTTGACCTCTTGATGATGATGTTAATTAAGGGAGCGGTGCCGTCCTGCATCGGGGGCAGCCAAGAAGCTCTCTTCTTCCAAAGAATGAATAAGAAAAACAAAACGATATAATAGAATATTCAATTCAAGCACCATTTCGCCTGGCGTAGGCTATCATTTCTCTCCACAATTCCCTGTCTTTAGACTTGATTATGAGATCCCCCGGTGACTTTCTTCCTAGCCACACTGACAGCCCATCCAGTAACTTCTCTCTCCCTCTCTCTTTCTCTCTCTTCCTCTGTCTCTTCCTGTCAGACGGGCCTGCGTGCCCAATTCTTAACCCTTTTGAAATAAAGATCAATCAATCAATCAATCCTTCAAATTTTTCCAGTTGCCACAGTGTGTTCCAATTTTCCTCTTCTCAGGAAATGTCCTACAAATCTCGCTTGTCTGTCTCTGATCTTTGCTATAATATGCTTTTTAACTCCAGCCTCTCTTAAAACTTCTTCATTGGTTTTCTTCGCTGTCCATGATACCTTCAACATTCTTCTTATAAACTACATCTACATGGCCTCCATTTCTCACTGCACTTTCTTATTCATAGACCATGATTCACAACCCATAAAACAAAATTGGCTCGATGTAACATTTAAGTATTCGGAATATTGTTTCCATTGATATGGATTTGTTGCACAATATGTTTCTCATTTTCTGGAATGCTGACTTGGCCTGAGCACGTCTGCTTTTTATTTCGTTGTGACATTTCCCATCAGTTATTATAATCGTTCCTAAGTACTGGAATCTATCAAATTATTTCAGATGTGTGCCATCTACACTAATGCTACATTTTGGTGGTTTCTTTTCTTTGAGATGACCGATCTGTTAACAACATTGGAGAATCTAATAACAAAACATTGGAGGATCTAATAAAAAACCTTGGATCATCTAATAAAAAACCTTGGAGGATCTAATGAAAAAGCCATGAGCGGCTAATAAAAAATCTTGGAGGATCTAATAAAAAACCTTGGAGGATCAAATAAAAAAGCCAGGAGTGGCTAATAAAAAAACTTGGAGGATCTAATAAAAAAGCAACCAGCAGTTAATAAAAACACAGAGGATCTAATAACAAATCTTGGATCATGTAATAAAAAACCTTGGAGGATCTAATAAAAAACATTTTTGGATCTAATAAAAAAATATTGGAGGATCTAAAAAAAAAACCTTTCAGGATCATATTAATAAAAAATCCAGGAGGGGCTAATCATAAACCTTGGAGTATCTAATAAAAAAGTTGAGGATCTAATAAAATAACTTGGAGACTCTATTAAGAAACCCTCGAGGATCTAATTAAAAAATACCTGGAGGATCTAATAAAAAACCTCGGGAGATCTAATAAAAAACCTTGCAGGATCTAATAAAAAATCTTGGAGGATCTAAAAAAAAAACCTTGGAAGATCTAAAAAATAAGCCAGGATGGGCTAATCATAAACATTGGGTTATGTAATAAAAAGCTTTGAAGTATCTAATAAAAAATCTTCAAGGATCTAATAAAAAACTTTGGAGCATCTAATAAAAAACCTTGTAGGATTTAATAAAAAAGCTTGGAGGATGTAAAAAAAAAAGCTTGGAGGATGTAATAAAAAAGCTTGGAGAATGTAATAAAAAAGCTGGGAGGATCTAATAAAAAACCTTGCAGGATCTAATAAAAAACCTTGCAGGATTTAATAAAAAAGCTTGGAGGATGTAATAAAAAAGCTTGGAGGTTGTAATAAAAAACCTTAGATGATATAATAAAAAATCTTGGAGGATCTAACAAAAAATCTTGGAGGATCTAATAAAAAATCTTGGAGGATCTAATAAAAAATCTTGGAGGATCTAACAAAAAATCTTGGAGGATCTAATAAAAAACCTTGGAGGATCTAACAAAAAATCTTGGAGGATCTAATAAAAAATCTTGGAGGATCTAACAAAAAATCTTGGAGGATCTAATAAAAAATCTTGGAGGATCTAATAAAAAACCTTGGAGGATCTAATAAAAAACCTTGGAGGATGTAATAAAAAACCTTGGAGGATCTAATAAAAAACCTTGGAGGATCTAATAAAAAACCTTGGAGGATGTAATAAAAAACCTTGGAGGATCTAATAAAAAACCTTGGAGGATCTAATAAAAAACTTTGGAGGATCTAGTAAAAAATCTTGAAGGATCTAATAAAAAACCATGGATGATCTAAATAAAAGCCTTGGAGGGTGTAATAAAAAATCTTCGAAAAAAATCTTGGAAGATCTAATTAAAAACCTTGGAGCATCTAATAAAAAAACTTGGAGGATCTAATAAAAAACCTTGGAGGATCTAGTAAAAACCCTTGGAGGATCTAATAAAAAAAACCTTGGAAGATCTAATAAAAAAAACTTGCAGGATCTAATAAAAAACCTTGGAGGATCCAATAAAAAACCTTGGAGGATCTAATAAAAAACCTTGGAGGATCTAATAGAAAACCTTGGATGATCTAATGAAAAACCTTGGAGGATCTAATAAAAAACCAGGAGTGGCAAATAAAAAACCGTTGAATATATAATAAAAAACCTTGGGAGATCTAAAAAAAAATATTGTAGGATGTAAAAGAATATGTTGGATGATCAAAAAAAAAACCTTGGAAGATCTAAAATATAAACCTGGATCGGCTAATCATAAACTCTGGGTTATGTAATAAAAAAACGAAGTATTTAAAAAAAAACCTTGAAGGACCTAATAAAAAACCTTGCAGGATTTAATAAAAAGCTTGGAGGATGTAATAAAAAAGCTTGAAGTATCTAATAAAAAAAATTGTAGGATATAATAAAAACCTTGCAGGATTTAATTAAAATCCTGGAGGATGTAATAAAAAAGCTTGGAGAATCTAATACAAAAACCTTGAAGGATCTAATAAAAAACCTTTGCTTATCTAATAAAAAAGCCTTGGAGAATCTAATAAAAAAGGCAGGATTGGATAATAAAAAACTATAGAGAATCTAATAAAAAACCTTGGAGGATCTATTAAACAACATTGGAGGATCTAATAAAAAAGTATTGGGGGATCTAATAAAAAAACCTTGGATCATCAAATAAAAAACCTTGGAGGATCTAATGAAAAAACCATGAGCGGCTAATAAAAAAACCTGGAGGATCTAATGAAAAAGCCATGAGCAGCTAATGAAAAACATTGGAGGATCCAATGAAAAAGCCATGAGCAGATAATAAAAAACCTTGGAGGATCTAATAAAAAACCTTGGAGGATCTAATAAAAAAGCAACCAGCCGCTAATAAAAACATAGAGGATTTAGTAACAGATCTTGGATCATGTAATAAAAGACCTTGGAGGATCTAATAAAAAACCTTTTTGGATCTAATAAAAAACATTGGAGGAACAAAACAAAAACCTTTCAGGAACATATTAATAAAATAGCCAGGAGTGGCTAATCATAAACCTTGGAGTATCTAATAAAAAAAGTTGGATCTAATAAAAATAACTTGGAAACTCTTTTAGGAAACCTTGGAGGATCTAATAAAAAAAACTTGGAGGATCTAATAAAAACCTTAGGAGATCTAATAAAAAAAACTTGGAGGATCTAACAAAAAATCTTGGAGGATCTAAAAAAAAACCTTGGAAGATCTAAAATATAAACCTGGATCGGCTAATCATAAACCTTGGAGTATCTAATAAAAAACTTTGCAGGATCTAATAAAAATCCTTCAAGAATCTAATAAAAAACTTTGCAGGATGTAATAAAAAACCTTCAAGGATTTAATAAAAAGCTTGGAAAATGTAATAAAAAGCTTGGAGGATATAATAAAAAACCTTGGATGATATAATAAAAAAGGCAGCAGCAGCTTATAAAAAACATTCTTATATCTTATATATCTTATATCCTTCCCGTGCCGTTAGACGTCACATAGGGCTCGCAAAGTAGTTCGCCAAGTTTTCCTGTCTTCGGCGAGTCTTTCAACCTCAACAAAGGATTTTATGCCTGTTAACTTGGCCTCTCTTAATAATGTCCTCTTCAGAGTTTCACCCGGTCTGCCCCTTTTTCTTTGGCCTGTTGTGTTCCACTTGATAGCTTGGAGTATCTAAAAAAAATCATGCAGGATCTAAAAAAAACCTTGGAGGATCTAATAGAAAACCTGGATGATCTAATGAAAAACCTTGGAGGATCTAATAAAAAACCAGGAGTGGCAAATAAAAAACCGTTGAATATATAATAAAAAACCTTGGGAGATCTAAAAAAAAATATTGTAGGATGTAAAAGAATATGTTGGATGATCAAAAAAAAAACCTTGGAAGATCTAAAATATAAACCTGGATCGGCTAATCATAAACTCTGGGTTATGTAATAAAAAAACGAAGTATTTAAAAAAAAACCTTGAAGGACCTAATAAAAAACCTTGCAGGATTTAATAAAAAGCTTGGAGGATGTAATAAAAAAGCTTGAAGTATCTAATAAAAAAAATTGTAGGATATAATAAAAAACCTTGCAGGATTTAATTAAAATCCTGGAGGATGTAATAAAAAGCTTGGAGAATCTAATACAAAAACCTTGAAGGATCTAATAAAAAACCTTTGCTTATCTAATAAAAAGCCTTGGAGAATCTAATAAAAAAGGCAGGATTGGATAATAAAAAACTATAGAGAATCTAATAAAAAACTTGGAGGATCTATTAAACAACATTGGAGGATCTAATAAAAAAGTATTGGGGGATCTAATAAAAAACCTTGGATCATCAAATAAAAAACCTTGGAGGATCTAATGAAAAAACCATGAGCGGCTAATAAAAAACTTGGAGGATCTAATGAAAAAGCCATGAGCAGCTAATGAAAAACATTGGAGGATCCAATGAAAAAGCCATGAGCAGATAATAAAAAACCTTGGAGGATCTAATAAAAAACCTTGGAGGATCTAATAAAAAAGCAACCAGCCGCTAATAAAAACATAGAGGATTTAGTAACAGATCTTGGATCATGTAATAAAAGACCTTGGAGGATCTAATAAAAAACCTTTTTGGATCTAATAAAAAACATTGGAGGAACAAAACAAAAACCTTTCAGGAACATATTAATAAAATAGCCAGGAGTGGCTAATCATAAACCTTGGAGTATCTAAAAAAAAACCTGTTGGGATCTAATAAAAATAACTTGGAAACTCTTTTAGGAAACCTTGGAGGATCTAATAAAAAAAACTTGGAGGATCTAATAAAAACCTTAGGAGATCTAATAAAAAAACTTGTAGGATGTAACAGAAAACGTTGGAGGATATTAAAATAAAATCTTAGAAGATCTAAAAGATAAGCCAGGATCGGCTAATATTAAAGCATGGGTTATGTAATAAAGAACTTTGAAGTATCTAATAAAAATCCTTCAAGAATCTAATAAAAAACTTTGCAGGATGTAATAAAAAACCTTCAAGGATTTAATAAAAAGCTTGGAAAATGTAATAAAAAAGCTTGGAGGATATAATAAAAAACCTTGGATGATATAATAAAAAAGGCAGCAGCAGCTTATAAAAAACATTCTTATATCTTATATATCTTATATCCTTCCCGTGCCGTTAGACGTCACATAGGGCTCGCAAAGTAGTTCGCCAAGTTTTCCTGTCTTCGGCGAGTCTTTCAACCTCAACAAAGGATTTTATGCCTGTTAACTTGGCCTCTCTTAATAATGTCCTCTTCAGAGTTTCACCCGGTCTGCCCCTTTTTCTTTGGCCTGTTGTGTTCCACTTGATAGCTTGGAGTATCTAAAAAAAATCATGCAGGATCTAATAAAAAACCTTGCAGGATCAAATAAAAAACCTTGGAGGATCTAATAAAAAACTTGGAGGATCTTATAAAATACTTGGAGGATCCAATTTAAAAAATTGCAGGATCTAATAAAAAACCTTGCAGGATCAAATAAAAAACCTTGGAGGATCTAATAAAAAACTTGGAGGATCTAATAAAAAACTTGGAGGATCTAATAAAAAACATTGTAGGATGTAATAGAAAATGTTGGAGGATCTAATAAAAAACCTTGGAGCATCTAATAAAAAACCTTGGAGGAACTAATAAAAAAAATTGGAGGATCTAATAAAAAACCTTGGAGGATCTAATGAAAAAACCTTGGAGGATCTAAAAAAAAACCTGTTGGGATCTAATAAAAAACCTTGGAGGATCTAATAAAAAGCCTTGGAGCATCTAATGAAAAATACAGGAGCGGCTAATAAATAATCTTCGAGGATCTAATAAAAAACCTTGGAGGATATAATAGAAAACCTTGGACGATCTAATAGAAAATCTTGGAGGATCTAATAAAAAACCTTGGAAGATCTAATAGAAAACCTTGGAGGATCTAATAGAAAACCTTGGAGGATCTAATAATGAACCCTGGTTGATCTATTAAAAAACCTTCCAGGTGTAATAAAAAACCTTTGATGATCTAATAGAAAACCTTTTGAAAATCTAATAAAAAATCTTACAAGATCTAATAAAAAACATTGGAGGTACAAAAAAAAAAAAACCTTTCAGGATCATATTAATAAAATAGCCAGGAGCGGCTAATCATAAACCTTGGAGTATCAAATAAAAAAAGTTGGAGGATCTAATAAAATAACTTGGAAACTCTATTAAGAAACCTTGGAGGATCCAAAAAAAAATGGAGGATCTAATAAAAACCTAGGGAGATCTAATAAAAAAACTTGCAGGATGTAATAGAAAATGTTGCATTATCTAATAAAAAACCTTGGAGCATCTAATAAAAAACCTTGAAGGATCTAATAAAAAACTTGGAGGATCTAATAAAAAATTTGTAGGATCTAATAAAAAACTTTGCAGGATCTAATAAAAAACTTTGCAGGATGTAATAAAAAACCTTGCAGGATCTAATAAAAAATCTTGCAGGATTTAATAAAAAGCTTGGAAAATGTAATAAAAAAGCTTGGAGGATGTAATAAAAAACCTTGGATGGTATAATAAAAAAATCAGCAGCAGCTTATAAAAAACATTGGAGTATCTAATAAAAAATCATGCAGGATCTAATAAAAAACCTTGGAGGATCTAATAAAAAACATTGTAGGATGTAATAGAAAATGTTGGAGGATCTAATAAAAAACCTTGGAGCATCTAATAAAAAACCTTGAAGGTTCTAATAAAAAACTTGGAAGATCTAATAAAAAATTTCTGGGATTTAATAAAAAACTTTGTATGATCTAATAAAAAACTTTGCAGGATCTAATAAAAAACCTTGGAGGATCTAATAAAAAACCTTGCAGGATCTAATAAAAAACCTTGGAGGATCTAATAAAGAACCTTGTAGGATCTAATAAAAAACCTTGCAGGATCTAATAAAAAACCTTGGAGGATCTAATAAAGAACCTTGTAGGATCTAATAAAAAACCTTGGAGGATCTAATAACAAACCTCGGAAGATCTAATAGAAAACCTAAGAGGATCTAATAAAAAACCTAGAAGGATCTAATAAAAAACCTTGGAGGATCTAATAAAAAACGTTGCAGGATCTAATAAAAAACCTTGGAGGATCTAATAAAAAACCTTGGAGGATCTAATAAAAAACATTGTAGGATGTAATAGAAAATGTTGGAGAATCTAATAAAAAACCTTGGAGCATCTAATAAAAAACCTTGAAGGATCTAATAAAAAACTTGGAGGATCTAATAAAAAATTTGTATGATCTAAAAAAAACTTTGCAGGATCTAATAGAAAACTTTGCAGGATATAATAAAATAACTTGGAGCATCTAATAAAAAACCTTGCAGATTCTAACAAAAAACCTTGCAGGATCTAATAAAAACCTTGGAGGATCTAATAAAAAATTGTAAGATCTAATAAAAAAACTTGAAGGATCTAATAAAAAACTTGGAGGATCTACCTTGGAGGATCTAATAAAAAACCTTGCAGGATCTAATAAAAAACCTTGGAGCCTCTAATGAAAAATATATGAGCGGCTAATAAATAATTTTCGAGGATCTAATAAAAAACCTTGGATGATCTAATAAAAAATCTTGGAATCTACTAAAAAACCTTGGAAGATCTAATAGAAAACCTTGGAGGATCTAATAATGAACCCTGGTTGATCTATTAAAAAAACTTCCAGGTGTAATAAAAAACCTTTGATGATCTAATAGAAAACTTTTTGAAAATCGAATAAAAAATCTTACAAGATCTAATAAAAAAACTTGGAGGATCTAATAAAAAACCTTGGAGGATCTAATAAAAAACCTAGAAGGATCTAAAAGAAAAGGCAGGAGCAGTTAATAAAAAACATTAGACTATCTAATAAAAAACCTTGGATGATCTAATGAAAACAACTTTGGAGGATCTAATAAAAAACCTTGGAGTACCTAATAAAAATTGATCGAGGATCTAATAAAAAACATTGGATGATCTGATAAAAAACCTTGGATGATATAATAAAAAAACTTGGAGGATCTTATAAAAAAAGCTAGCAGGATCTAATAAAAAACCTTGGAGGATCTAATAAAAAACCTTGGAGGATATAATAAAAAAAATTTTCAGGATATAACAAAATAACTTGGAGACTATTAAGAAACCTTGGAGCATCTAATAAAAAAACTTATAGGATCTAATAAAAAACCTTGGAAGATCTAATAGAAAACCTTGGAGGATCTAATAATGAACCCTGGTTGATCTATTAAAAAAACTTCCAGGTGTAATAAAAAACCTTTGATGATCTAATAGAAAACTTTTTGAAAATCGAATAAAAAATCTTACAAGATCTAATAAAAAACCTTGGAAGATCTAATAGAAAACCTTGGAGGATCTAATAAAAAACCTAGAAGGATCTAATAAAAAAAGGCAGGAGCAGTTAATAAAAAACATTAGACTATCTAATAAAAAACCTTGGATGATCTAATGAAAACAACTTTGGAGGATCTAATAAAAAACCTTGGAGTACCTAATAAAAATTGATCGAGGATCTAATAAAAAACATTGGATGATCTGATAAAAAACCTTGGATGATATAATAAAAAAACTTGGAGGATCTTATAAAAAAAGCTAGCAGGATCTAATAAAAAACCTTGGAGGATCTAATAAAAAATCTTGGAGGATATAATAAAAAAAGTTTCAGGATCTAACAAAATAACTTGGAGACTATTAAGAAACCTTGGAGGATCTAATAAAAAAACTTCGAGGATCTAATAAAAAACCTTGAGAGATCTAATAAAAAACTTTGTAGGATCTAATAGAAAATGTTTGAGGATCTAAAAAAAAAAAAACCTTCGAAGATCTAAAAAATAAGCCAGGATAGGCTAATCATAAACATTGGGTTATTTAATAAAAAGCTTTGAAGTATCTAATAAAAGACCTTGAAAGATCTAATAAAAAAACTTTGTAGAATCTAATAAAAAACCTTGCAGGATTTAATAAAAAGCTTGGAGGGTGTAATAAAAAAGCTTGGAATTTGTAATACAAAACCTCGCATGATATAATAAAAAAGGCAGGAGCGGCTTATAAAAACCTTGGAGGATCTAATAAAAAATCTTGGAGGATATAATAAATACCTTGCAGGATCTAATAAAAAAAAACTTGCAGCATTTAATTAAAAAATCTTGGAGGATATAAAAAAAAAACCTTGGATGATAAAATAAAAAACGCATGTGCGGCTTATAAAAAACATTAGAGTATCTTTAATAAAAAACTTTGGTTGATCTATTAAAAAATCTCCTACGTGTAATAAAAAACCATGGAGGATCCAATAAAAAACCTTGGAGGATCTAATAGAAAACCTTGGAGGATCAAATAAAAAACCTTGGAGGATCTAATACAAAACTTTGTAGGATCTAATAAAAAATCACGGAGGATCTAATAAAAAAACTTTGGAGGGTCTCAAAAAACCTTGGAGGATCTAATAAAAAACCTTGGAGGAACTAATAAAAAAGGCAGGAGCGGATAATAAAAAAACTTTGTAGAATCTAATAAAAAAACTTCGAGGATCTAATAAAAAAACTTGGAGGATCTAATAAAAAACCTTGGAGGATATAATAAAATAACTTGGAGGATCTAATAACATACCTTGTAGAATCTAATAAAAAACCTTGAAGGTTCTAATAAAAAACCTTGGAGGATCTAAAAAAAACCTTGGAGGATCTAATAAAAAATCTTGGAAGATGTACTTAAAAACCTTGGAGGATCTAATAAAAAACCTTGGAGGATCTAGTAAAAAAACTTGGAGGATCTAATAAAAAACATTGGAGGATCTAATAAAAAAGGCAGGAGCGGATAATAAAAAACATTGGAGAATCTAATAAAAAAACTTCGAGGATCTAATAAAAAAACTTTGCAGGATCTAATAAAAAACATTGGAGGATCTAATAAAAAAACATGGAGGATCTAATGAAAAACCTTGAGGGATCTAATAAAAAAACCTAGAAGGATCTAATAAAAAAAAACTTGGAGGATCTAATAAAAAATCTTGGAAGATCTAATAAAAAATCTTGAAGGATCTAATAAAAAACCTTGGAGGATCTAATAAAAAAAACTTGGAGGATCTAAAAAAAACCTTGGAAGATCTAATAAAAAATTGTAAGATCTAATAAAAAAGGCAGGAGCGGCTAATAAAAAACCTTGGAGTACCTAATAAAAATTGATCGAGGATCTAATAAAAAAACTTGGAGGATCTAATAAAAAACCTTGGAAGATCTAATAAAATAACTTGGAAGATCTAATAAAAAATCTTGGAGGATCTAATAAAAAACCTTGGAAGATCTAATAGAAAACCTTGGAGGATCTAATAGAAAACCTTGGAGGATCTTATAAAAACCTTGGAAGATCTAATAGAAAACCTTGGAGGATCTAATAGAAAACCTTGGAGGATCTAATAAAAAAACTTGGAAGATCTAATAGAAAACCTTGGAGGATCTAATAAAAAACTTGGAAGATCTAATAGAAAATCTTGGAGGATCTAATAATGAACCTTGGTTGATCTATTAAAAAACCTTCCAGGTGTAATAAAAAACCATGGAGGATCCAATAAAAAAACCTTGGTGGAACCAATAAAAAAAAATTAGAGGATCTAATAAAAACCTTGCAGGATCTAATAAAAAAACTTTGGAGGGTCTCAAAAAAACCTTGGAGGATCTAACAGAAAATCGTGGAGGATCTAATAAAAACCCATGGAGGATCTAATAAAACACCTTGGAGGATCTAGTAAAAAAATTTGGAGGATATAATAAAAAATCTTGGAGGATCTAATAAAACATCATGCAGGATCTAATAAAAAACCTTGGAGGATCTAATAAAATAAATTGCAGGATCTAATAACATACCTTGTAGAATCTAATAAAATATCTTGAAGAATCAAATAAAAAAAGTTGGTGGATCTAAACAAAAGCCTTGGAGGATCTAATAAAAAATCTTGGAAGATGTACTTAAAAACCTTGGAGGATCTAATAAAAAACATTGGAGAATCTAATAAAAAAACTTGGAAGATCTAATAAAAAAACTTGGAGGATCTAATAAAAAACCTTGGAGGATCTAGCAAAAAACCTTGGAGGATCTAACAAAAAATCTTGGAGGATCTAATAAAAAACATTGGAGGATCTAATAAAAAAAGGCAGGATTGGTTAATAAACAATATTTTATAATCTAATAAAAAATGTTGGAGGATCTAATAAAAAACATTGCAGGATCAAATAAGCAACCTTGGAGGATCTAATAAATAACCTTGGTGAAAATAATAAAAAACATAAGAGGATCTAATAGAAAAACTTTGAGGACCTATTAAAAAATGGAGAATCTAATTAAAAACATTTTAAGATCTAATAAACAACCTTGGAGGATCTAATAATGAACCTTGGTTGATTTATTAAAAAAGCTTGGAGGGGTAATAAAAAAAACTTGGAGGATCTAATAAAAAACCTTGGAGGATCTAATAAAAAACCTTGGAGGATCAAATAAAATACCTTGTAGGATCTAATAACATACCTTGCAAGATCGAATAAAAAACCTTGAAGGTTCAAATAAAAAGCCTTTTAGAATCTAAATAAAAGTCTTGGATGATATAATAACAAATCTTGGAAGATCTAATAAAAAAAAATTGGAGGATCAATAAAAAACTTTGGAGCATCTAATAAAAAACCTTGGAGGATCTAATAAAAAACTTTGGTTGATCTATTAAAAAATTTTCTACGTGTAATAAAAAGCCTTGCAGGACCTAATAAAAAAACTTTTGTGGATCCAAAAAAAAAATGGATGATGTAATAAAAAACCATGGAAGATCTAATAAAAAAACCTTCGTGGATCCAATAAAAAAAATTGGAGGATCTAATAAAAACCTTGCAGGATCTAATAAAAAAACCTTGGAAGATCCAATAAAAAACCTTGGAGGATCTAATAGAAAACCATGGAGGATCAAATAAAAAACCATGGAGGATCTAATAAAAAACCTTGCAGGATCTAGTAAAAAACCTTAGAGGATCTAATAAAAACACTTTGGTAGGGTAATAAAAAACCTTGGAGGATCTAATAAAAAACCTTGGAGGAACTAATAAAAAAAGGCGGTATCGGATAATTAAAAACTTTCTAGAATCTATTAAAAAACTCCAAGGATCTAAAAAAAGACTTGGAGGATCTAATAAAAAACCTTGGAGGATATAATAAAATACCTTGCAGGTTCTAGTAACATACCTTGGAGGATCTAATAAAAAAACCTTGAAGATTCTAATAAAAAACCTTGGAGGATCTAAATAAAAGCCTTGGAGGATCTAATTAAAAAATCCTGGAAGATGTAATAAAAAAACCTTGGAGGATCTAATAAAAAAACCTTGGAGGATTTAGTAAAAAAACTTTGGAGGATCTAATAAAAAACATTGGAGGATCTAATAAAAAAGGCAGCATCGGATAATTAAAAACATTGTAGAATCTATTAAAAAAACTTCGAGGATCTAAAAAAAAACTTTGCAGGATCTAATAAAAAACAATGAAGGATCTAATAAAAAACGGAGGTTCTAATGAAAAACCTAGGGGGATCTAATAAAAAACTAAGGAGCTGTTAATAAAAAAACTTAGAGGATCTAATAACAAATTCTGGAACATCTAATAAAAAAATCTTGGAGAATCTAATAAAAAACCTTGTTGGATCTAATTAAAAAAAGGTGGAGGATCCAAAAAAATCCGTGGAAGATCATATTAATAAAAAAGAAAGGCACGGCTAACCATAAACCTTGGAGTACATAATAAAAATGTTTGAGGATGTAATAAAATACTTTGGAGACTCTATTAAAAAACCTTGGAAGATCTAATAAAATAACTTGAGGATCTAATAAAAAAATGTTGGAGGATCTAATAAAAAACCTTGGACGATTTAATAGAGAACATTGTAGGATCTAATAGAAAACCTTAGAGGATCTTATAAAAAAACCTTGGAAGATCTAATAGAAAACCTTGGAGGATCTAATAGAACACCTTGGAGGATCTAATAAAAAACTTTGGAATATCTAATAGAAAACCTTGGAGGATCTAATAAAAAACTTTGGAATATCTAATAGATCTAATAATGAACCTTGGTTGATCTATTATAAAACCTTCCAGGTGTAATAAAAAACCTTGGAGGATCTCATTAAAAAACCTTGGTGGATTCAATAAAAAAAATTGGATGATGTAATAAAAAACCTTGCATTATCTAATAAAAAAGCAAGAAGTGGCTAATAAAAAACCTTTGAAGATCTAATAAAAATTTTTAAAAAAACCTTGGAGGATCTAATAAAAAACCTTGGAGTATCTAATAAAAATTGTTCGAGAATCTAATAAAAAACATTGGATGATCTGATAAAAAACCTTGGAGGATCTAATAAAAACACATATCAGGATCAATAAAAGAAACCGTGGAGGATCTAATAAAAAACTTTGGAGGATCTGATAAAAAACCTTGGAGTATGTAATAAAAATTGTTCGAAAATCTAATAAAAAACATTGGATGATCTAATAAAAAACCTGGGAGAATCTAATAAAAAAACCTTGGTGGAACTTATAAAAAACCTTGGAGGATCTAATAAAAAGCCTTGGAGGATCTTATAAAAAAACATTGGAGGTTATAATTAAAAAAAATTGCAGTATCTAATAAAACAACTAGGAGGATCTAATAAAAAACCTTGGAGGATCTAATAAAAAAACTTGCAGAATCCAATAAAAAACCTTGGAGGATCTAATAAAAAACCTTCGAGGATCTAATAAAAAACCTTGGAGGATCTAATAAGAAACCTTGGAGGATCTAATAAAAAACATTGGAAGATCTAATAAAAAATCTTGGAGCCTCTAATGAAAAATACAGGAGCAGCTAATAAAAAACCTTGGAGGATCTAATAAAAGACCAGGACTGGCTAATAAAAAAACCTTCAAATATCTAATAACAAACCCTGGGAGATCTAATAAAAAAACTTTGGAGGATCTAATAAAAAACATTGGAGGATCTAATAAAACACTTTGGAGTATCTAATAAAAAAAGTTAGAGAATCTAATAAAATACCTTGGAGACTATTAAACAACCCTGGAGGATCTAATAAAAAAACTTGGAGGAGCTAATAAAAACGTTGGAGGATCTAATAAAAAACCTAGGAGGTGTAATAAAAAACCATGGAGGATCTAACAGAAAACATTAGAGGATCTAATAAAAAACATTGGAAGATCTAATAAAAAAAACTTGGATTATCTAATAAAATTCCTTGTAGGATCTAATAAAAAAAACTTTTAAGATCTAATAGAAAACCTTGGAGGATCTAATAATAAACCTTGGTTGATTTATTAAAAAACCTTGAAGGGATAATAAAAAACCTTTGAGGATCTAATAAAAAAGTTTGGAGGATGTAATAAAATATCTTGCAAGATCTAATAAAAAACCCTGAAGGATCTAATAAAAAACCCTGAAGGATCTAATAAAAAAACCTTGAAGTTCCCCCTGGGAACAACTGTGTTAAGAGCACACTTATCTTAACATAGTGTTTGTGAGACAGGGAACATAGATCTGTTTGCTTAATAACTCTGACCTACTTCTGTAGCCCAGAAACTTGTAGCAATCAACACTAATTGTAATTGTTATTTTTGTAAAATGTAATGTCGGGTTGGTGGACGGATGGGGACATGGAGATCTCTGGCGGGGATGAGGGAAGTCTGGTGTGAAACTGATGAATCCAGGACGTGACAAGCCTATGGGTCTTTACAACAATGGCTGTCGGAGTGATGTAAACAAAACAGGGCCAGCAGACTATAGGTGGCGGGGAATGGATATCATTGAAGCACTCATCAGATTCCTCATCTCAAAGTCAGAGTGTCTTTGTGGAACTGTCTCCAAACCATCTGACATGGAGAAGGGACTTACATACAGCCACCAGAGGCTGGAAAACAAAGTTTTGGCCAGGCAAGCCACACTGTCTTCATGGCAGTCCGAGCAAGACCACAGTCTGCCCTAGCAAGGAAAGGTGCTGAAGTCGGAGTTACCCAGCCAAAAGGCGCATCGCAAAAATCAGGGTAACATGCATTATCGCTAATGAAATGTCTCTATCTGCAGTATTCAAACATGGTGCTCGCCCTGTGAAGACTAACCAGGCAGGTGCAGTGCCGGGCCCCCTGCCTCGAAAGGGTCCACCCAATGCTACTGGAGGTCTTCTCAGTTCATCTTGTGGAGTCAGGAGACATGAAAGTAGAGCTACTGGCCAAAAAATACAATGGAAGAAAACAGCCAAAAAGCAAGAACTTAAAATAATGCAGTGGAATGCTGAGGGTGTCAGCAGTGTTAGAGATGGCTATAGCAAAAAGGTGGAACTAGAGAACATACTTTTTGCAGAGCAGGTAAGTATATGCTGCATACAGGAGACACACCTAACCAAAGATGCCGCCTTTAAAATCAGAGGCTACCAGTGTTTTAGATCAGACCGACAGGACAGAAGAAAAGGAGGAGTACTCACACTTGTTAAGAATAACATCAGTGCATGTCAGGTGGGAGTGTTCATGGAAGGAGCCGAATATCAGATGATCCATCTAAAAATTAGTAACACAGATTTCCACCTCCTTAACTATTACTGTCCTAATGACTGCCCACTTGCTTTAGAAACAATCCCACATAAAGAGAGACTGATGGTCTGTGGTGATTTTAACAGCCATTCCCAGAGCTGGGGCTATGACCACATAGACAAGAGAGGAGAGGAAGTTGATAGCTGGCAGGATGATAATGGACTTCTCCTGATCAACCAGCCAATGGATCCCCCAACATTTTACTCAAGGGCTTGGCATACAACCTCAACACCAGATCTGGCATTCCACTCTCCAGATCTGAAGTGGAACATTACACGTGAAGTTGGAAAACAACTTGGAGGTAGCGACCATCGACCAGTCTTCCTGACAATAGAAAATGAACTCCTTAACACCAGTAGCCCTCTCCCCAGATGGAACTATAAAAAAGCAAACTGGACAATGTACAGACATCGTACAGGTATCCTGGTGGGACAGCTGTAATAGAAGGTAAGGATATTAACAGCATAGTGAAGGAATTCAATGCTTGTATCCTTCAGGCCGCTCGTGAAACCATTCCCAGAGGAGCTTGCAGGGACTATAAACCATACTGGTCTAGTGAGCTGGGAAAACTCCATGATGATGTGGAAGCAGCTCGAAAGCAAGCAGAAAATAGACCATACCAAGAACACCACAATAATTACCAACATTCTAAGGCCAAATTTCAGAGAGCCAAGCTGCAAGCCATACGGGAAAGTTGGAGAGAGAAAACAGAGTCCCTAAACTTTGAAAAGGATGGAAGGAAACTGTGGAAACTAATCAAACAGTTAAATGATGAGAGTACTGGAAGAAGTACAAAGATTACACTAATAGAGGATGGGAAAACTCTTACAGGTAAGCAGGTAGCAGATCACTTTGCTCGCATGTTTGCACAGGACTGTAACATTGATATCTATCCAGAAAAAGAGCGTGCAGTGCGCATTGACCCACAGAAAGAAGAGGAACAAGTCAGAAAAGTGGAGGTCATGGATGCACCAATCACACGCAGTGAGTTAGACCTAGCAGTCAGTAAACTGAAATCAAGGAAATCACCAGGACCAGATGGAGTGTCCAATGAAATGATCAAGAACCTGGGAATGGCAGCAATGGGAAAGCTGTTGGATATTATCAATATGTGCTGGAGCACAGGTAAGTTATCTGGAAGGAAGCAAGCATGGTACCATTGCTAAAGCCAGGGAAAAACAGTGATACTGCCTCCAGCTACAGGCCAATCAGTCTCACTAGCTGCCTATGCAAAACGATGGAACGCATCATTGACCTGAGGCTAAAATGGTACCTAGAAAGTGAAAACCTTCTCGTTCCACAACAAGCAGGATTTAGGCAGTACTACAGCACAGAAGATCAAGTGACCTATCTCTCTCAAGAGATTGAGGATGCATTCCAAGAGAAAAATCTTGTACTACCAGCGTGGATAGACCTAAAGAAAACCTTTGATAAAGTATGGAAAAAAGGTCTGCTGTGGAAACTAAGAAACTGCAATGTGAATGGAAGACTATACAACTGGATAAAGTCCTATTTACACAATAGAAGAGCTAGAGTAGTAATGGATGGACACAAAAGCCAGAAAGTACTTCTGCGACACGGTGTACCACAAGGAGGAGTCCTTTCACCTACACTATTCCTGGTATTCATTAATGACCTGGTCAAGGAACTTCCCTATGGAATCAAAGCGGCACTGTATGCAGATGATCTGGTCATGTAGTGTACAGATGAATATGCGACAGTTGCTACACAGAGACTCCAAAGAGCAGCAGACATCTTGACATCATGGACAAACAAATGGTGTGTAAATATCAACACAGAGAAATCAAGTACCACTCTGTTCATTCTCTCATCTAAACAGAAAGCAGGTAAGATCTTTGTAAATGAAATATCCTTAATGATGGACAACCAACCCACTTACTTAGGAGTGACTCTTAACTCAAAACTGACTTGGAAGCAACACATCAACAGTGCAGAAGCAAAAGCCAGAACAAAACTAGCCATATTAAAAAAATTAAGTGGAACCACATGGGGAGCTAGTGAAAGAATCCTCAAGAATGTATATCAGCAAAGTATTCTACCACATTTAGAATATGGCTCAACATCTTGGTGCACAGCATCAAACACTACGCTGCATAATCTAGACAAGGTTCAAAATCAGTCACTACAGATTATCACAGGTGCCATGAGGTCCACACCAATAGTAGAAATGCAGAAAATAGTTGGTGTTCAAGCGCTAAAGGAACGTAGAGACACAAAGGTCATGACCATGGGAGAGAAATTCCTTAGCTCTGTAAGCCATCCCCTGAAGGAGAGATTCAGTAACTTGGCATTAGGACGGCTTAAAAGAAGCAGCTTCATTCACCAGGCCAATGCGTAAGCTGATACCTGACCTTCCAACTGTAGTCGCTCCATTATCATCTGTACCAGAGCATACACCATGGAAAGAAGCAGATTATACACAAATAACTATTCAGACTGAAGTGAAAGGTGTGCAGAATGGTGAGATGCAAAGCAGCCTTGTAAGATCAACAGCCACACTTAGTGTGCTAGATGACAAATATCCATGTGACACCTGTATACGAGTGTATACAGATGGATCTGCACACAATGCCATAAAGAATGGAGGGGCAGGAGCACATATTGAATATACAAACAACACCACTGACAAGATTTCCATACCCACTGGAAAATACTGCAACAATTTTGATGTGTACATAATGCCACAGTGTTGTAGCATAGTTTTCAAGATATTTTTTCTTAATCAGAAGTAGACAGTTTGTTGTTACTGAGGTGGATTATGAAGTGCAAATGGGAGATGCTGTTCACCACAGTGACCACTTGGCAACCTTCCACATTATCTAGGTGCCTCTTCTTTTGTCTCCCAGGAACCTTGAGCTGGTGTTCTTTTGCAGCCAGTGTTGTGAAGATATTGAGGCACATCAAGCTGGTAAATTGGGAGTTGATTTCGATAGCTAATTATTTTTTTGTCAGTTCCTGGAGTGGAACTAAAAAGGGAGGGTGTTGAATAGTTCTTTAGCAGGGTCCATCACCATGAGGAGTATGGCTATCCCTGCCATGTTAGACATGCTAAATCTGTTAGTGATGGTAGCAACAGAGAGGTGGGACAGGGTCTTGGTCAGCTATGGTTCATGAGTCCAGATGTTGGTATGTCAGCTATGGTTCGCCAGTCCTAATGTTAATATGTCAGCTATTGTTTACCATTCATGTTAGTATGTCAGCAATGATTCACCAGTCCTGATGTTAGTATGTCATCTATTGTTTACCAGTCATGTTAGTATGTCATCAATGAGTCACCGGTCTTAATGCTAGTATGTCAGCTATGGTTCACTAGTCTTGAAGTCAGTATGTCAGCTATGGGTCCTGATGTTAGTATGTCAGCTATGGTTCACCAGTCTTGATGTTAGTATGTCAGCTATGGTTCACCAGTCTTGATGTTAGTATGTCAGCTATGGTTCACCAGTCTTGATGTTAGTATGTCAGCTATTGTTCACTAGTCTTGATGTTAGTATGTCAGCTATGAGTCACCAGGCTTGATGTTAGTATGTCAGCTATGAGTCACCAGTCTTGATGTTAGTATTTCAGCTATGGTTCACCAGTCTTGATATTAGTATTTCAGCTATGGTTCACCAGTCTTGATGTTAATATTTCAGCTATTGTTCACCAGTCTTGATTTTAGTATTTCAGCTATGAGTCACCAGTCTTGATGTTAGTTTGTCAGCTATGTTTTGCCAGTCCTGATGTTAGTATGTCAGCTATGAGTCACCAGTCTTGATGTTAGTATATCAGGTATGGTTCACCAGTCCTGATGTTAGCATATCAGCTATTAGTCACTGACTACCAAATGGGACAGCATCTTCATTCCTTATTACCTCCCTTTATTACCATTTTTTAGATTGGAGATGGTAAGAGAGCAGCTTGGCAAGGCAGACCACAGTGGCCTCAGAGATCTCTGTCACTACTGTTGAGATGTGGTATCAGTGGCATTGACTGATGCTGGTTTGGATAGCAGATGTGGTGGGCAGGTAATTCAAGGTTGTTAGTGGTTTTGTTATGTCAATTTTCTGTTCATTAGATTCATGTACTACTACTACTAATACTACCACTACTACTACTACTACTACTACTACTACTACTACTACTAAGTACTACTACTAACTAATATTACTACTATTACTAACTACCACTACTACTACCTAATACTACTATTGCTACTACTACTACTACTACTACTACTACTACTTACTAATAATACTACTAATACTACTACTACTACTACTGCTACTACTACTACTACTAATACTACTACTAACTAATATTACTACTATTACTAACTACTACTACTACTACCTAATACTACTATTCAGACTGAAGTGAAAGGTGTGCAGAATGGTGAGATGCAAAGCAGCCTTGTAAGATCAACAGCCACACTTAGTGTGCTAGATGACAAATATCCATGTGACACCTGTATACGAGTGTATACAGATGGATCTGCACACAATGCCATAAAGAATGGAGGGGCAGGAGCACATATTGAATATACAAACAACACCACTGACAAGATTTCCATACCCACTGGAAAATACTGCAACAATTTTGATGTGTACATAATGCCACAGTGTTGTAGCATAGTTTTCAAGATATTTTTCTTAATCAGAAGTAGACAGTTTGTTGTTACTGAGGTGGATTATGAAGTGCAAATGGGAGATGCTGTTCACCACAGTGACCACTTGGCAACCTTCCACATTATCTAGGTGCCTCTTCTTTTGTCTCCCAGGAACCTTGAGCTGGTGTTCTTTTGCAGCCAGTGTTGTGAAGATATTGAGGCACATCAAGCTGGTAAATTGGGAGTTGATTTCGATAGCTAATTATTTTTTTGTCAGTTCCTGGAGTGGAACTAAAAAGGGAGGGTGTTGAATAGTTCTTTAGCAGGGTCCATCACCATGAGGAGTATGGCTATCCCTGCCATGTTAGACATGCTAAATCTGTTAGTGATGGTAGCAACAGAGAGGTGGGACAGGGTCTTGGTCAGCTATGGTTCATGAGTCCAGATGTTGGTATGTCAGCTATGGTTCGCCAGTCCTAATGTTATATGTCAGCTATTGTTTACCATTCATGTTAGTATGTCAGCAATGATTCACCAGTCCTGATGTTAGTATGTCATCTATTGTTTACCAGTCATGCTAGTATGTCATCAATGAGTCACCGGTCTTAATGCTAGTATGTCAGCTATGGTTCACTAGTCTTGAAGTCAGTATGTCAGCTATGGGTCCTGATGTTAGTATGTCAGCTATGGTTCACCAGTCTTGATGTTAGTATGTCAGCTATGGTTCACCAGTCTTGATGTTAGTATGTCAGCTATGGTTCACCAGTCTTGATTTTAGTATTTCAGCTATGGTTCACTAGTCTTGATGTTAGTATGTCAGCTATGAGTCACCAGGCTTGATGTTAGTATGTCAGCTATGAGTCACCAGTCTTGATGTTAGTATTTCAGCTATGGTTCACCAGTCTTGATATTAGTATTTCAGCTATGGTTCACCAGTCTTGATGTTAATATTTCAGCTATTGTTCACCAGTCTTGATTTTAGTATTTCAGCTATGAGTCACCAGTCTTGATGTTAGTTTATCAGCTATGTTTTGCCAGTCCTGATGTTAGTATGTCAGCTATGAGTCACCAGTCTTGATGTTAGTATATCAGGTATGGTTCACCAGTCCTGATGTTAGCATATCAGCTATTAGTCACTGACTACCAAATGGGACAGCATCTTCATTCCTTATTACCTCCCTTTATTACCATTTTTTAGATTGGAGATGGTAAGAGAGCAGCTTGGCAAGGCAGACCACAGTGGCCTCAGAGATCTCTGTCACTACTGTTGAGATGTGGTATCAGTGGCATTGACTGATGCTGGTTTGGATAGCAGATGTGGTGGGCAGGTAATTCAAGGTTGTTAGTGGTTTTGTTATGTCAATTTTCTGTTCATTAGATTCATGTACTACTACTACTAATACTACCACTACTACTACTACTACTACTACTACTACTACTACTACTAAGTACTACTACTAACTAATATTACTACTATTACTAACTACCACTACTACTACCTAATACTACTATTGCTACTACTACTACTAACTACTACTACTACTACTTACTAATAATACTACTAATACTACTACTACTACTACTGCTACTACTACTACTACTAAATACTACTACTAACTAATATTACTACTATTACTAACTACTACTACTACTACCTAATACTACTATTGCTACTACTACTACTAACTACTACTACTACTACTACTTACTAATAATACTACTAATACTACTACTACTACTAACTAATACTACTACTACTACTGACTAATACTACTACTACTACTAAATAATACTACTACAGCTATTAATACTACTAATACTAAAACTAACTAATACTACTACTACTACTACTAACTAATACTACTACTACTATTACTACTACTACTAACTAATACTACTGCTACTGTTACTACGACTACTATTAACTACTACTACTACTACTACTAACTACTTCTACTACTAACTAATACTACTACTACTACTACTAACTGCTACTACTTCTACTAACTACTACTATTACTACTACTACTAACTAATACTACTATTAACTACTACTACTACTACTAACTAATGCTGCTACTACTACTACTACTACTACTACTACTAACTAATACTACTACTACTGCTACTGTTACTACTACTACTTTTAACTACTACTACTACTACTACTAAATACTTCTACTACTAACTAATACTACTACTACTACTACTACTACTACTTCCTACTACTACTAATACTACTGTTACTGCTACTATTACTACTACTACTTTTACTGCTACTACTACTATTAATACTACTACTACTACTTGTACTCATCAACATTATCATCATGTGCTGTGCCGACTGGTATTGGCTATTATCCTTCTCCAGAGTACCCGATCCTTCATGCAGGCCATCAGTTCAGTTGGTGATCTCCTCTCACACCATCCCGTCAGACTGTGCAGTATCATTTCTTTTGGTCTTCCTCTTGATCTTCTTCCTTCTATTTTTCTTGTTGTAATAATATTTTCAGTGCCCCCTCTTCTCATTGCATGTCCTGTGAAAGTACATTGTCTCTCTCTTATCTTTTTGACAAGGTTTTTTTGTGTCTCCAGCTCTTCTCATACATTCTTCATGAGTTATTTTTGCTGTCCAGGGGATTCGCAACATTCTTCTAATAAACCACATTTCTGCTGCTTCCAATGATTTTTGTGCAGACTTGCATATTGTCCATGATTCACTTCCATATAACAAGATAGGTTCAATATAGCATTTTAGGACTCGTTTTCTAACATTCATTGATAAAGATGTGTTAGCTAATATGTTTCTCACTCTCTGAAATGCAGTCTTTGCTTGGCCTATTATACTTGTACTACTACTTCTCAATCAGCATTTGTACACAGCTTACAGGTCTAGTCTGATGAAGGAGCCAAGCCTAGGATTTGTTGCTAGCTTGAGTGCTATAAAATATGTGAGGCACATTCAACAGATTATCAGTTCAAGATATATTTATCAGTGTCATAGTTTTTAAAATTGTATTTGTTATATTGAATTTGGTCATTCTGAATTATTTATTTGCAAATGATCATTTTTGTCAAAATGAAGATGCAACACATCCAGAATAGATTATTTTTATGGCCTACTAACATACACCGATGGTCAGCTAATGTGCATTTAGGGAGCAACTAGCATAGACAGAAGTACAGCTGACATACATTCAAGATACAGTATATGGTAGTTTTTCAAGTTGAAAGTTGATGGTTTAAATATGGCTGGAGGCACACCAGTCACCCAGGCTGTAGAAATGTGTACCTGGCTTGATCTAGAGGCAGGGAAGAAAGGTGTTATGCTGACCACATCACCCTGACAGGTCAAGAAAAATATGGGCACTAACATCATGTCTCCATGGCACAACAGGATTACTTTACTTTTTTTACAGCATATGTCAAGGACCAGTTACAGTACGTATGAAATAGATGTGACTTTAATAGCCTAGGAGATGCCTGACTAACATAGAGGAACTTGCTTCATCATTATGTGACTACAGTAGCCTAGAAGATGGTTGACCAACATAGAAGTACTTGCTTCATCGTTATGTGACTACAGTGGCATAAGAGATGCCTGGCTAACATAGAAGTACTTCCTTCATCATTATGTGACTTCATTAGCCTAGGACAGTGGTTCCCAATTGGTGGTATACAGACCAGGAGTCCATGACAAAATCTCAATGGTTTTTTTTTTCCACAGTGGAATGTTTAACATCTGATGTTTCGGCAAATCCTGCATGGATGAAGGAACATTTTTATCATTTAAAAATATAATTATATTATTGTCAGTTTGAAAATTCACCAAGTCTGTACTGCGTATTTTTTTTAGCATAGTGTAGTGTTTATTCATTAAAGGTTACCCACATTTTCTTTAAAAAACAAATTCTTTTGCATTGAAATGACATAGCTACCACAAAGATATGAAACTTTTCCAAAGTATTGGCGTCCGTGGCCTGAATTTTGATCACACTAGACTTTATTGTATTTGTTTGTCTTGTTTTACAAAGAGAACTGTGAGTCAGCATAAAACTGGTGTCATCAGTTGCTGAATGCTGAAAGGAGATCAGAGATTTGTCTGGAGTTCAGTGATGATGATGATAATGATGATGACGATGATAATAATGATGATGATAATGATGATAACTAAATAGGTAATTTTTTTTCTTCTTATCATCCACAAACAGCTGTCTCATTGGCCATCCGTCACAGTGGCTACAGTGGTGGTGTCATCCGACTTGCTACCATAATCAAAGATGGGATTTAAGTATTTATCCTTACCAGAGATTAGATTTCAAAGTTCTGTGAAGACAGGAATTATTCTTCTTATATTCATGTTTCTGTGTTTATATTCAGAATTCATAATTGCTGCACTGCCTGTGCCAGTGAATATCACACAAAATGTTCATCGATGGTCCTTCACATCAGTCCTTGATGATGAGCCACCCAGTGAGAGCACCATTTCAGAAACTACAACAGTTCAAATGTGAAAATAGTCAGCGTTGCTCATGGTGTGAACTTCATAGCTAAGGCGCCAAGCCAAATCAGGACACACAAAGTCCATCGCAGTTTACCATTGGCCAAATAGACATAAGTAAGAACCATCAATACTGTCCATACGAAGTTCACAGCTCACAGTGGTGCCATAGCTCTAAACTTAGTAACTTGACACACAGAACCAACCTTCTTCTTGAAAGCAGTGACAACACTGTTGCTTATTTGACACATTTGTGTTTCTATTCGCACCACACTCAGTTGAACAGCAGAGACACCGCAGGATATAAGCACTTTCAACAGGCAGTGCAGAAATACAGCTCTGTATCAGATATCATAAAAATATTATCAAATATGCATAGAGGGAACAGCTGCTGAAGAAGTAAACCTATTTGCATATCTCGGCAGCTACATAGACCAGTATGGTGACACCAGAAAGGAAATTAAAATTCAAATTGCAAAAGCATCATTGACCTTCAAGATTCTTGAGAACATATGCCATTCAAAAATTTATTTTCACAAAAACCAGGTTAAGATTATTCAATTCAAATGTAATATCCACCCTCATTTATGCATGTGAAAGCTGGAAAACAGCTAAAGAAATAGACAAGAAATTAGACTCTTTTGAAGAGAAATGCTTAAGGAAAATAGTCGGTATACAGTGGAACGAATTCAAGAACAACGCAGAGATAAGACGGATAAGCAAACAAGAACCTGTCTCATGGGTGATCAGAAAAAGAAAATGAACATATGTTGGTCACATGATGAGAAGAAACAATCAGGGAATCCCAAAACAAGCTATCAAGTGGAACACAACAGAAAAAAAAAAAGAGGTCGACTACGTGAAACTCTAAAGAGGACATAAAAACAGCATTGTGTAGGTTAAAGTTCACTGTTGGTGAAAGTTAAGAAGTGAGTAGACTGCCAGATAACACCTGTGACACACAAACACTCTTTGTTATCATTCATTATGACTGTCATGTTTTAACAATAAATGATGTGATACTATTTTTAGCATTTACAACAATTTAAACAGCTATCACATCATAATGTTAATATCAGCCTGGATGAAAGCTTTGATAAATTGACAGATACCATAGGACCATTTTGTGTATATTTTGTTTTGTTTTTTTTATGGGTGACATAAACATATGATTATTGTACGAATTATTTATACACAAATATAACCACCTTGATTCATGTTACATTCTTTACACATAACTCATAGCCATAACTTATAATTTTTGCATAAATTTATCAAGAATATATATGTGGGTGTCTGAGCGGCGAAGTGTTTAGTGCACTGGCCTCTCATGGCGAAGTTCATAAGTTCGAATGCGGCCAGAGGCACCCCAGTCACCCAGCTGTAGAAATAGGTACCCGACTTCTTCCGGAGTTGGGAAAGGAAAGGCAGCCGGGCGTGATACTGACAATATCCCCCTATAGTGTGCTGACAGGTCAAGGAAAATATGAGCACTAACACCATATCCCTATGTGTCTCTATGGCATGACAGGATTACCTTTACCTTTATATTATTATAATTTGGATCATAAATGTTAATCATTACTTTTTTGGATCATAATTATTAATAATCAGCATTTGAGACTATATCACATTTTTTCATGATAAATGTAACAATTGTTTAATAGAAATTTATATTTGAAAACAGAATCAATGTATTTTTCCCTTTGTGTTTGTAACAAATGTTATGAAAGACATTTAATTGTGTGAATACACTACAAGTTATTATAATTCTTCACATCTTTTTCTTCATTTCATTGTAAGTGTTGAAATAATATTTATGTGAGTCAGTTGTCAGTCGGTTACCGTTACTGATTTAGGGTGACTCTCAAAAAAGAACTGCTGATCTTGGTCAAGGAGAAATGTCTGCTCATTTTTCTACCAGTATATAATATTCTACCACATCCCGACATTCTTGATCAGAAATTACTTTTCCTAGTTAGATTTTTACAACACGTCTCTTCCTGGATGATAGCTTCCTAATGGATTATATGTATTAATTAAATTAAATGTGTTAATGTGTTAAACAATTCACTCATTCATTTGCATGTCCCCTGCAGAACTTTGCCTCCCAAACAGCACTCCTGTAGGCCTCTCGGTTGTGAGCAAGATGGCCTGCTGCTGCGGCATCCATTTACAGATCGTCAATGATGTCTTGCAGCCATCTTCGTTTTGGTCTTCCTCTCTTTCTTTTTCCCATTATGTATCCTTCCAAGATTGTCTTCTCTAAATTATCATGACGTGTAATGTGTCCAAAATAGTTAAGTTTTCTCTCTTTAATCCTCTTTACTAGCCAGCCTTCTTGAATATTAAGCTCTTGTAGTATAGATATATTTGTTCTTTTTTGTGTCCACGATATTTGGAGAACTCTTCTGTAGCATTTACATTCAAAGGCATTTATGTGTTTCTCAGCTGTTTTGTTAAGTGTCCAGGTCTCACAGGCATATGTTGCGATGGAAGAGATGCATGCCCTTAAAAATCTTATTTATTTGTTAAACAATGCCACGTGTAAATTTTTCATCTAATTTTCATGTTTTTATCTGTTGTATTGTTTTTGTATGTGATCCTTGTAAAAGGCTTTTGTCGAAATATTGGTTTGTTATATGTTGTTCATTTGTATGTGTTCATCTTGCTTTCTGCCATTCTTGTTTCTGCCAGCTTTCCTCACTCTTTCTACAGTGCATTTGGAAAATAACTGTGCACTAACCCAGTATCGATTCTGGTATCGTAGTGTTATCTTAATGACTGCGGCAGGTAGATGTGGCTAGATACTGCAGACATTAAGATATTGCTATAAACATTTATGTTTATACTTTAGGAATCTTTGGCACCAGACTATGAAATTCCACACTGCTTCAAAAACAAAAATGAGGTGAGAAGTAAAAGTACAGAGTCTAAACCTGGAGGAATGGAGAAATTTGAAACCTATATTATTTGGATTCTGGGAGTGGCCAGGTTTAATGATGATTTCATTGTTCAGAAACTTTGAAGGAATCATGAAGAAATAGCCTTTGTAATAGAAAAAATTTGACTTTTGTATCATTTTATGTCATGTTTCAGTGATCATCTTGTCCATCTTGTGTGGTCCTTGGTGTTGGCAGTCAACTGAAGTGCTCCCTTTTGTGGTGCCTTTTGTGTGAGTCAGCAGTTTGAGATTTTTGTTTTTTCCATTGGTCTTTCTCTACTTCTTTTTCTCCTGAGGCTTTTGATGTAGACTAAATTCTCTAACTCCTGTCTTCTCATGACTTGTCCAGTGATTACCAAGTTCTCTAACTTCTGTCTTCTCATGATATGTCCAGTGATTACCAAGTTGTCTAACTTTCCTCATCATCCAAACCAATTATAAAACAAACAAGTAAGTAAACCAAGAAAAAAATAGACAAATGAAGCCTCCACTAACCCTAAGCGAAAACGTCAGTTCCTGTAACTGAATATATCCAGATTTATTTGGCTGATTTGCTTCCTGGATTTCTATTCTTTGTCTGCTTTTAGTCTGTATTAAATAATCTATTCATTTCTGTAGTATGAGTTTGAAAAAGAATGATTCTAAGTTGTTATAAAAATTTCATAACAGCTCTGAAAATACGTTGCATCTTTTAAGGTAAAGGTAAAATTCCGTTTCCATGCCATTAAAGCATATTGAGGAATAGGGTGTTAAGCCCGTATTTTCCATGGCCTTCGGCACATAAAAGTGTGATGTGGTCAGTATCACGCCTGGCCGCTTTATCTTCCCAGATTTCTCTGGTACCAATTTTTAGAGGCTGGGTCAACCCCGGGGCCTTTTTGGTGTGCGTGTGTGTGTACCAGAAAAAAAGTCCCACTGCTATCTAGACAAAAAGAACAAAAAGTTCCTTTTATCAAAACAATCTAACAGCAACTGACCATTCTGACCTTGGGTCAGCCCAGCACGGTTTTTCGTAACCTCCCGTCAAAACATCCAAGCATGCAAACTCAAATAACTTAAGACAAAAATAAACTCGCAGCTTGGCCTTTACATCGAACCGAAACACGCACGAGCAAAAACTCATACTAAAACCTATACCTTTCTCTTCCCTGTCTTAGCTTAACTCTTCTTTGTCCTTAAGACTCCCCAACCCCCAGTACTACAGAATAACATAACTTCTGCCTTCTGTATGTTCAGTGATTACCAAGCTCTCCAACTTCTGTCTTTTCAGTTTAAAAAAATACAAAGAAGAAGGAATGGCTACAAAGGCAATGATATGATCACGTAGAAGTGTAAAACAAACAGTAACAAACTAATATTTTGGGTGTTGGGAAGGTCCAGTTGACGGTGGGTGGAGGTGGAGGTGGGGCGGGAAAGAGAGGCACCGGTAACATCAGAACCATGTGAGCAAAATCATTGTTTTGTGGTTTTATTGTTTGAAAGGAAATGGACGGCGGCCGGAAAAGATATGAGAGTCACTGATCTATTTGAAAGTGAGTAGCTCCAGTAAGCCTAGCACAAGAGAATCAGGCACCTATTTGATAGTGAATGATCTTCATTAAACTGCGTTGAATAACAAGGCATTTCAATATCGCTATGATAATCCTGCGCTAATAGTGGCGCCACAGTGTGAGATAGATTTTTTTTTTTTTAAGGGAGGGGACGGGGTAAAGCGAAGAAATGAAATGAAAAGAATGGAAGAAAAGTCTAGTGCCAACTTCGATTTTCATCGTCGTCGTCATGATAATTATCATAAATATGTTGTGTGTTGCAAACACTGTCGAAAAATATTTAAAAGATTACTGCGATTAGTTGAATTTGTTTTTGCAGCTTTTAGAAATATGTCTCTAGATTTAAAAATGTGTAAGTATCTAGACTTTAAAATAAACATCATTTTTAAACATTCCAGCGTCTTACGTTGTTAGGAGCGTGAGACCACACATTACAAGTGAAATATAAGAAGTAAAAAAGACACACGCAACGAGAGACCTTTCACGTTAACATAAACTTTCGACTGAGTGTGAAATTAAACCAGGCAAGTGCGCTAACCGCTACTTCACCGCAGCACGCGTAATATTAATACTAAGGATACAGTTGTTACTTATAAATTCAGACATTTTGAAACCACCATTTTAAAAAACAAGTATTTCAATGTTTATTGTTCTGATTTATATATTTTCAAATACATGCAGTGCACCATCTATACTAGAAGCTTAAAATTTGCTCGACAGTCTTATGAGTCTGCGACAAAGAGCAGATTAACAGACTCCAACTGTTGTTGGAATTTTATATGAATATTTTTTGAGACAGTCGTTGGGGGAATGGTGAGTGGGGCGTGAAGAGAAATGACATTCTGTGAAAAGGGTACATGATGCAAAAAAATTGAGAATATATATATATATATCCAGGGTTACTTCACGTGGAATTTTGAATAGATATAACAGAAATTGAAAGCAGTAAAGACGTGTTATGGTGAAGGAGACTGCCTAGGGATGCCCAGAAAAGTACACGTTTTCGAAGGATAAAACTGAACCTTACGAAAAAGGCCATTTTCTTTGGACATTTCGTGAGAAGACGTTGGAGTTTCAGACGATCACCGAAAAACCATGCTTAAAAAAAAGGTGGGAGGTCTAAGAGGAAAAATATTCAATACGACTGACCAAGTGGCACAATAATAAATAATAGTGACCATATGAAGTTGGGATACATGCTCCGGATGGCAGACGACTCACAACCAAAAAAAAAAAAAATAGCACTGAGATGGACACCACAGGAGAACAGGAGTAAGGGTAGACCAAAGGGTAGACACGGAGAAGAACAACGGAGATGGTATTTTCTCACCTGGGCAAGAACAGAGGACAGGCACTTGTGGAAAGCGCCATGTGCCTTTGGCACTTAAGGCTGAGAGAGAGAGAGAGAAGTGTGGTGAATTTAAAACATTTACAGAGGGTGAAGACACCTAATAAGGTAATCAGCGACCCATAACTGATATGTCAGGGTTAGCCACCCATAGCTGACCAAGACCTTGTCCCACCTCTCCGTGGTTCCCCCAGTAACAAGCATAGCCTGGCTAACGGGGCAGGGATCCCCGTAGTCCCCATGGTGGTGGAGTCTGCTAAAGAAGCACTGCACACCCCCTGCTTTTTAGCTGTACTCCGGGACTGAAAAAGTAGCCGCCGTAACCCGCTCCCACGCTGATACCATGCTGTGCCTCAACATCTCTACAGCATCGGCTGCGAAGAACAACAGCTCGCAGTTACAGGGAGTTCGTACAAGTACAAGTTAAAACGTTTACACAGTTTCAAAAACTGAGTTCTAAAATGGGGCAGTGAGCATATTGTGTTGTATTGGAAGTGTGTCAAGTTGACCAGCTTGAAGGTCAGGGGCGGGGGCAAAGTTGTGGTTTCTCAAAAGAATATTGCTGTATTCTAAAGTTTTCTTCCTTACATCTAAAGTCACAATTTTCTAGGTCTGTCGGGCTGAATCCTTCACATTGTCTCAGAGTGGTTAGCGAGGTTGAGGTTGTCTGTGTGTGCAGTGAGAAATGTGTTGGTTTATTGCCCAAGAGTTACAAAATAATGTCACCGGATTTTCAGTAGTAATAACACGTGGAAGTTTGTCTTTTGTTCCTATGTCATTACTGTTTTCCTGTGGTGATAGTAAAATGTAACTGGGGAGAAAGTAGGGGAATAGGGTTACTATACTGTGAAATCATAAAGTGAGTACGTCACTCACTTACTCGTTCATAGATGATATAACCCGGGCTTGCGGTAGGAATTTTCACTACCCGTGCAGTAGCATATCTTGCCGCCCCACCTCAATTCTCAAAGTAATACTTAATGTTTTAAAATCTGCTGGCAATGGTTGCGACATGTGCTCCGATTGACTGACAACTCACTACCAAAAAACAGCACTAAGATGGACACCACAGGGGAACGGAAGTAAGGATAGAATAAAGGAGACGTGGAGAAGAACAACAGAGAGGATGTTGAGTAAGAGCGGAAAAAAGACAAAGGACAGGCATTTGTGGAAAACCCTTGCGGAAGCCCACTGTGCTCTGGGCACTTAAGGTTCAGAGAGAGAGAGAGAGATTGATTGATTGATTGATCTTTATTTCAAAAGGGTTAAGAATTGGGCACGCAGGCCCGTCTGAGAGAGAGAGAGAGAGAGAGAGAGAGAGAGGTGGTAAGTAAATGTTATGTCCGATGATTAATTTTTAAAAACATCAACAATAATTTTTGAATTAATGAAAAAATTCATAGCATAGGCTGTAAATTTATTATCATTAGTGCCATCATCATCATCATCATCATCATCATCATCATCATCATTATCATCATCATCATGATAAAGATGGTGTACAAAACACTGGCGAAAAAATATTGGAAAGATTACAGCGACTTGAAAGTGAAATTCGTTTTTTTCTTTCAGATTTTTCTCTAGATATTCTGACTTTTAAAAGTAGAGATAATTATCCCTGCCTTCCCCTCCTTTTTTTGTCAAAATTCCGACTGTCTTACGTTGGTAAGAGCGAGATAATACATGTTTACAAGTGAAAAATAAATATACCTTTCACGTTAACATAAGCGCTATGATGGGTAAAGCTCACGGGATTATAAAAGTATTGACCGTTGCATTTACCTTTTTCATTCTATAAATTTCTTTTTCTTTCAAGATAGAAAACGAAAGTGGATGTTTTCTATAAATACGATGTTTTAATATCCATGATTTTATTTTTCATACATGGCGTGAAGCTTGTACCTTGTTTATGGCAGTATTTAAAATAAAGGACCGAGAGCAGACGAAAGATAAAGTGTGTTCAGTTTTGCCATGTGCTTTGAGATATAGTGTAAAATGAAGTCTGAGCTCATTATGTCAGCCATATTTTATATTTGTATTTTTTATAACAACTTGTATTTTTTTTTCTTGTCACGTATTGGGTACAAATAATGGGAGTGTTAAAAAAGACTAATACACCAGTTTTCAGAGTCAATGACGGGGTTGTAAACTACAAATATGACACATTCTCATGAACACAAAATTGAATAGAGTTCACAAAATTATAAGAGTAATCGTACCTTTTTTGTTAGAGTTATTAAGCCCGTTGAAGAGCGCCGATATGTATTGCATCAAACTTTGTGTAATAATATGCATATCTTTATGACTATTGCTAATTCGGTTGTATAAGAACTATCGCAATAGAACACTAACTTTGAAATAAATTTGGTGATTTTGAACACGTTTTAACAAGTGAAATATTTGACTATATTGATTGTAACCCCACCAATAACATAAAACACAAGCAAATAGTGCTATATATAAGCAAGTCAGTGTACAAAGTATTCAGCCTTCTCGGGGAAACCCGGTTGGTTACCGGCATATAACCCATATCGTGTTAAGACTCACCTGAGTCAAGGTCCTCGCAGAGTCAACTAGAGCCTGGTTGACTTGTAAAGCTTTGGGTCGCGCGAGGTTCCTCCCATAACACACGGGTCGAGGGTTATCACGCTGGGGGTGGTAAGGTAGGTGATGTGTTAACAAAACATCATCATGTGACTGGAGTGGCTCCTAGTGTCTCGGCACTTGCTCACAGTCCAGCCCGTTGTTGCTTCACGCGTCCTGGTGCTTGTGACCGCACTCAGCGTTGGGCGGGGAGGGCATCCAGAGCTGGAGGCGCATTACCACTTTTGTTTTTGTTTGTTTGTTTTGTTTTGTTTTTAAAAGAAAGAATTCCGCAGCATTCATTCATTCATTTGCATGTCCCTTGCGGAACTTTAAGTCCCAAACAGCACTCCTGTAGGCCTCTCGGTTATGAGCAAGATGGCATTCTGCTGATGCATCCATTTGCAGATCATCAACGATGATCTTCGCTTTGTTTTTGGAACTACTCATTAAAAAATATCTACAAATCTGTACCGTAGGAACTATTTCTTTTTCTAATGGTCACAGAGAAGGGAGAAATCAGTTCATTTTGAATCCTCTTCCCAAAATAATGACGGGTCGAAAAAAAATCACATTACTTTATTTTGCTTGCATGTTCATCCCAATTCTCATAATTTGCTGTCCCCCGTCGTTTGCAAATGCACATGATGCACTATTGGTAGAGCCGGCCTCGGTATACAAATTGAAATAAAAATAATTAACACAGCGAAAACGTTTACGTACGAAACATTTGACCTTTGACATTTCGATCAGCATGGCGAACAAGGGTGAGGATGCAAAATATTCTGATGATCGAAGCTATTCTGTAGACAGCGTTGCTTCAGAGTCCTCGACAGAAAGTTTCAGTAACGTTGATCCGGAACTTGATGCCATCCTTGATAGTAAGAGCTGGTTTCTAAGTGTATAGAGATGTTAGTATATAGAGAAGCGTGATTTGACTTGTAGTATGTACGAACTTGTAGTATATACTAAGTTAAGACTATTCAATTCAAATGTAATATCCACCCTCATTTATTCATGCGAAAGCTGGAAAACAACTAAAGAAATAGAAACGAAATTAGTCTATTTTGAAAACAAATGCCTAAGGAAAATACTCGGCATCAAGTGGAACGAATTCAAGAACAACGCAGAGATAAGACAGATGACTGAACCACAACCAGTCTCATGGGTGATCAGGAAAAGGAGATGGGCATATGTTGGTCACTTGATGAGAAGAAATGATCAGAGAATCCCAAAACAAGCTATCAAATGGAACACAACAAGCCAAAGAAAAAGAGGCAGACCGCGTGAAACTCTGAAGAGGACATTATTAAGAGAGGCCAAATTAGCAGGTATAAAATCCTTTGATGAGGTTGAAAGACTCGCAGAAGACATGAAAAATTGGTGAACTACTTTGCGAGCCCTATGTGACGTTTAACGGCATGGAAAGGATATAAGATAAGATATACGAGCATCCTCCCGTGTGGTCCTGGGATCTGTAAAGAATAGGACCACTGTACCCTACCACGCATGATCATAAAAGTGACTGCTGAGATGTTGAAAGCAGAAGAAACAGAAACACCACTTTTTCCTATTATGTACCCTTCCAAGATGGTCCTGTCTAAATTATCATGACTTTTAACGCATCCAAAATATTTAAGTTTTCTCTATTTAATTCTCTTTACTATGCGGGCCCTATGTGACCATTTAGCGGCATTGGAAGGATGTAAGTAAGTATGGATATATATTTGATGTTTTCAAACAAATTGTTGATATGATACATCAACAATAAATCTGATATAGTACATCAATTTTCAGTACTCTCCACTTTCAGACCTTACATTTGCAACTGAGCCTGGCTGAAACTGGCAAAGGTCATGAACAACATAACATCTACTTCTGGTGTTCAGTGTCTGTCACAAGCACTCAGGGTCTGTTGCGGACACACAGATCATCATCAGCCTAAATCAAGCAGCGCATGAACTCTCTCTCAGGTACAGTAGACTGTTGTGTTTTGTTCTTAACATAGGTCTGAATGCATTTAGATTATATACTGTGCAGTATGGTCCATTTATTTCCACACAAACTGTAGCAGTGGTTCCCAAACTTTGGGATACAAAGGGTCAGGTAGTGGTCCACATAACAAGACTAGACTTTATGTAAAACTAAAAACATGTGATTTTAAATGTGTACATAGTGTCAAGGGGAGTTTAGAGAGACTGTATAGGGAGGTCCGTAGTAAATTATTATTAACTTTGTGCATCCTTGACCGTAACGATTTTGGGAACCACTGAAGTGAGCATCATTTGAACAGAAAGATTACTTAACGTATATCTTCTGCTTGCTCTCCTTATAGCAGTATATTGAATGTTTGGATGTAAGATAGATAACTCATCTGAGAATTGGAACATTTGTATAAAATGAGTTATCTTCTAAAGTAATCAGCTGTTTGTGAGTAGAGTCCATCTCCTTGTCTCAGGTTGCACGAGGGTCACGGATGGGGAATGATAGGAAAAAGGTCAGGTGAGAGAAAAATCATATGACTGAGGGACAGGTGTGTTTTGTGTATCGTCTGAGATAGACATAGATTAGGCTGTTAGAAATGTTGTTTAGTGAAATAGATGTAGAACAGAGTGTATTAGGTTGTTCTGATGGTGACATTAGTCTGCCGGGAACATATATCGTGGAGATGTCCATGGATTTTGTTGATACCTTTGTTGTTCTTGTCATATCGCTCATCGTCACCTCGTGCATCATTAAAGTCATTTCAACTGTAAAGTTGCTGCTTCTGTATTACTATTTCTAAATGAATAGCAGTACATCTACAGTTTACATTCTACACACAGAAAATCACCAGAGTATTCTGCTTTATCCTCCTGCATCCCATGTTCTAGCCTCGGATATCCGTTGTGTGGATAATCTTCTGTGGAGAGGAGCAGACAGAACCACAAAAATAAGATCATCTTTCCAATCGCAACATATGCCTGTGAGACCTGGACAATTAACAAAACAGGTGAGAAACACTTAAATGCCTTTGAATGTAAGTGCTACAGAAGAGTTCTCCAAATATCATGGACACAAAAAAGAACAAATATATCTATACTACAAGAGCTTAATATTCAAGAAGGCTGGCCAGTAAAGAGGATTAAAGACAGAAAACTTAACTATTTTGGACACATTAAACATCATGATAATTTAGAAAAGACCGTATTGGAAAGATACATATTGGGAAAAAGAAAGAGAGGAAGACCAAAACGAAGATGCCTGCAAGATTTCATTGACGATCTGCAAATGGATGCAACAGAGGCAGGCCATCTTGCTGACAACCGAGAGGCCTACAGGAGTGCTGTTTGGGAGGCAAAGTTCTGCATGGGACAAGCAAATGAATAAAGTGAAATGGATAATCTTGTGTACATAATGCCACAGTGTTGTAGCATAGTTTTCAAGATATTTTTTCTTAATCAGAAGTAGACAGTTTGTTGTTACTGAGGTGGATTATGAAGTGCAAATGGGAGATGCTGTTCACCACAGTGACCACTTGGCAACCTTCCACATTATCTAGGTGCCTCTTCTTTTGTCTCCCAGGAACCTTGAGCTGGTGTTCTTTTGCAGCCAGTGTTGTAAAGGTGTTGAGGCACATCAAGCTGGTAAATTGGGAGTTGATTTCGATAGCTAATTATTTTTTTGTCAGTCCCTGGAGTGGAACTAAAAAGGGAGGGTGTTGAATAGTTCTTTAGCAGGGTCTATCACCATGAGGAGTATGGCTATCCCTGCCATGTTAGACATGCTAAATCTGTTAGTGATGGTAGCAACAGAGAGGTGGGACAGGGTCTTGGTCAGCTATGGTTCATGAGTCCAGATGTTGGTATGTCAGCTATGGTTCGCCAGTCCTAATGTTAGTATGTCAGCTATTGTTTACCATTCATGTTAGTATGTCAGCAATGATTCACCAGTCCTGATGTTAGTATGTCATCTATTGTTTACCAGTCATGTTAGTATGTCATCAATGAGTCACCGGTCTTAATGCTAGTATGTCAGCTATGGTTCACTAGTCTTGATGTCAGTATGTTAGCTATGGGTCCCGATGTTAGTATGTCAGCTATGGTTCACCAGTCTTGATGTTAGTATGTCAGCTATGGTTCACCAGTCTTGATGTTAGTATATAAGCTATGTTTCACCAGTCTTGATGTTAGTATGTCAGCTATTGTTCACTAGTCTTGATGTTAGTATGTCAGCTATGTTTCACCAGGCTTGATGTTAGTATGTCAGCTATGGTTCACCAATCTTGATGTTAGTATGTCAGCTATGAGTCACCAGTCTTGATGTTAGTATTTGAGCTATTGTTCACCAGTCTTGATGTTAATATTTCAGCTATTGTTCACCAGTCTTGATTTTAGTATTTCAGCTATGAGTCACCAGTCTTGATGTTAGTTTGTCAGCTATGTTTTGCCAGTCCTGATGTTAGTATGTCAGCTATGAGTCACCAGTCTTGATGTTAGTATGTCAGGTATGGTTCACCAGTCCTGATGTTAGCATGTCAGCTATTAGTCACTGACTACCAAATGGGACAGCATCTTCATTCCTTATTACCTCCCTTTATTACCATTTTTTAGATTGGAGATGGTAAGAGAGCAGCTGGGCAAGGCAGACCACAGTGGCCTCAGAGATCTGTGTCACTACTGTTGAGATGTGGTATCAGTGGCATTGATTGATGCAGGTTTGGATAGCAGATGTGGTGGGCAGGTAGGTCAAGGTTGTTAGTGGTTTTGATATGTCACTTTTCTGTTCATTAGATTCATGTACTACTACTACTACAACTACTAAGTACTACTACTAACTAATACTACTACTATTACTAACTACTACTACTACCTAATACTACTACTGCTGCTACTACTACTAACTACTACTACTACTACTACTAACTACTACTACTACTAACTACTGCTACTACTACTACTACTAACTAATACTACTACAACTACTACTACTAACTAATACTACTGTTACTGTTACTACTACTACTATTAACTACTACTACTACTACTACTAACTACTTCTACTACTAAATAATACTGCTACTACTACTACTACTACTTACTACTACTACTAATACTACTGTTACTCATCACCATCATCATCATCATGTGCTGTGCCGACTGGCATTGGCTATTATCCTTCTCCAGAGTACCCGATCCTTCATGCAGGCCATCAGTTCAGTTGGTGATCTCCTCTCACACCATCCCGTCAGACTGTGCAGTATCATTTCTCTTGGTCTTCCTCTTGATCTTCTTCCTTCTATTTTTCTTGTTGTTATAATATTTTCAATGCCCCCTCTTCTCATTGCATGTCCTGTGAAAGTACATTGTCTCTCTCTCTTATCTTTTTGACAAGGTTTTTTTTGTGTCTCCAGCTCTTCTCATACATTCTTCATTAGTTATTTTTGCTGTCCAGGGGATTCGCAACATTCTTCTAATAAATCACATTTCTGCTGCTTCCAATGATTTTTGTGCAAACTTGCCTATTGTCCATGATTCACTTCCATATAACAAGATAGGTTCAATATAGCATTTTAGGACTCGTTTTCTAACATTCATTGATAAAGATGTGTTAGCTAATATGTTTCTCATTCTCTGAAATGCAGTCTTTGCTTGGCCTATTATACTTCTACTACTACTTCTCAATCAGCATTTGTACACAGCTTACAGGTCTAGTCTGATGAAGGAGCCAAGCCTAGGATTTGTTGCTAGCTTGAGTGCTATAAAATATGTGAGGCACATTCAACAGATTATCAGTTCAAGATATATTTATCAGTGTCATAGTTTTTAAAATTGTATTTGTGATATTGAATTTGGTCATTCTGAATTATTTATTTGCAAATGATCATTTTTGTCAAAATGAAGATGCAACACATCCAGAATAGATTATTTTTATGGCCTACTAACATACACCGATGGTCAGCTAATGTGCATTTAGGGAGCAACTAGCATAGACAGAAGTACAGCTGACATACATTCAAGATACAGTATATGGTAGTTTTTCAAGTTGAAAGTTGATGGTTTAAATATGGCTGGAGGCACACCAGTCACCCAGGCTGTAGAAATGTGTACCTGGCTTGATCTAGAGGCAGGGAAGAAAGGTGTTATGCTGACCACATCACCCTGACAGGTCAAGAAAAATATGAGCACTAACATCATGTCTCCATGGCACAACAGGATTACTTTACTTTTTTTACAGCATATGTCAAGGACCAGTTACAGTATGTATGAAATAGATGTGACTTTAATAGCCTAGGAGATGCCTGACTAACACAGAGGTACTTGCTTCATCATTATGTGACTACACTGGCATAAGAGATGCCTGGCTAACATAGAAGTACTTCCTTCATCATTATGTGACTTCATTAGCTAGGACAGTGGTTCCCAATTGCTGGTATATGGACCAGGAGTCCATGACAAAATCTCAATGTTTTTTTTTTCCACTGTGGAATGTTTAACATCTGATGTTTCGGCAAATCCTGCATGGATGAAGGAACATTTTGATGATGATGATGATGATGATGATAAATAAATAGGTAATGTTTTTTTCTTCTTATCATCCACAAACAGCTGTCTCATTGGCTATCCGTCACAGTGGCTACAGTGGTGGTGTCATCCGACTTGCTGCCATAATCAAAGATGGGATTTAAGTATTTATCCTTACCAGAGATTAGATTTCAAAGTTCTGTGAAGACAGTTAGGAATTATTCTTCTTATATTCATGTTTCTGTGTTTATATTCAGAATTCATAATTGCTGCACTGCCTGTGCCAGTGAATATCACACAAAATGTTCATCGATGGTCCTTCACATCAGTCCTTGATGATGAGCCACCCAGTGAGAGCACCACTTCAGAAACTACAACAGTTCTACTGTAAAACTGGTCAGCGTTGCTCATGGTGTGAACTTCATAGCTAAGGCGCCAAGCCAAATCAGGACACACACACAAAGTCCATCGCAGTTTACCATTGGCCAAATAGACATAAGTAAGAACCATCAACATTGTCCATACGAAGTTCACAGCTCACAGTGGTGCCATAGCACTAAACTTGGCACACAGAACCAACCTCCTTCTTGAAAGCAGTGACAACGCTGTTGCTTATTTGACACATTTATGTTTCTATTTGCACCACACTCAATCGAACAGCAGAGACACCGCAGGACATAAGCACTTTCAACAGGTAGTGCAGAAATACAGCTCTGTATCAGATATCATAAAAATATCATAAAATATACATAGAAGGAACAGCTGCTGAAGAAGTAAACCTATTTGCATATCTCGGCAGCTACATAGACCAGGATGGTGACACCAAAAAGGAAGTTAGAATTCGAATTGCAAAAGCATCATTGACCTTCAAGATTCTTGAGAACATATGCCATTCAAAAATTTATATTCACAAAAACCAGGTTAAGAATATTCAATTCAAATGTAATATCCACCCTCATTTATGCATGTGAAAGCTGGAAAACAGCTAAAGAAATAGACAAGAAATTAGACTCTTTTGAAGAGAAATGCTTAAGGAAAATAGTCGGTATACAGTGGAACAAATTCAAGAACAACGGATAAGAGATAAGACGGATAAGCAAACAAGAACCTGTCTCATGGGTGATCAGAAAAAGAAAATGACATATGTTGGTCACGTGATGAGAAGAAACAATCAGGGAATCCCAAAACAAGCTATCAAGTGGAACACAACAGTAAAAAAAAAAAAAGAGGTCGACTACGTGAAACTCTAAAGAGGACATAAAAATAGCATTGTGTGGGTTAAAGTTCACTGTTGGTGAAAGTTAAGAAATGAGTAGGCTGCCAGATAACACCTGTGACACACAAACACTCTTTGTTATCATTCATTGTGACTGTTGTGTTTTAACAATAAATGATGTGATACCTATTTTTAGCATTTACAACATTTAAACAGCTATCACATCATAATGTTAATAACAGCCTGGATGAAAGCTTTGATAAATTGACAGATACCATAGGACCATTTTGTGTATATTTTGTTGTTTTTTTTTATGGGTACGATTTTTGTATGAATTATTTATACATAAATATAACCACCTTGATTCATGTTACATTCTTTACACATAACTCATAGCCATAACTTATAATTTTTGCATAAATTTATCAAGAATATATATGTGGGTGTCTGAGCGGCGAAGTGTTTAGTGCACTGGCCTCTCATGGCGAAGTTCATAAGTTCGAATGCGGCCAGAGGCACCCCAGTCACCCAGCTGTAGAAATGGGTACCCGACTTCTTCCGGAGTTGAGAAAGGAAAGGCAGCCAGGCGTGATACTGACAATATCCCCCTATAGTGTGCTGACAGGTCAAGGAAAATATGGGCACTAACACCATATCCCTATGTGCCTCTATGGCATGACAGGATTACCTTTACCTTTATATTATTATAATTTGGATCATAAATGTTAATCATTACTTTTTTGGATCATAATTATTAATAATCAGCATTTGAGACTATATCACATTTTTTCATGATAAATGTAACAATTGTTTAATAGAAATTTATATTTGAAAACAGAATCAATGTATTTTTCCCTTTGTGTTTGTAACAAATGTTATGAAAGACATTTAATTGTGTGAATACACTACAAGTTATTATAATTCTTCACATCTTTTTCTTCAGTTCATTGTAAGTGTTGAAATAATATTTACGTGAGTCAGTTGTCAGTTGGTTACCGTTACTGGTTTAGGGTCACTCTCAAAAAAGAACTGCTGATCTTGGTCAAGGAGAAATGTCTGCTCATTTTTCTACCAGTATATAATATTCTACCACATCCCGACATTCCTGATCAGAAATTACTTTTCCTAGTTAGATTTTTACAACACGTCTCTTCCTGGATGATAGTTCCTAATGGATTATATGTATTAATTAAATTAAATGTGTTAATGTGTTAAACAATTCATTCATTCATTTGCATGTCCCCTGCAGAACTTTGCCTCCCAAACAGCACTCCTGTAGGCCTCTCGGTTGTGAGCAAGATGGCCTGCTGCTGCGGCGGCATCCATTTGCAGATCGTCAATGATGTCTTGCAGCCATCTTCGTTTTGGTCTTCCTCTCTTTCTTTTTCCCATTATGTATCCTTCCAATATGGTCTTCTCTAAATTATCATGACGTGTAATGTGTCCAAAATAGTTAAGTTTTCTCTCTTTAATCCTCTTTACTAGCCAGCCTTCTTGAATATTAAGCTCTTGTAGTATAGATATATTTGTTCTTTTTTGTGTCCACGATATTTGGAGAACTCTTCTGTAGCATTTACATTCAAAGGCATTTATGTGTTTCTCAGCTGTTTTGTTAAGTGTCCAGGTCTCACAGGCATATGTTGCGATGGAAAAGATGCATGCCCTTAAAAATCTTATTTATTTGTTAAACAATGCCACGTGTAAAGTTTTTATCTGTTGTATTGTTTTTGTATGTTATCCTTGTAAAAGGCTTTTGCCGAAATATTGGTTTGTTATATGTTGTTCATTTGTATGTGTTCATCTTGCTTTCTGCCATTCTTGTTTCTGCCAGCTTTCCTCACTCTTTCTACAGTGCATTTGGAAAATAACTGTGCACTAACCCAGTATCGATTCTGGTATCGTAGTGTTATCTTAATGACTGCGGCAGGTAGATGTGGCTAGATACTGCAGACATTAAGATATTGCTATAAACATTTATGTTTATACTTTAGGAATCTTTGGCACCAGACTATGAAATTCCACACTGCTTCAAAAAAAAAAAAATGAGGTGAGAAGTAAAAGTACAGAGTCTAAACCTGGAGGAATGGAGAAATTTGAAACCTATATTTGGATTCTGGGAGTGGCCAGGTTTAATGATGATTTCATTGTTCAGAAACTTTGAAGGAAATCATGAAGACTCCCCAACCCCCAGTACTACAGAATAACATAACTTCTGCCTTCTGTATGTTCAGTGATTACCAAGCTCCCCAACTTCTGTCTTTTCAATTTAAAAAAATACAAAGAAGAAGGAATGGCTACAAAGGCAATGATATGATCACGTAGAAGTGTAAAACAAACAGTAACAAACTAATATTTTGGGTGTTGGGAAGGTCCCGTTGACGGTGGGTGGAGGTGGAGGTGGGGCGGGGCGGGAAAGAGAGGCACCGGTAACATTAGAACCATGTGAGCAAAATCATTGTTTTGTTGTTTTATTGTTTGAAAGGAAATGGACGGCGGCCGGAAAAGATATGAGAGTCACTGATCTATTTGAAAGTGAGTAGCTCCAGTAAGCCTAGCACAAGAGAATCAGGCACCTATTTGATAGTGAATGATCTTCATTAAACTGCGTTGAATAACAAGGCATTTCAATATCGCTATGATAATCCTGCGCTAATAGTGGCGCCACAGTGTGAGATAGATTTTTTTTTTTTTTTAAAGGGAGGGGACGGGGTAAAGCGAAGAATGGAAGAAAAGTCTAGTGCCAACTTCGATTTTCATCGTCGTCGTCGTCGTCATGATAATTATCATAAATATGTTGTGTGTTGCAAACACTGTCGAAAAATATTTAAAAGGTTACTGTGATTAGTTGAATTTGATTTTGCAGCTTTTAGAAATATGTCTCTAGATTTAAAAATGTGTAAGTGTCTAGACTTTAAAATAAACATCATTTTTAAACATTCCAGCGTCTTACGTTGTTAGGAGCGTGAGACCACACATTACAAGTGAAATATAAGAAGTAAAAAAGACACACGCAACGAGAGACCTTTCACGTTAACATAAACTTTCGACTGAGTGTGAAATTAAACCAGGCAAGTGCGCTAACCGCTACTTCACCGCAGCACGCGTAATATTAATACTAAGGATACAGTTGTTACTTATAAATTCAGACATTTTGAAACCACCATTTTAAAAAACAAGTATTTCAATGTTTATTGTTCTGATTTATATTTTCAAATACATGCAGTGCACCATCTATACTAGAAGCTTAAAATTTGCTCGACAGTCTTATGAGTCTGCGACAAAGAGCAGATTAACAGACTCCAACTGTTGTTGGAATTTTATATGAATATTTTTTGAGACAGTCGTTAGGGGAATGGTGAGTGGGGCGTGAAGAGAAATGACATTCTGTGAAAAGGGTACATGATGCAAAAAAATTGAGAATATATATATATATATATTCATGGACATCACCTGATGGGAAAACCAGGAATCAAATAGATTACATTTTAGTGCAGAGAAGATGGAGGTCAAGCATAACATCAGCAAAAACTTTACCAGGTGCTTATTGTGACACGGACCATGAGTTATTAATAGCAGACATGAAGATAAAGATAAAAAAGATAGTTATGGAATCAAGACCACTCCGCTGTGACCTTACAAATATACCAGAACAATACGGTATAGAAGTGAAGAACCATTTCGAAATCCTGATGGCTGTACAGGAAGAGATGACACCAGATGAATTGGCTACGCAGGCCAAAGATATCTTAGTAACAACAGCTAAAGACATGGTTCCAGTAAAGAAAACACAAAAGAATAGATGGATCACAGCAGGTACACTAGAACTGATAAAACAATGTAGAGAAATGAAGACGCAATGGAGAGTGACAAACAACAACAAAGATAAATTTAAAACTTTAACAAAAGAAGTACGAAGAAACATAAGAAAAGACAAAAAACAATACATACAAGATTGTTGTGAAAGAATAGAAGAACATCAGAGGTGTGGAAGAGATAGTGAAATGTTTAAAGAAATGAAGACATTGACGAGAAATGTCACACCTAAGCTAAATGTAATTTGTGATGAGATGGGGAATACCCTGACAGAGACTGAGGAAATTCTAGAAAGATGGAAGGAATATTGCAAAAGAATGTATGAAACAACCGACTGTGGAAGCAGAAATCAGTGTGAATTATTATTGGAGGAGAAAGAACCCGAGCCGACAATGGAAGAAGTTTTATGGGCAATAAAGAATCTGAAAAATGGTAAATCACCAGGATGTGATGAGATAACCGCTGAATTTATTAAAGCAGGAGGAAAGGAGTGTGCAACAATCTATCATGCACTATGTAAAAAGATATGGCATTCAGGTATTTGGCCAAAAGAATGGAAAAGAACTGTATTCATACCACTGCCAAAAAAGGGTAACCTGAAATTATGCACCAACTACAGAACTGTTGCCCTGATTAGTCATGCCAGTAAAATTCTGTTAAAAATCATAATGGGTAGACTTCGAAAGAAAATAGAAGAAGAAGTCAATATGGTCCAAGCTGGCTTCAGGCAAGGAAGAGGATCAAGAGATCATATATTCAATCTAAGATTAATAATAGAGCAATGCAGGGAGTTTAATGTGAATCTATATTTATCCTTTATAGACTCTCTCTCTCTCTCTCTCTCTCTCTCTCTGAACCTTAAGTGCCCAGGGCACATGGGGCTTCCGCAAGGGTTTTCCACAAATGCCTGTCTTTCGCCTTTTTTTCTGCTCTTGCCCAGGTGACCTTTATAGACTACTCAAAGGCATTTGATTGTGTACAACACCAGAAACTTTGGGAAATAATGGAAAAAATGGGATTTCCAACACATTTGATACAATTAACATCACTGCTGTATCTAGACCAACAAGCAGCAGTAAGAATAAATGGTGAAACAACAACTTGGTTTGACATAAAACAAGGGGTCCGTCAGGGGTGCATATTGTCACCCTATTTATTTAACTTGTATACTGAAAATATAATGAGGAATGTTAGAGAAGATGTAGACAAAGAATATTACGATGCCATAACAGTTGGAGGTTATGAAATACCAGAGATTAGGTATGCTGATGACACAGTATTGCTGTCCACAACACAAGAAGGAATGGAAAAACTAATTATGTCAGTCCGCAAGAACAGCGAAGAGCAGAACCTCTATCTTAATGCAAAGAAAACTAAAGTGATGACAACTGACAAAACAAACAAGGCAACTGAAATATGTATCAATGAGGAAAAACTGGAAGAAGTGGAGAGTTTTGAATATCTTGGATCACTACTAACTAATAATGGAGATACAATGAGGGAAATTAAAAGGAGGACATCTATTGCTCTTCAAAAAGTAAAACAAATAAAGAATCTGTGGAGAGGAGCAGACAGAACCACAAAAATAAGATTTTTAAGGGCATGCATCTTTCCCATCACAACATATGCCTGTGAGACCTGGACACTTAACAAAACAGCTGAGAAACACATAAATGCCTTTGAATGTAAATGCTACAGAAGAGTTCTCCAAATATCGTGGACACAAAAAAGAACAAATATATCTATACTACAAGAGCTTAATATTCAAGAAGGCTGGCTAGTAAAGAGGATTAAAGAGAGAAAACTTAAATATTTTGGACACATTAAACGTCATGATAGTTTAGAGAAGACCTTATTGGAAGGATATATAATGGGAAAAAGAAAAAGAGGAAGACCGAAACGAAGATGGCTGCAAGACATCGTTGACGATCTGGAAATGGATGCAGCAGCAGCAGGCCATCTTGCTCACGACCAAGAGGCCTACAGGAGTGCTGTTTGGGAGGCAAAGTTCCGCAAGGGACATGCAAAGGAATGAATGAATGAATATATATATATATATTCATGGACATCACCTGATGGGAAAACCAGGAATCAAATAGATTACATTTTAGTGCAGAGAAGATGGAGGTCAAGCATAACATCAGCAAAAACTTTACCAGGTGCTTATTGTGACACGGACCATGAGTTATTAATAGCAGACATGAAGATAAAGATAAAAAAGATAGTTATGGAATCAAGACCACTCCGCTGTGACCTTACAAATATACCAGAACAATACGGTATAGAAGTGAAGAACCATTTCGAAATCCTGATGGCTGTACAGGAAGAGATGACACCAGATGAATTGGCTACGCAGGCCAAAGATATCTTAGTAACAACAGCTAAAGACATGGTTCCAGTAAAGAAAACACAAAAGAATAGATGGATCACAGCAGGTACACTAGAACTGATAAAACAATGTAGAGAAATGAAGACGCAATGGAGAGTGACAAACAACAACAAAGATAAATTTAAAACTTTAACAAAAGAAGTACGAAGAAACATAAGAAAAGACAAAAAACAATACATACAAGATTGTTGTGAAAGAATAGAAGAACATCAGAGGTGTGGAAGAGATAGTGAAATGTTTAAAGAAATGAAGACATTGACGAGAAATGTCACACCTAAGCTAAATGTAATTTGTGATGAGATGGGGAATACCCTGACAGAGACTGAGGAAATTCTAGAAAGATGGAAGGAATATTGCAAAAGAATGTATGAAACAACCGACTGTGGAAGCAGAAATCAGTGTGAATTATTATTGGAGGAGAAAGAACCCGAGCCGACAATGGAAGAAGTTTTATGGGCAATAAAGAATCTGAAAAATGGTAAATCACCAGGATGTGATGAGATAACCGCTGAATTTATTAAAGCAGGAGGAAAGGAGTGTGCAACAATCTATCATGCACTATGTAAAAAGATATGGCATTCAGGTATTTGGCCAAAAGAATGGAAAAGAACTGTATTCATACCACTGCCAAAAAAGGGTAACCTGAAATTATGCACCAACTACAGAACTGTTGCCCTGATTAGTCATGCCAGTAAAATTCTGTTAAAAATCATAATGGGTAGACTTCGAAAGAAAATAGAAGAAGAAGTCAATATGGTCCAAGCTGGCTTCAGGCAAGGAAGAGGATCAAGAGATCATATATTCAATCTAAGATTAATAATAGAGCAATGCAGGGAGTTTAATGTGAATCTATATTTATCCTTTATAGACTCTCTCTCTCTCTCTCTCTCTCTCTCTGAACCTTAAGTGCCCAGGGCACATGGGGCTTCCGCAAGGGTTTTCCACAAATGCCTGTCTTTCGCCTTTTTTTCTGCTCTTGCCCAGGTGACCTTTATAGACTACTCAAAGGCATTTGATTGTGTACAACACCAGAAACTTTGGGAAATAATGGAAAAAATGGGATTTCCAACACATTTGATACAATTAACATCACTGCTGTATCTAGACCAACAAGCAGCAGTAAGAATAAATGGTGAAACAACAACTTGGTTTGACATAAAACAAGGGGTCCGTCAGGGGTGCATATTGTCACCCTATTTATTTAACTTGTATACTGAAAATATAATGAGGAATGTTAGAGAAGATGTAGACAAAGAATATTACGATGCCATAACAGTTGGAGGTTATGAAATACCAGAGATTAGGTATGCTGATGACACAGTATTGCTGTCCACAACACAAGAAGGAATGGAAAAACTAATTATGTCAGTCCGCAAGAACAGCGAAGAGCAGAACCTCTATCTTAATGCAAAGAAAACTAAAGTGATGACAACTGACAAAACAAACAAGGCAACTGAAATATGTATCAATGAGGAAAAACTGGAAGAAGTGGAGAGTTTTGAATATCTTGGATCACTACTAACTAATAATGGAGATACAATGAGGGAAATTAAAAGGAGGACATCTATTGCTCTTCAAAAAGTAAAACAAATAAAGAATCTGTGGAGAGGAGCAGACAGAACCACAAAAATAAGATTTTTAAGGGCATGCATCTTTCCCATCACAACATATGCCTGTGAGACCTGGACACTTAACAAAACAGCTGAGAAACACATAAATGCCTTTGAATGTAAATGCTACAGAAGAGTTCTCCAAATATCGTGGACACAAAAAAGAACAAATATATCTATACTACAAGAGCTTAATATTCAAGAAGGCTGGCTAGTAAAGAGGATTAAAGAGAGAAAACTTAAATATTTTGGACACATTAAACGTCATGATAGTTTAGAGAAGACCTTATTGGAAGGATATATAATGGGAAAAAGAAAAAGAGGAAGACCGAAACGAAGATGGCTGCAAGACATCGTTGACGATCTGGAAATGGATGCAGCAGCAGCAGGCCATCTTGCTCACGACCAAGAGGCCTACAGGAGTGCTGTTTGGGAGGCAAAGTTCCGCAAGGGACATGCAAAGGAATGAATGAATGAATATATATATATATCTCCAGGGTTACTTCACGTGGAATTTTGAATAGATATAACAGAAATTGAAAGCAGTAAAGACGTGTTATGGTGAAGGAGACTGCCTAGGGATGCCCAGAAAAGTACACGTTTTCGAAGGATAAAACTGAACCTTACGAAAAAGGCCATTTCCTTTGGACATTTCGTGAGAAGACGTTGGAGTATCAGACGATCACCGAAAAATCATGGTTAAAAAAAAGATGGGAGGTCTAAGAGGAAAAATATTAATACGACTGACCAAGTGGCACAATAATAAATAATAGTGACCATATGAAGTTGGGATACGTGCTCCGGATGGCTGACGACTCACAACCAAAAAAAAAAAAAATGGCACTGAGATGGACACCACAGGAGAACAGGAGTAAGGGTAGACCAAAGGGTAGACACGGAGAAGAACAACGGAGATGGTATTTTCTCACCTGGGCAAGAACAGAGGACAGGCATTTGTGGAAAGCGCCATGTGCCTTTGGCACTTAAGGCTGAGAGAGAGAGAAGTGTGGTGAATTTAAAACATTTACAGAGGGTAAAGACACCTAATAAGGTAATCAGCGACCCATAACTGATATGTCAGGGTTAGCCACCCATAGCTGACCAAGACCTTGTCCCACCTCTCCGTGGTTCCCCCAGTAACAAGCATAGCCTGGCTAACGGGGCAGGGATCCCCGTAGTCCCCATGGTGGTGGAGTCTGCTAAAGAAGCACTGCACACCCCCTGCTTTTTAGCTGTACTCCGGGACTGAAAAAGTAGCCGCCGTAATCCGCTCCCACGCTGATACCATGTTGTGCCTCAACATCTCTACAGCATCGGCTGCGAAGAACAACAGCTCGCAGTTACAGGGAGTTCGTACAAGTTAAAACGTTTATACAGTTTCAAAAACTGAGTTCTAAAATGGGGCAGTGAGCATATTGTGTTGTATTGGAAGTGTGTCAAGGTTGACCAGCTTGAAGGTCAGGGGCGGGGGCAAAGTTGTGGTTTCTCAAAGGAATATTGCTGTATTCTAAAGTTTTCATCCTTACATCTAAAGTCACAATTTTCTAGGTCTGTCGGGCTGAATCCTTCACATTGTCTCAGAGTGGTTAGCGAGGTTGAGGTTGTCTGTGTGTGCAGGTGAGAAATGTGTTGGTTTATTGCCCAAGAGTTACAAAATAATGTCACCGGATTTTCAGTAGTAATAACACGTGGAAGTTTGTCTTTTGTTCCTATGTCATTACTGTTTTCCTGTGGTGATAGTAAAATGTAACTGGGGAGAAAGTAGGGGAATAGGGTTACTATACTGTGAAATCATAAAGTGAGTACGTCACTCACTTACTCGTTCATAGATGATATAACCCGGGCTTGCGGTAGGAATTTTCACTACCCGTGCAGTAGCATATCTTGCCGCCCCACCTCAATTCTCAAAGTAATACTTAATGTTTTAAAATCTGCTATGTTAAGTAATATGTACAGCAATTATTGAGGAAAGACGCTGGCAATGGTTGGGACATGTGCTCCGATTGACTGACAACTCACTACCAAAAACAGCACTAAGATGGACACCACAGGGGAACGGAAGTAAGGATAGAATAAAGGAGACGTGGAGAAGAACAACAGAGAGGATGTTGAGTAAGAGCGGAAAAAAGACAAAGGACAGGCATTTGTGGAAAACCCTTGCGGAAGCCCACTGTGCTCTGGGCACTTAAGGTTCAGAGAGAGAGAGAGATTGATTGATTGATTGATCTTTATTTCAAAAGGGTTAAGAATTGGGCACGCAGGCCCGTCTGAGAGAGAGAGAGAGAGAGAGAGGTGGTAAGTAAATGTGCCATCATCATCATCATCATCATCATCATCATCATCATCATCATCACCACCATCATCATCATTCTCATCATCATCATGATAAAGATGGTGTACAAAACACTGGCGAAAAAATATTGGAAAGATTACAGCGACTTGAAAGTGAAATTCGTTTTTTTCTTTCAGATTTTTCTCTAGATATTCTGACTTTTAAAAGTAGAGATAATTATCCCTGCCTTCCCCTCCTTTTTTTGTCAAAATTCCGACTGTCTTACGTTGGTAAGAGCGAGATAATACATGTTTACAAGTGAAAAATAAATATACCTTTCACGTTAACATAAGCGCTATGATGGGTAAAGCTCACGGGATTATAAAAGTATTGACCGTTGCATTTACCTTTTTCATTCTATAAATTTCTTTTTCTTTCAAGATAGAAAACGAAAGTGGATGTTTTCTATAAATACGATGTTTTAATATCCATGATTTTATTTTTCATACATGGCGTGAAGCTTGTACCTTGTTTATGGCAGTATTTAAAATAAAGGACCGAGAGCAGACGAAAGATAAAGTGTGTTCAGTTTTGCCATGTGCTTTGAGATATAGTGTAAAATGAAGTCTGAGCTCATTATGTCAGCCATATTTTATATTTGTATTTTTTATAACAACTTGTATTTTTTTTTCTTGTCACGTATTGGGTACAAATAATGGGAGTGTTAAAAAAGACTAATACACCAGTTTTCAGAGTCAATGACGGGGTTGTAAACTACAAATATGACACATTCTCATGAACACAAAATTGAATAGAGTTCACAAAATTATAAGAGTAATCGTACCTTTTTTGTTAGAGTTATTAAGCCCGTTGAAGAGCGCCGATATGTATTGCATCAAACTTTGTGTAATAATATGCATATCTTTATGACTATTGCTAATTCGGTTGTATAAGAACTATCGCAATAGAACACTAACTTTGAAATAAATTTGGTGATTTTGAACACGTTTTAACAAGTGAAATATTTGACTATATTGATTGTAACCCCACCAATAACATAAAACACAAGCAAATAGTGCTATATATAAGCAAGTCAGTGTACAAAGTATTCAGCCTTCTCGGGGAAACCCGGTTGGTTACCGGCATATAACCCATATCGTGTTAAGACTCACCTGAGTCAAGGTCCTCGCAGAGTCAACTAGAGCCTGGTTGACTTGTAAAGCTTTGGGTCGCGCGAGGTTCCTCCCATAACACACGGGTCGAGGGTTATCACGCTGGGGGTGGTAAGGTAGGTGATGTGTTAACAAAACATCATCATGTGACTGGAGTGGCTCCTAGTGTCTCGGCACTTGCTCACAGTCCAGCCCGTTGTTGCTTCACGCGTCCTGGTGCTTGTGACCGCACTCAGCGTTGGGCGGGGAGGCATCCAGAGCTGGGGCGCATTACCACTTTTGTTTTTTTTTGTTTGTTTTGTTTTGTTTTGTTTTGTTTTTAAAAGAAAGAATTCCGCAGCATTCATTCATTCATTTGCATGTCCCTTGCGGAACTTTGCGTCCCAAACAGCACTCCTGTAGTGTATGAGCAAGATGGCATTCTGCTGATGCATCCATTTGCAGATCATCAACGATGTCTTGCAGCCATCTTCGCTTTGTTTTTGGAACTACTCATTAAAAAATATCTACAAATCTGTACCGTAGGAACTATTTCTTTTTCTAATGGTCACAGAGAAGGGAGAAATCAGTTCATTTTGAATCCTCTTCCCAAAATAATGACGGGTCGAAAAAAAATCACATTACTTTATTTTGCTTGCATGTTCATCCCAATTCTCATAATTTGCTGTCCCCCGTCGTTTGCAAATGCACATGATGCACTATTGGTAGAGCCGGCCTCGGTATACAAATTGAAATAAAAATAATTAAAACAGCGAAAACGTTTACGTACGAAACATTTGACCTTTGACATTTCGATCAGCATGGCGAACAAGGGTGAGGATGCAAAATATTCTGATGATCGAAGCTATTCTGTAGACAGCGTTGCTTCAGAGTCCTCGACAGAAAGTTCCAGTAACGTTGATCCGGAACTTGATGCCATCCTTGATAGTAAGAGCTGGTTTCTAAGTGTATAGAGATGTTAGTATATAGAGAAGCGTGATTTGACTTGTAGTATGTACGAACTTGTAGTATATACTAAGTTAAGACTATTCAATTCAAATGTAATATCCACCCTCATTTATTCATGCGAAAGCTGGAAAACAACTAAAGAAATAGAAACGAAATTAGTCTATTTTGAAAACAAATGCCTAAGGAAAATACTCGGCATCAAGTGGAACGAATTCAAGAACAACGCAGAGATAAGACAGATGACTGAACCACAACCAGTCTCATGGGTGATCAGGAAAAGGAGATGGGCATATGTTGGTCACTTGATGAGAAGAAATGATCAGAGAATCCCAAAACAAGCTATCAAATGGAACACAACAAGCCAAAGAAAAAGAGGCAGACCGCGTGAAACTCTGAAGAGGACATTATTAAGAGAGGCCAAATTAGCAGGTATAAAATCCTTTGATGAGGTTGAAAGACTCGCAGAAGACATGAAAAATTGGTGAACTACTTTGCGAGCCCTATGTGACGTTTAACGGCATGGAAAGGATATAAGATAAGATATACGAGCATCCTCCCGTGTGGTCCTGGGATCTGTAAAGAATAGGACCACTGTACCCTACCACGCATGATCATAAAAGTGACTGCTGAGATGTTGAAAGCAGAAGAAACAGAAACACCACTTTTTCCTATTATGTACCCTTCCAAGATGGTCCTGTCTAAATTATCATGACTTTTAACGCATCCAAAATATTTAAGTTTTCTCTATTTAATTCTCTTTACTATGCGGGCCCTATGTGACCATTTAGCGGCATTGGAAGGATGTAAGTAAGTATGGATATATATTTGATGTTTTCAAACAAATTGTTGATATGATACATCAACAATAAATCTGATATAGTACATCAATTTTCAGTACTCTCCACTTTCAGACCTTACATTTGCAACTGAGCCTGGCTGAAACTGGCAAAGGTCATGAACAACATAACATCTACTTCTGGTGTTCAGTGTCTGTCACAAGCACTCAGGGTCTGTTGCGGACACACAGATCATCATCAGCCTAAATCAAGCAGCGCATGAACTCTCTCTCAGGTACAGTAGACTGTTGTGTTTTGTTCTTAACATAGGTCTGAATGCATTTAGATTATATACTGTGCAGTATGGTCCATTTATTTCCACACAAACTGTAGCAGTGGTTCCCAAACTTTGGGATACAAAGGGTCAGGTAGTGGTCCACATAACAAGACTAGACTTTATGTAAAACTAAAAACATGTGATTTTAAATGTGTACATAGTGTCAAGGGGAGTTTAGAGAGACTGTATAGGGAGGTCCGTAGTAAATTATTATTAACTTTGTGCATCCTTGACCGTAACGATTTTGGGAACCACTGAAGTGAGCATCATTTGAACAGAAAGATTACTTAACGTATATCTTCTGCTTGCTCTCCTTATAGCAGTATATTGAATGTTTGGATGTAAGATAGATAACTCATCTGAGAATTGGAACATTTGTATAAAATGAGTTATCTTCTAAAGTAATCAGCTGTTTGTGAGTAGAGTCCATCTCCTTGTCTCAGGTTGCACGAGGGTCACGGATGGGGAATGATAGGAAAAAGGTCAGGTGAGAGAAAAATCATATGACTGAGGGACAGGTGTGTTTTGTGTATCGTCTGAGATAGACATAGATTAGGCTGTTAGAAATGTTGTTTAGTGAAATAGATGTAGAACAGAGTGTATTAGGTTGTTCTGATGGTGACATTAGTCTGCCGGGAACATATATCGTGGAGATGTCCATGGATTTTGTTGATACCTTTGTTGTTCTTGTCATATCGCTCATCGTCACCTCGTGCATCATTAAAGTCATTTCAACTGTAAAGTTGCTGCTTCTGTATTACTATTTCTAAATGAATAGCAGTACATCTACAGTTTACATTCTACACACAGAAAATCACCAGAGTATTCTGCTTTATCCTCCTGCATCCCATGTTCTAGCCTCGGATATCCGTTGTGTGGATAATCTTCTGTGGAGAGGAGCAGACAGAACCACAAAAATAAGATCATCTTTCCAATCGCAACATATGCCTGTGAGACCTGGACAATTAACAAAACAGGTGAGAAACACTTAAATGCCTTTGAATGTAAGTGCTACAGAAGAGTTCTCCAAATATCATGGACACAAAAAAGAACAAATATATCTATACTACAAGAGCTTAATATTCAAGAAGGCTGGCCAGTAAAGAGGATTAAAGACAGAAAACTTAACTATTTTGGACACATTAAACATCATGATAATTTAGAAAAGACCGTATTGGAAAGATACATATTGGGAAAAAGAAAGAGAGGAAGACCAAAACGAAGATGCCTGCAAGATTTCATTGACGATCTGCAAATGGATGCAACAGAGGCAGGCCATCTTGCTGACAACCGAGAGGCCTACAGGAGTGCTGTTTGGGAGGCAAAGTTCTGCATGGGACAAGCAAATGAATAAAGTGAAATGGATAATCTTGTGTACATAATGCCACAGTGTTGTAGCATAGTTTTCAAGATATTTTTTCTTAATCAGAAGTAGACAGTTTGTTGTTACTGAGGTGGATTATGAAGTGCAAATGGGAGATGCTGTTCACCACAGTGACCACTTGGCAACCTTCCACATTATCTAGGTGCCTCTTCTTTTGTCTCCCAGGAACCTTGAGCTGGTGTTCTTTTGCAGCCAGTGTTGTAAAGGTGTTGAGGCACATCAAGCTGGTAAATTGGGAGTTGATTTCGATAGCTAATTATTTTTTTGTCAGTCCCTGGAGTGGAACTAAAAAGGGAGGGTGTTGAATAGTTCTTTAGCAGGGTCTATCACCATGAGGAGTATGGCTATCCCTGCCATGTTAGACATGCTAAATCTGTTAGTGATGGTAGCAACAGAGAGGTGGGACAGGGTCTTGGTCAGCTATGGTTCATGAGTCCAGATGTTGGTATGTCAGCTATGGTTCGCCAGTCCTAATGTTAGTATGTCAGCTATTGTTTACCATTCATGTTAGTATGTCAGCAATGATTCACCAGTCCTGATGTTAGTATGTCATCTATTGTTTACCAGTCATGTTAGTATGTCATCAATGAGTCACCGGTCTTAATGCTAGTATGTCAGCTATGGTTCACTAGTCTTGATGTCAGTATGTTAGCTATGGGTCCCGATGTTAGTATGTCAGCTATGGTTCACCAGTCTTGATGTTAGTATATAAGCTATGTTTCACCAGTCTTGATGTTAGTATATAAGCTATGTTTCACCAGTCTTGATGTTAGTATGTCAGCTATTGTTCACTAGTCTTGATGTTAGTATGTCAGCTATGTTTCACCAGGCTTGATGTTAGTATGTCAGCTATGGTTCACCAATCTTGATGTTAGTATGTCAGCTATGAGTCACCAGTCTTGATGTTAGTATTTGAGCTATTGTTCACCAGTCTTGATGTTAATATTTCAGCTATTGTTCACCAGTCTTGATTTTAGTATTTCAGCTATGAGTCACCAGTCTTGATGTTAGTTTGTCAGCTATGTTTTGCCAGTCCTGATGTTAGTATGTCAGCTATGAGTCACCAGTCTTGATGTTAGTATGTCAGGTATGGTTCACCAGTCCTGATGTTAGCATGTCAGCTATTAGTCACTGACTACCAAATGGGACAGCATCTTCATTCCTTATTACCTCCCTTTATTACCATTTTTTAGATTGGAGATGGTAAGAGAGCAGCTGGGCAAGGCAGACCACAGTGGCCTCAGAGATCTGTGTCACTACTGTTGAGATGTGGTATCAGTGGCATTGATTGATGCAGGTTTGGATAGCAGATGTGGTGGGCAGGTAGGTCAAGGTTGTTAGTGGTTTTGATATGTCACTTTTCTGTTCATTAGATTCATGTACTACTACTACTACAACTACTAAGTACTACTACTAACTAATACTACTACTATTACTAACTACTACTACTACCTAATACTACTACTGCTGCTACTACTACTAACTACTACTACTACTACTAACTACTACTACTACTAACTACTGCTACTACTACTACTACTACTAACTAATACTACTACAACTACTACTACTACTAACTAATACTACTGTTACTGTTACTACTACTACTATTAACTACTACTACTACTACTACTAACTACTTCTACTACTAAATAATACTGCTACTACTACTAATACTACTGTTACTCATCACCATCATCATCATCATGTGCTGTGCCGACTGGCATTGGCTATTATCCTTCTCCAGAGTACCCGATCCTTCATGCAGGCCATCAGTTCAGTTGGTGATCTCCTCTCACACCATCCCGTCAGACTGTGCAGTATCATTTCTCTTGGTCTTCCTCTTGATCTTCTTCCTTCTATTTTTCTTGTTGTTATAATATTTTCAATGCCCCCTCTTCTCATTGCATGTCCTGTGAAAGTACATTGTCTCTCTCTTATCTTTTTGACAAGGTTTTTTTTTGTGTCTCCAGCTCTTCTCATACATTCTTCATTAGTTATTTTTGCTGTCCAGGGGATTCGCAACATTCTTCTAATAAATCACATTTCTGCTGCTTCCAATGATTTTTGTGCAAACTTGCCTATTGTCCATGATTCACTTCCATATAACAAGATAGGTTCAATATAGCATTTTAGGACTCGTTTTCTAACATTCATTGATAAAGATGTGTTAGCTAATATGTTTCTCATTCTCTGAAATGCAGTCTTTGCTTGGCCTATTATACTTCTACTACTACTTCTCAATCAGCATTTGTACACAGCTTACAGGTCTAGTCTGATGAAGGAGCCAAGCCTAGGATTTGTTGCTAGCTTGAGTGCTATAAAATATGTGAGGCACATTCAACAGATTATCAGTTCAAGATATATTTATCAGTGTCATAGTTTTTAAAATTGTATTTGTGATATTGAATTTGGTCATTCTGAATTATTTATTTGCAAATGATCATTTTTGTCAAAATGAAGATGCAACACATCCAGAATAGATTATTTTTATGGCCTACTAACATACACCGATGGTCA